>CM075185.1:32398373-32423373 GCA_037577475.1 Chaunax sp. Z400
ACAACACACAACCCCATCTCAGTACAACCACACTGTACAGAGGAGGAAGCATTTCCACCCATGATGGAGGACTGTCCAGCACAGGTCCTCTTCATGCATCCATGATGCTAGCAGGTAAGTAAACTGCTCTGTCTACTGCCTGTAGGGGACAGCGATCCAAATCAAACCCATTAATGCCCATCTATCTGATGTGCTGATTGGTTCCCAGGGTGCCGTATGGACGGCCTCCATCCCGTCTTAAAGACACCTCCGTGTATTACATCTCGTCTTTCTCAGAGGACCTGAACGCAGCATCAGGCAGCTCGGGGTCAGTAAACGTATGAGACGCTTCCTCTTCAAAGCCAAGCCCCACTCTGTTTAGCTCCAGCCAATCACTGCCTTTGTTTACAAAGGTTTCCATGACGACAGGAGGAATGTGCCTCATTCTGTGCTGACCTTGGAATACTTTGCTGCTCATGTTGTCAATCATTCCTGTGCGTGCCTGTCTCTGTGCGTGCCTCTGTCTCTGTGCGTGCGTGCGCCTGTCTCTGTGCGTGCCTCTGTCTCTGTGCGTGCGTGCGCCTGTCTCTGTGCGTGCGTGCGCCTGTCTCTGTGCGTGCGTGCGCCTGTCTCTGTGCGTGCGTGCGCCTGTCTCTGTGCGTGCGTGCGCCTGTCTCTGTGCGTGCGTGCGCCTGTCTCTGTGCGTGCGTGCGCCTGTCTCTGTGCGTGCGTGCGCCTGTCTCTGTGCGTGCGTGCGCCTGTCTCTGTGCGTGCGTGCGCCTGTCTCTGTGCGTGCGTGCGCCTGTCTCTGTGCGTGCGTGCGCCTGTCTCTGTGCGTGCGTGCGCCTGTGTGCGTGCGTGCGCCTGTGTGCGTGCGTGCGCCTGTGTGCGTGCGTGCGTCTGTGTGTGTCTCTGTGTGTGTCTCTGTGTGTGTGTCTGTGTGTGTGTCTCTGTGTGTGTGTCTCTGTGTGTGTGTCTCTGTGTGTGTCTCTGTGTGTGTCTCTGTGTGTGTCTCTGTGTGTGTCTCTGTGTGTGTCTCTGTGTGTGTGTCTGTGTGTGTGTCTGTGTGTGTGTCTGTGTGTGTCTGTGTGTGTGTGTGTGTGTGTGTCTCTGTGTGTGTGTCTCTGTGTGTGTCTCTGTGTGTGTCTGTGTGTGTGTCTGTGTGTGTGTCTCTGTGTGTGTCTCTGTGTGTGTCTGTGTGTGTGTCTGTGTGTGTGTCTGTGTGTGTGTCTGTGTGTGTGTCTGTGTGTGTGTCTCTGTGTGTGTGTCTCTGTGTGTGTCTCTGTGTGTGTCTCTGTGTGTGTCTCTGTGTGTGTCTCTGTGTGTGTCTCTGTGTGTGTCTCTGTGTGTGTCTCTGTGTGTGTCTCTGTGTGTGTCTCTGTGTGTGTCTCTGTGTGTGTCTCTGTGTGTGTGTCTCTGTGTGTGTGTGTCTCTGTGTGTGTCTCTGTGTGTGTCTCTGTGTGTGTCTGTGTGTGTCTCTGTGTGTGTGTCTGTGTGTGTCTCTGTGTGTGTCTCTGTGTGTGTGTCTGTGTGTGTGTCTGTGTGTGTGTGTGTGTGACATGGCAGCTCTTGGCTAACCTTGGTGAGACTTCAGCACTGTGAGGTTGTAAAAGCCTGTTGAGCAACAGGTGTGTGTTGAATAAAAGGGGCGTCGGCCTTCTACTTGTGGAGACAGGTGTGTTGCATCACGGCTAAAGAATGATTTCAGCATGTTCTTTTTTCACCTTTGACTAGTGCTGGTGTCTCAGATGATGTCATCACATTACAAACCTGCTTTCCAACTGTCCAGGATTTAAACCCACACAAAATGAACCACAGCCACAAACCTTTACATGTAAACTATCACATAAAATAAAGTGTTTTTGAGAACTGATACAAAAATGTCACCATAGTCAAGAGTTGAGATATTCTCTTACATACCTGGTTAACATGCAGCAGTACGCTAGAAAATAAGTTTATGAGGATTTCTGTCATCATTTCTTCTGTTATATATTATTCTGTTATTTATTTTTAACAAACATTTAACCTGATTATGTCAGATAGGTGTCCAGTTCTATGTTTGTGGATACATGTTTGTTTTTTGCAAAAAAAATGAATATACATGTATTTATGATGACCCCACATACATTTCCTTATTTGGTCAGATTAATCAAATTTGCTCCAGTTTGTGGCTGAGAGAGGAAGAAAGAAGAAAAATAAATATTTAAAGGTGAAAATGTGGTTTAAAAGGTAATTATATTTGTATAACTCTACAATGTGGAAGTAAAGGAAATGTTAACACAAAATGTAACATTGAGGATGACAACCTTCAGTTTCTGTCACTCAAATCTCCCAGCAGACAGTGAATGCAGCAGAACAACCAGCCCGAGTGAAACTGACTACATACTCACTGAATTCAGAAACATCTCTAAGGGAACATGTGCTGAAAATATTCCTCTGTTTGTTACAGACAAAAGGAGGGGCCCACCCTGAGGGGGGGGGCACCCTGAGGGGCCCCTCACAACAGCCAACCATTTACAAACACACTGACGACAGCCAGCATCTCCTTCCCACGCTCCCTCTGCGTTTGTCTCGAGCACTGGAGCCGTCACTGAGGTGAGATATCTGACAGATTAACGTTACCGCAGAGTCCAGACCTCATGTTCTTCTGGTCCACAATCTGCAGAGGACTGCACTGATCAGGATTCAATGTGTTTATAACCGGTACCGTACCGGTATCATACCAGTACGGTACCGGTACGATACCGGTATGATACCAGTATGAATCTGGTATGATACCAGTATGATAGCAATTGGTTACCATACCAATCAGAGGCCTCCACTGGCTCTCTGTGAGCCACACCTTAATGAATGAGGCTGAACATGTCGGAGCAGATCTGCTGCCAGGGTCTGCTGGTAATAAACACACTTCATGTTGGTTATGTGTGTGAAACAGGAGAACACAATCAGGAAGCAAACCAGGCAACCGTTTGGGCTCCACCAAGAACACATTTTATAGTGACAACTATAAACCCCTTTAAACCTCCCATAGACATTATACAGGGCCCCACCAACACCCCAAACCCCCCAAAGGCTCATTTATGCTCCATCTATTTAAAATAGATACGTCCATTTCAAACTGTGCATCCATCAATGGCACATACTTCCATACGTCTTTACTGTTGGCATAGAGTCAGTCAGTGAAGAGCCAAAAGGTTCCACAACGACTAATATGGTGACGGTCGGAGATGATGTATCCAGTAAATACAAAGCAGTAAAAGCGGAGGTAACGATGTATCTGTGAGGTCATTAAATGCATCGTGATGAGGATATAGTTTTTACACTTCACCTTTTTTGTTGCTTGAATTGTACAGAATACGTACAGAATGAAGGTAGAGCCTTCCGTCCGTATCTGTCTAACATTGAGCAGAGACGGGCCTTAAGAGGGGCCCCATCAAGCTACCAGGGCTACATTTATCAAGCTACCAGGGCTACATTTATCAAGCTACCAGGGCTACATTTATCAAGCTACCAGGGCTACATTTATCAAGCTACCAGGGCTACATTTATCAAGCTACCAGGGCTACATTTAACAAGCTACCAGGGCTACATTTAACAAGCTACCAGGGCTACATTTAACAAGCTACCAGGGCTACATTTAACAAGCTACCAGGGCTACATTTATCAAGCTACCAGGGCTACATTTATCAAGCTACCAGGGCTACATTTATCAAGCTACCAGGGCTACATTTATCAAGCTACCAGGGCTACATTTCACAAGCTACCAGGGCTACATTTCACAAGCTACCAGGACTACATTTCACAGGCTACCAGGACTACATTTCACAGGCTACCAGGGCTACATTTCACAGGCTACCAGGGCTACATTTCACAGGCTACCAGGGCTACATTTCACAGGCTACCAGGGCTACATTTCACAGGCTACCAGGGCTACATTTCACAGGCTACCAGGGCTACATTTCACAGGCTACCAGGGCTAAATTTCACAGGCTACCAGGGCTACATTTCACAGGCTACCAGGGCTACATTTCACAGGCTACCAGGGCTACATTTCACAGGCTACCAGGGCTACATTTCACAGGCTACCAGGGCTACATTTCACAGGCTACCAGGGCTACATTTCACAGGCTACCAGGGCTACATTTAACAGGCTGCCAGGGCTATATTTAACAGGCTGCCAGGGCTACATTTAACAGGCTGCCAGGGCTACATTTAACAGGCTGCCAGGGCTACATTTAACAGGCTGCCAGGGCTACATTTAACAGGCTGCCAGGGCTACATTTAACAGGCTGCCAGGGCTACATTTAACAGGCTGCCAGGGCTACATTTAACAGGCTGCCAGGGCTACATTTAACAGGCTGCCAGGGCTACATTTAACAGGCTGCCAGGGCTACATTTAACAGGCTGCCAGGGCTACATTTAACAGGCTGCCAGGGCTACATTTAACAGGCTGCCAGGGCTACATTTAACAGGCTGCCAGGGCTACATTTCACAGGCTGCCAGGGCTACATTTCACAGGCTGCCAGGGCTACATTTCACAGGCTGCCAGGGCTACATTTCACAAGCTACCAGCCCTAACAGGGCTACATTTCACAAGCTACCAGCCCTAACAGGGCTACATTTCACAAGCTACCAGCCCTAACAGGGCTACATTTCACAAGCTACCAGGACTACATTTCACAGGCTACCAGGGCTACATTTCACAGGCTACCAGGGCTACATTTCACAGGCTAACAGGGCTACATTTAACAGGCTAACAGGGCTACATTTAACAGGCTACCAGGGCTACATTTAACAGGCTACCAGGGCTACATTTAACAGGCTACCAGGGCTACATTTAACAGGCTACCAGGGCTACATTTAACAGGCTACCAGGGCTACATTTAACAGGCTACCAGGGCTACATTTAACAGGCTACCAGGGCTACATTTAACAGGCTACCAGGGCTACATTTAACAGGCTACCAGGGCTACATTTAACAGGCTACCAGGGCTACATTTAACAGGCTACCAGGGCTACATTTAACAGGCTACCAGGGCTACATTTAACAGGCTACCAGGGCTACATTTAACAGGCTACCAGGGCTACATTTAACAGGCTACCAGGGCTACATTTAACAGGCTACCAGGGCTACATTTAACAGGCTACCAGGGCTACATTTAACAGGCTACCAGGGCTACATTTAACAGGCTACCAGGGCTACATTTAACAGGCTACCAGGGCTACATTTAACAGGCTGCCAGGGCTACATTTAACAGGCTGCCAGGGCTACATTTAACAGGCTGCCAGGGCTACATTTAACAGGCTGCCAGGGCTACATTTAACAGGCTGCCAGGGCTACATTTAACAGGCTGCCAGGGCTACATTTAACAGGCTGCCAGGGCTACATTTAACAGGCTGCCAGGGCTACATTTAACAGGCTGCCAGGGCTACATTTAACAGGCTGCCAGGGCTACATTTAACAGGCTACCAGGGCTACATTTAACAGGCTACCAGGGCTACATTTAACAGGCTACCAGGGCTACATTTAACAGGCTACCAGGGCTACATTTAACAAGCTACCAGGGCTACATTTAACAAGCTACCAGGGCTACATTTAACAAGCTACCAGGGCTACATTTAACAAGCTACCAGGGCTACATTTAACAAGCTAACAGGACTACATTTAACAAGCTAACAGGACTACATTTAACAAGCTAACAGGACTACATTTAACAAGCTAACAGGACTACATTTGATCTTTCTGTCTAATGAATGAGGCATTCTGTCATAGCGTTGCCAGACATAGTGAGCCACCTCCCTGGGTCACTGTGGTGAGACCAAAATGGTACCTTACCTTTAAACTTACCCGAAACACATCTACTCATTCAAAAATGAGACTTGAACTCTAAGTCCTGGTGCTGTGGTACAACAATGTCTGAGCAGTGATCCTACAATGATCTGCTGGATATTCTAACAGGAGACAGAATAACACCATCATCATTCAGTAACTCTAACATTTGTGGAAACTCCTTTAGAACCAAGTGTTTGATGAGGTGATAACATGTTACCTGAAAACACGCAAGTTCACCAATGAAAACAGAGTATATGTATTCTATTCTATTCTATATGTTGGACACCTCTGCTCCTGAACCGTCATACAGACGTTAGTCAGTGAAGTGAACAGGCATGTCTGGTCAAATGTTAAATATTTAGTTTGCTGCTGCTGGATTAACATTATTTTAAGATATTATATTAAGATGATAATATGTCTGTCTGTCTGTCTGCATGGTTTGATTTGTTATTTATTTTTTATTCATTCATTCTTTGACTGAATTGACTAATTAAATTTAATGAGGGAGGGGGTGGGGGGGGCTTCTGTGCCTCGGGCCCCACAGAGTTGAGGGTCGCCACTGACTAACAAAGTAGCTGATAATGTCCTGAGGAGACTTCAAACTGTAAAGTTTAGGCGGAAGTTCAGCTGAACCAAACTGATGAGAAAGTTGATAAATGTCATTAAACACGATGAACTGGTCTCCTTTCATTAGCAGCTGATCAGAGTTAAGAAATGTGGGAAACTGACACAAATGAAGGGACAAAGGTACCGATTAAACCTCGGTCTCCTGGGATCATTATGAAGCGGAACTACGAACAGAAAAGTCTCTTTTTACTTTGTCACTAGAAAACACAGCAAACAGCTTTAATTTCAACCAAACATCAACTTTAAAAGTGGTTTCTTTCTTTCTTTCTCTCAGCCAGACACAGATAACCTCACTGCAGCCAGGTGGGCGGCAGCGACGGCGTAAGCCTCTGATAACAGCCAGCATTTAACCGGAAAAGTCGTTTTATGTATGAAATGTGAGCCGAATTAAAGAAGACATCCACCTGATTCAATAGATATCATTTACAACAATATAGCCCATGTCTATTCATGTTTAAAGCCAGTTACACTTTAAAACGCCGTATCATTAATGGGAATCCGTTCTTCCAACGACAGAGCGGTGTGTAGGTGCTACAGACTGGGAACACTGGTGGGAAACTTTACTGGGAAAGGTAATATCGGTCACACCGACATCCTGTCATTGTTAGACTCTCCATGAAACAAGCAAACTAAAGGTTTTGGACTTCCGGACGAATGAATGGACCGACCGCCGTGACTCACCGATGGAGACGAGCTTAATCTTCTCTTTCTCCAGGAACTCCAGAGCCACGGACACGTTCTCCAGCTTCATCTGCCTGAAGTTGGGCCTCGGGTGGTACTTTCTGTACATGTTCTTGTGGCTCAGGACCTCCAGCAGGGCGATGAGCCTCAGGCCGTCGCCCAGGTCCAGCTGCAGGTCCCCGATCCGCTTGTTGACGCACTTCAGGTGCTCGTTGATCCAGCGGGTGAAGGTGTTCTGCTGGATCTTCTTCCATGGAGCGTCTTCAGCCAGGTCCTTTTCTGTGGTCGGCATCTTCAACGGTTCTCCTCCTTCACTCTGGACCGGTTCTTGTTTGGACTGCGGTTGACTGTGACAGACGGTAAGTTCATAAGCGTCTGTTGCCGCGGTGCGTCGTCGGAGCAGGCTGACTGTGGAATGAAGTTTTTCTGAACCTCGCTAAGACTTAATAAATGGTGATGCATTCAGGGGCTGGCTGAAAGCTCGGAATTCTTCTCTAATGTACATTACTGCCTCCTTCTGGATTTAATTTTCCTCAATGTCCAGGACTTTTCATTAAAAAAAAAGTTTTTCCTCTGTCCATTATGGTACCAGTATGGTACCAGTATGGTGCACTGACTTTCGGTAGTGGAGACAGTTTTCAGAACCATCAGCCTTCTTAAATAAAAGCACTAAGACCAAAACACAAGTAAAAGTCCTGGGTAGAAAATGTTATTTAAGTGAAAGTATGTTTATGTAAGTGTTGTGTTTGTGTGTGCGGAGAATCGAGCTCAGGACCAGAATTTCTTTGGAGAATGCTGCGTTTATCACCGACACTGACAAAAGGGAGAACACACGTACTTCAGAGTGCAGTCATGTACCCGCCCAGCTCTTCACTATACAAAACAAACAGCAACAGAACTGATTACATATTAGCCTACTGTTGAGCTAACATGAAAATATGCAGCTACAGTCACTTTATAGCAACTTCAAATACATGAATAAAAATAAAGATATCAATTCAACATGTAAAACTGGGATAAAAAATAAACATATAAACCACAAGAATTAATAGGATGTTATTAGGTAGCTGCTAACAGATGACCAACCTCTCCCATGTAGGGATAAATCAGAAGGGGAGAGGTCAGGGGACAACCAGTATATATAGGGGGCAGACAGGAGGAGCTGGGACGGTCCTGGCAGTCAGTTATAACCAACATGGTGAAGAATTTAACTGATTTTGTGTAATTATATTTATATTAAGATTGGCCCGGTTACATAAGCATTTCTAATTTTCATGAATATGTTTGATTACATAATCACATAATTACATATTTCATACTGAAATGTAAGAACTTGTGGATTAAATAAATGCTTTTCCTTCATGGCCTAATCTGTTTCTGCTATTTATTCCATTATTAGACAGATAAAACCATCAGTCCCCTGATAGGCTGACCCTCATCATGTGATCCTGGACCATGAAAACCTGCCCCTAGAATCTGGATCACATTGGTATCATTATTATTAGACTGATAGTTATTCTAGAAAAACTAGATTTCACTGATGGTGGTTTTCTTCAGGATCTAGATCAGGAACTGCTGAAGATAAATTTGACCCCTAACTGAATCAGTTTCAGCTACAATCTGATCTCAGGTCAGTCTGGATCATTATTATTATCTCTGTCAGCCCTATAAATGTAAACATTCTGGATCACCAGGTCCAGAATATGACCTGGATCCAGATCAGACTCTGATGTGTGCTAGATCTGATGGTGATGTCATCGTGTCATTTTTGTCCAATCATTGTAGACATTATCTAGGAAGTTAGAAGATATGATCTGGTCTTCCATGTTTTATGTAACATTTCATCCAAGTACATAATTTGTTCTACATTTGATCAAACCACTGAAGGCACCGTCCTCCTCTGTCAGCAGGTCAGAGTCTCAGGATGCTTTTAACGTTTACAAAGACAACTGCACATGAAGTATTTGATAAAAGTGACCCCCCCCCACACACACACATTTATATATATTTGTATATTACATGATATTACATGTATTACATTACATATGTTCAGGTCCACTGGGCCTGAGCGTAAAGTGATTAGTAGGTAAACTCCATCAGAATCAGACCTTTGGCTCCAACAGTCGATGAAAACAAGTAGATGATTGAAAGAAAAAGGTTTGTGTTCAGCGTCTTCCTCCTACAGACCCGTCAGTGAAAAGTTTTAAATTAGCAGCAGGTGTCATAGAATGAATGGAATCTCCCACTACTTTATAGACATTATACGGATTCAAACCACAACCAAAAACCTTTGTTTGGTCACTGGACTCAGATGTACAATAAAATACTGTATGGATAATTATTGACTATTTACCCCGTTCAAAGCAATAAATATCAATATTGATGAAATCCCATCATTTATATGTGTTCAAAGTAAAAATGTCTCATTCACACATACTGTATACACTGGTTAAATATTCTTACATGGGTTCTGATGTCGTTCAAAAGGTCAGTAATGTTGTCCTGGGCTGAGTCATCTGATCACCTGATTTTACTCCTCTGACTCCTCCACCTTACAGACGTCACCTGCACAGCTGTTTGAGGAGTGAAGTGATTTTGATGCTGAGACTTATCAGGATCATTTTAGCCTGATAACATCGTGGCTGCCTGGATTACTCTGATGGAAGCCATCTGAAGTCTGAATGAAGACTTCCCTCCCCGCTTTCCCCCTCGGGGTCGTGGGGTGCTCTACTTGCCTCCATCGGCTCTCACATCTTGGTGTCTGGGGGGGCGGGGGGGGGGGGGGGGGGGCGGTCTTCAGGGGTACTTGACGATATGGGCTGTTCTGGGGGGGGCACTAGTTGGCTCTCAGGGGGGGCGGCCTGCTGGGTGTTCTTGCAGCTTGGGGGGGCGGGCTGGGCTACCTGGCCTCTGTTGGACTTTGAGGGGGGACCTTTTGCACTGGTTGAGGTCTTGCTGCATGATCCTGGACAAACACTCCAGCAACGACTGAGACCCGATCTTCAGAGTTAATTGGCCCACCAGTGGCTGCTGAGCCAGTGTTTGAGGCCGACATCACCGCTCGGTGGTTCTTGGGACTCTTTAGGTTCTGGTCTGGCTGAGGGTGTTTGAATATAAACCACTTTCATCATCATGTCTTTTCTGTACTGCCTGTCCTTTTGTCCTTGTGTGTCTTGTTTTGTCCACCATGGTGGATCAACACCCTCTTTGATGAGATAGGCTGTTTGTTTTTTTTAGATACTTTATTAATCCCACAGGGGGAAAGTCTTTCTCTGCATTGACCCCTCGCTGAGGAGCAGTGCTGCCTTTACGGCGCCCAGGGAGCAACCTGGGGTTCAGTATCTTTGCTCAAGGATACTTCAACTTGTAGGGTCTGGGGATCGAACCAACGATCTTTTGTTCCTTGAACGACCGCTCTACCTCGAGCCACAGCCCCCCAAATATTAGTAATAATATAATAAATAATAAATATTAGTTCCAAATAAAATGTAATAGGCTAGTTTTTCAGAGGGCTGGTGTAGGTCACATAACAGAAATAACACTGCTGCAAGATCAAACTGCATATACATTTTTTTTCAAAGGTTTTTTATCAATTCTGGCATAAACCATAAATATTTATGCAGACAGATTTTTTTAAAATAAAAAAGGAAAAAGACGGAGAAGGCTGATTGGTGGGTCAGCTGCTACAACTTTAATCCAAACATTTCTCTGCATATTCATTACATCATCACCATAATCTCTCATATCTCTAAACAATTTTAACAAAATAAGTCTAGTAGCACATCATCCAATAACATTTTATTTTACAATTCTCTCTCTGTACTGTAGTGTTTTCTCTTTACACATCAGGAATATTTGTTCGCTTTCATTAATTTATTTAAACACAAAGACAAGACAGAGAACAAGACAGTGACAAACGCTGCTCAGGAGTCCAGAGTGTGAGGCGACACACACTCCTCTGTTCAACAACACACACCTCCTGAACTGAAAGAGGCCTGAAGTGTTTCATTTTGGAGAGAAGCTGCTTCCTGTTTTTAAGGACAAACCTTGAGCTCCGAGGCCCCTGAGTCAACAGGATGGAGGTTTGTCCTGAGGGTGGCGCCAGATTAAAGGTCACATGGTTACTTAAATTAGAAGGTCAGCTAAAACTGTAATCTGAAGGATTCCTATGAGAGATCAGTGATGTCATCAGACAGACTGTTTACATTTGGCGTCCATATTTGACTCAAACACTGGGAAGAACATGTCAGAACTTTGATAAAAATATGAGCTTCTCATTCGAAGAGGACCATGAGGAGATACCGACAGACCTCTACAGTCAAATGTACCCAGAGTGTGTGTGTGTGTGTGTGTGTGTGTGTGTGTGTGTGTGTGTGTGTGTGTGTGTGTGTGTGTGTGTGTGTGTGTGTGTGTGTGTGTGTGTGCACACATGAACAAATTGTGGTGTTGGTTACATCAGAGGCATGTTGACCTCCTTCTCTGCCCCAAAAAACAAATAAAAAAACAGATTTTTATTTTAATAATTTGGCTTCAAGTTTTCAACCCGACCCAAACTCCCCGAAAAGAACAAAACTGAACACAGAGAAAACATCATGCTGACATCCAACATAGCCGACAGAGCAGGACCCGCCGCCGTCATGTCAACACTTTCCACCAGACCCAGACTAGAGGAGGGATCCAGGAGGCGGGATCCAGGAGGCGGGATCCAGGAGGAGGGATCCAGGAGGAGGGATCCAGGAGGAGGGATCCAGGAGGAGGGATCCAGGAGGAGGGATCCAGGAGGCGGTCTGTCTCTGCTGGAGCTCCATCAGTCTGAAGGATCAGACTCTGAATCCTCTGCTATCTGAACAAACATTCAGACACGTGTTTGAATGTCTGCAAACACAACAGCTGTCAATCAGAGAAAGGGGTGGGATCAACCAATCACTCAGAAACTACTGTTCATTTAAAGTTACGATTGGTTGATTTGATTATTTTTGTCTATTTGGCAGGTTAATGATTGTTTTTGTTCTATATACCTTGCTTTACTGATTGTCTGAGAGGAAATAAAAAATTTCTGGGTTTTAGACTCTGGTTGGACAGAATAAGACATTTGATGAATTTTTATCCCCATTAGTTTGAGAGTTTACAGAGAAAATAATCTGCAGATTGAAATAGTGAACCAATGCGTAGAAGAAAAGTGACGCTGGTTCAACTGGTTGGATTTTAGACCACGCCCCCGTAACAGATTGACTGTATGACTCACTTTGTGTTAATTTTATTTAGCACACATTAAGATAACTTAAACTGGATTAACTTTGATTGACAGCCCCTCCAAACAACAGAGCCTCAGGATTTGTTCAGAAACATTCGTTATCTACTGTTAGTTATTAGTCTGGCTTTATGGAGCATTTTACCAAACAAATCAACATTCAGACATTTTACCTCAAAGTCAAGGAGACAAACTGCCACACAGGTGTTTACTTTGCCAAATTGGAGATTTATATTTATTTGCCTTGACAGGAAAAATGAAGCATGTGAATATTTTTTGTGAAAAAAGGCAGATTTAAAGATTTAGAGTTGTTACATTAGCAGCTAATCTCCAAAAGTAAAACATAAAAACAGAGTGCAGTTAAGCCCCACCCACCCCGGAGGGGTAAACCATTCATCCATTTAGTTCCTTCTGTACTTTTTAACAGGCATTCCAGCCCTGGTTACATAAAGTGGAGCTGACAGGCCCCCTCAGGTGGCGTGGCTTTCAGACTGACATGTGTACTGTCTCCATACTGCTGATAAAACAACACATGGCTCTAGGTGAAGATGTCAGACAGATGAACGGCTCAGAGCCAATTAAAGCTGAGTATGGAGGTTTCCTCAGTGAAGGTGAAACAGTCCTGACAGCTTCAGGCAGCCTGCCTACAGATCCCAACAGCTGATGAAATCGACCATCAGGTGTCAACATGCTTCTGTCAGCAGACGTACAGCTGATCAGCGTGGATCATGTTCTCTGGACTGAGGCTGCTGGAAAGTGTTTCCACCATCGGCTTCATAATGAGACGGCGTGAACATCACCTCTGGCTGTTTTTTTTTGAGGATGATCGGTGGCAGCAGAACGTTTTGTTACCCAGAAATTAGCAGAGATACTAGAACCAAAAATCTCCCACCACAGCCGAGAGAGCAGAGAATAAAACTCTGCACCACTGAAAAAAAAAAAATCACACACAAAACAAAATAAAGCAACAACATGTGAATCCTCTGTAGAAACCACAACCCTTATATTCCCTCTACAATTATGTACAATTAGACTTTATACAAGTAAAGCAGTGATGTTCTCCTCACAGCTCTGTCTGCACTCTAGGTGGCGCTGCTCTTGGAGAGGTTCGGGTAAAGGATGGCTGCCGTCACGGCGACCATTACTGCAATGACCGGCATCCAGGGGCTCCAGCCGCTCTGTCCCAGAGACAACACACACACACACAGAAACAGAGAAAATCCAGTCAGTCTGAACTTAAAGGACTGAAAACAAGAAAGAGAAAAGAGACGAAGATGAAGAGGAGACAGAAAAAGGGAAGGGGACTGAAGAAAATAAAGAAGCCCAAAGTCCTAAAGATTAAGATTCTTTCTTCTGAGGTCGCACAATTATTAATCTATATGGGAAAAATATCTGAGCGCACACATACACACACACATACACGTTTATCTATCGGAGTAAGGACCTTGACCAGGGTTGTGAATGTGAGGTTTGGAGTCCAGAGACGACCTCAAACTGTCTAAAGAGACCAAATTCATGGCAAAGGTTGGATTTAAATGAGATTTTTATCTTTATCCATGATTTGATCCAATGTAGCAAAAGTGAAACACTATTTAGTTAACAAATAAAACCGTCAGACCATTCTGACATCAAACTGAAATAAAATATCTGAAGTTTAATATTACAAATAGAGTAGTTCCTCTTTTCTATGAGTATTCCAGAGGTTAGCTGCTCTCCCCCTAAAAGATGTTTCTGTACCAGAATAAAAGTCTCGTCTGTCTGTCTGGTTTTCTGCTGTTTGTGCTCTTAGTGCTCATTACCTCACCTACACCTGTCAATCGATTTGATTTGTGGAGGGATGGATATTTTTTTCAGTTAAGTTATCATAGAGAGGCCATAGAATGACATTTATATTAATTTCTAAATAAAAAAGTAAGATGGTGTCTATAAAAAAACAACAAAAACAAGCATATTAATTTAATATTTACGAATAGGTATTTAGAGTAGATCTGGATGAAAAGCACAAAAAAAAGCAGGCACAGATGCTGCCACAGCGATTTAGGAGGAGGGTATCCTGGATTAGGGGGAGGGTGTCCGAGTATAGGGGAGGGTGTCCGGGTATAGGGGGAGGATGTCCTGGTATAGGGGGAGGGTATCCGGGTATAGGGGGAGGATGTCCTGGTATAGGGGGAGGGTGTCAGGGTATAGGGGGAGGGTGTCCGGGTATAGGGGGAGGATGTCCTGGTATAGTGGGAGGGTGTCGGGGTATAGGGGGAGGATGTCCTGGTATAGTGGGAGGGTGTCGGGGTATAGGGGGAGGATGTCCTGGTATAGTGGGAGGGTGTCGGGGTATAGGGGGAGGATGTCCTGGTATAGGGGGAGGGTGTCAGGGTATAGGGGGAGGAATAGGAGGACGGTGTCCGGGTATAGGGGGAGGGTGTCTGGGTATAGGAGGAGGTTGTCCGGGTATAGGGGGAGTGTGTCCCGGTATAGGAGGAGGAATAGGAGGAGGGTGTCAGGGTATAGGGGGAGGGTGTCAGGGTATAGGGGGAGGGTGTCCGGGTATAGGGGGAGGGTGTCAGGGTTTAGGGGGTGGGTGTCCGGGTATAGGGGGAGGTTGTCTGGGTATAGGAGGAGGATGTCCCGGTATAGGAGGAGGAATAGGAGGAGGGTGTCCAGGTATAAGGGGAGTGTGTCCCAGTATAGGAGGAGGGTGTCCGGGTATAGGGGGAGGGTGTCAGGGTTCAGGGGGAGGGTGTCCAGGTATAGGGGGAGGGTGTCCGGGTATAGGGGGAGGGTGTCAGGGTTTAGGGGGAGGGTGTCAGGGTTTAGGGGGAGGGTGTCAGGGTTTAGGGGGAGGGTGTCCGGGTATAGGGGGAGGGTGTCCGGGTATAGGGGGAGGGTGTCCGGGTATAGGAGGAAATGTCCTGGTATAGGGGGAGGGTGTACGGGTATAGGGGGAGGGTGTACGGGTATAGGATGTCCTGGTATAGGGGGAGGGTGTCAGGGTATAGGGGGAGGGTGTCCTGGTATAGGAGGAGGGTGTCCTGGTATAGGGGGAGGGTGTCCGGGTCAGGAACCTCAGAATCGGATCTCTGTTCTTTGCAGACGACCTCTTACTGTCTCAGATCAGATTCCTCAGGAATCGCTGCCAGAAGCTAGTCTGGATATGAATCCACTCATTTTCACCAAGTTCAGTTTAAAAGAATAATAAAAACAAAACAAAAAAACAAGCATATTAATTTAATATTTACGAATAGGTATTTAGAGTAGATCTGGATGAAAAGCACAAAAAAAGCAGGCACAGATGCTGCCACAGCGATTTAGGAGGAGGGTGTCCTGGTATAGGAGGAGGGTGTCCGGGTATAGGGGGAGGGTGTCCGGGTATAGGGGGAGGGTGTCCGGGTTTAGGGGGAGGGTGTCCGGGTATAGGGGGAGGGTGTCCGGGTATAGGGGGAGGGTGTCCGGGTATAGGGGGAGGGTGTCCGGGTTTAGGGGGAGGGTGTCCGGGTATAGGGGGAGGGTGTCCGGGTATAGGGGGAGGGTGTCCTGGTATAGGGGGAGGGTGTCAGGGTATAGGGGGAGGGTGTCGGGGTATAGGGGGAGGAATAGGAGGACGGTGTCCGGGTATAGGGGGAGGGTGTCTGGGTATAGGAGGAGGTTGTCCGGGTATAGGGGGAGTGTGTCCCGGTATAGGAGGAGGAATAGGAGGAGGGTGTCAGGGTATAGGGGGAGGGTGTCAGGGTATAGGGGGAGGGTGTCCGGGTATAGGGGGAGGGTGTCAGGGTTTAGGGGGTGGGTGTCCGGGTATAGGGGGAGGTTGTCTGGGTATAGGAGGAGGATGTCCCGGTATAGGAGGAGGAATAGGAGGAGGGTGTCCAGGTATAAGGGGAGTGTGTCCCAGTATAGGAGGAGGGTGTCCGGGTATAGGGGGAGGGTGTCAGGGTTCAGGGGGAGGGTGTCCAGGTATAGGGGGAGGGTGTCCGGGTATAGGGGGAGGGTGTCAGGGTTTAGGGGGAGGGTGTCAGGGTTTAGGGGGAGGGTGTCAGGGTTTAGGGGGAGGGTGTCCGGGTATAGGGGGAGGGTGTCCGGGTATAGGGGGAGGGTGTCCGGGTATAGGAGGAAATGTCCTGGTATAGGGGGAGGGTGTACGGGTATAGGGGGAGGGTGTACGGGTATAGGATGTCCTGGTATAGGGGGAGGGTGTCAGGGTATAGGGGGAGGGTGTCCTGGTATAGGAGGAGGGTGTCCTGGTATAGGGGGAGGGTGTCCGGGTCAGGAACCTCAGAATCGGATCTCTGTTCTTTGCAGACGACCTCTTACTGTCTCAGATCAGATTCCTCAGGAATCGCTGCCAGAAGCTAGTCTGGATATGAATCCACTCATTTTCACCAAGTTCAGTTTAAAAGAATAATAAAAACAAAACAAAAAAACAAGCATATTAATTTAATATTTACGAATAGGTATTTAGAGTAGATCTGGATGAAAAGCACAAAAAAAGCAGGCACAGATGCTGCCACAGCGATTTAGGAGGAGGGTGTCCTGGTATAGGAGGAGGGTGTCCGGGTATAGGGGGAGGGTGTCCGGGTATAGGGGGAGGGTGTCCGGGTTTAGGGGGAGGGTGTCCGGGTATAGGGGGAGGGTGTCCGGGTATAGGGGGAGGGTGTCCGGGTATAGGGGGAGGGTGTCCGGGTTTAGGGGGAGGGTGTCCGGGTATAGGGGGAGGGTGTCCGGGTATAGGGGGAGGGTGTCCTGGTATAGGGGGAGGGTGTCAGGGTATAGGGGGAGGGTGTCAGGGTTTAGAGGGAGGGTATCCTGGTATAGGGGGAGGGTATCAGGGTTTAGGGGGAGGGTGTCCGGGTATAGGGGGAGGGTGTCAGGGTTTAGGGGGAGGGTGTCAGGGTTTATGGGGAGGGTGTCAGGGTTTATGGGGAGGGTGTCAGGGTTTAGGGGGAGGGTGTCAGGGTTTAGGGGGAGGGTGTCCGGGTATAGGGGGAGGGTGTCCGGGTATAGGGGGAAGGTGTCTGGTTATAGGGGGAGGATATCCGGGTATAGGAGGAGGGTGTCAGGGTATAGGGGGAGGGTGTCAGGGTTTAGGGGGAGGGTGTCAGGGTTTAGGGGGAGGGTGTCCGGGTATAGGAGGAGAATGTCCTGGTATAGGAGGAGAATGTCCTGGTATAGGAGAAGGGTGTACGGGTATAGGGTGTCCTGGTATAGGGGGAGGGTGTCCTGGTATAAGAGGAGGGTGTCCTGGTATAGGAGGAGGGTGTCCTGGTATAGGGGGAGGATGTCCTGGTATAGGAGGAGGGTGTCCTGGTATAGGGGGAGGATGTCCTGGTATAGGAGGAAGGTGTCCTGGTATAGGGGGAGGATGTCCTGGTTTAGGAGGAGGGTGTCCTGGTATAGGAGGAAGGTTTCCTGGTATAGGGGGAGGATGTCCCGGTATAGGAGGAAGGTGTCCTGGTATAGGGGGAGGATGTCCCGGTATAGGAGGAAGGTGTCCTGGTATAGGGGGAGGATGTCCTGGTATAGGAGGAAGGTGTCCTGGTATAAGAGGAGGGTGTCCGGGTCAGGAACCTCAGAATCGGATCTCTGTTCTTTGCAGACGACCTCTTACTGTCTCAGATCAGATTCCTCAGGAATCGCTGCCAGAAGCTAGTCTGGATATGAATCCACTCATTTTCACCAAGTTCAGTTTAAAAGAATAAAAAAAAATTTTTAAACCCACATAGCAGTTAGCGTCATTGGTCTTCTATGAGTTACCCTAATGGTCACATTAGGTGGTGGCCCTTCCATCATTTGTAATGTGGGACTATTATGGGATGGAAGGAAAAAATACAAAGTATTGCATTTTAATAACTAAAATTGTTATATTAGAATATAACCCATATGATATAATTTATATATCATTTTATAAAGTTGTATCCTTTGCTTGACCTCCAGATCAACTAATGGGATATTTTTTTCCAAAAGCATCCATCTAAACCTCTTTATCTTTGAAAACCACACAATCAATCAGAGATTAATCAATTAACAAGGCCTAAATCTGTGGAGTCCTGATATTACCTGCATATAAAAGTTAAATCACGAACAATTAAAGTAAAGAAAAAATATAATCTTTAAGGACTTCAGGAGAAAGTAAAAATCAGAAGGTCAACTTAAAAACATGTGGATGCAGAGAAGCAAAAGAGGCCAAAGAGATTTGATAAAAAAAAGAAAGAAAAAACGTTTTACTTCACAGCAAACTGGAAGCAGTGTTCACATATCCCACCCACCCCCAAAAAAACACAACCAGCACAACACAAGACGGACTGATGGACAGAATGAAGAGCAGAGAGGGAAACAAAACTGTCAGCAGGCAAAGACAGAATCAAATGATAAAGATGAGGAGGAGACTGGATGCAAGAACCAAAGGAAAATTCATGAAAACATCAGGAAACCACAAACCCTGTTGTAAGAGAAATGAACAATAAGACAAACCAACAGCCATAAGACTGAGAAGGGGGCTGTGGAGAGAGAGAGTGAGTGAATGAGTTAATGAATGAGGGAGGGAGGGAGGAGAGTTAGTCAATAAGGAGGTCAGAGGTGAGGGAGAGCCTGATTCTTTAAATGAGATGTCTTCATCTTCACCTTCCTCAGTCCAAAATAAAACCCTGTTTAGATCCAGACTAAGAGGTTCATTAAAGCAAACCTAACACCATTAACACCTTCATTCTCATACAGACCAGTGGTTCAGATTTCAGAGTTTAGTCAACACTAATCAAACAACTGCATTGTTTTGGGAGAGCTTCTAATAAGGTATAATACTGAAACCTAATTCACATTTTCTGTGTGAAATCATCTCATTTAGGTTTTAATTAGTTTCTCAACCAGAACCTGACACTTTTATGTGATGAGGAACCAAACCAGAAACCAAATGATCCCGAAAACCACATTTCAGTAAATCCAGTTTGTTGAATCCAGGAGTGTCTAATCCAGTCTGTCTTTGGAGGAGCCGTTTCTCATGCTGTAACCTGTCCTCTCTCCATCATGTATCACCGTTTCCTTCTACCATTTTCATTTAGCTTGAGTCCGCTTTGGCGCATCACATTCTATAGATCAACTGAGTGACCCTGACTTGGAGCTCACACCCTGTCTGTTAGAGTCAATTCAAGAAGAATTTATTCAAACATGACATGAATCAAATGGAGGCCGATGA
The DNA here is from genome assembly GCA_037577475.1 of Chaunax sp. Z400. NCBI lineage: Eukaryota > Metazoa > Chordata > Actinopteri > Lophiiformes > Chaunacidae > Chaunax > Chaunax sp. Z400. Next base: position 32,417,922 of record CM075185.1, read on the forward strand.
CGTGGTCCAAGTTCAGTTTATAACAATCTACAACTGTAGCCACGACATGTAAAATACTACTAGTCATACTATCTTGGGTGGCATGATGGTGTAGTGGGTAGCGAGAAGGTCCTGGGTTCAGATCCACCTGAGGTTGTGTGGGTTCTCTCCATGTTCTCCCTGTGTCTGTGTGGGTTCTCTTCATGTTCTCCCCGTGTCTGTGTGGGTTCTCTCCATGTTCTCCCCGTGTCTGTGTGGGTTCTCTCCATGTTCTCCCCGTGTCTGTGTGGGTTCTCTCCATGTTCTCTCTGTGTCTGTGTGGGTTCTCTCCATGTTCTCTCTGTGTCTGTGTGGGTTCTCTCCATGTTCTCTCTGAGTCTGTGTGGGTTCTCTCCATGTTCTCTCTGTGTCTGTGTGGGTTCTCTCCATGTTCTCCCTGTGTCTGTGTGGGTTCCCTCCATGTTCTCCCTGTGTCTGTGTGGGTTCTCTCCATGTTCTACCCTGTCTGTGTGGGTTCTCTCCATGTTCTCCCTGTGTCTGTGTGGGTTCTCTCCATGTTCTCCCTGTGTCTGTGTGGGTTCTCTCCATGTTCTCCAGGTTCTTCGTCCCACCAAAAACATCAGTATAGATGAACTGGTGACTCTAAATTGACTGTAGGTCTGAATGTGAGTCTGAATGGTTGTTGGTCTTTCTATGTGATGAAATGGTGACTTGTCCAGGCTGAACCCCGCCTCCCGCCAAAAGTCAGCTGGGATAGGCTCCACCCCCCACGACCCTACACAGGTTAAGTGGTTACAGAAAATGAATAAATGAATGAGTGAATGAATGACACTATCTTCAATCTTTCAACAGCTCCAACTCTAAGGCATCATTACTGACAGATATTCATCAGGTTGTTATGGTGATCACTCAGTCATCATGACCTGAAGCCATATCAACCAATCTGGTCGACAGTCAGCCGCCTCTAGAATCAGGTTTAAAGCTTTGAGCTGAGATCAGCAGCTCCTCACATTTTAACACCACAACAAGTTTCTACCAAAAACTGCTAAAGATTAATTTTGAATTACCACTGCAATTAAAAACGTTGTGATATCAGACTCTTTGAGACAGTGGCTAACAACCCCGACAGTATTCTAGCAGCAAACATTAAATATACAGTAGAAAATCTCTCTGCTAACAAAGGCGGAGGGAATTTGTGCAGGGAGCCTGGGAATGTTAGCTGCAGCAGAGCAGAGGGTGGAGAGAGACAGACAGGTGTACAGACAGACCTACAGACAGAACAGACAGGTTTACAGACAGACATCCAATGCAGTTAGAGCTTTTACACCAGAGGACCCTTTTACACAGCCTGTTCAGGGTGGGACTGTTGTGCCCTTATTGCACCTCACTGTTGTGACGTTATAAAGGCATTATGATTGTTGTTCCTCCTCTGAGCCGTCAGTGGAGGCAGTAACAGCACTGAATCAACGTGTGTATAAAAGCAGCTAGCTGGTGAGGACAGGATGTAACGGCACCGAATTAACGTCTGTATAAAAGATGTAACGGCACCGAATTAACGTCTGTATAAAAGATGTAACGGCACCGAATTAACGTCTGTATAAAAGATGTAACGGCACCGAATTAACTTCTGTATAAAAGATGTAACGGCACCGAATTAACGGCTGCATAAAAGACGTAACGGCACCAAATTAACGGCTGCATAAAAGATGTAACGGCACCGAATTAACGTCTGCATAAAAGACGTAACGGCACCGAATTAACTTCTGTATAAAAGATGTAACAGCACCGAATTAACGGCTGCATAAAAGACGTAACGGCACCGAATTAACGGCTGCATAAAAGATGTAACGGCACCAAATTAACGGCTGTATAAAAGATGTAACGGCACCGAATTAACGTCTGTATAAAACATATAACGGCACCGAATTAACGTCTGTATAAAAGATATAACGGCACCGAATTAACGTGTGTATAAAAGATATAACGGCACCGAATTAACGTCTGTATAAAAGATATAACGGCACTGAATTAATGTCTGTATAAAAGCAGCTAGCTGGTGAGGACAGGATGTAACGGCACCGAATTAACGTCTGTATAAAAGCAGCTAGCTGGTGAGGACAGGATGTAACGGCACCGACTTAACGTCTGTATAAAAACAGCTAGCTGGTGAGGACAGGGGTTGTGATGTTTTGATGACATGTTATGTGTGCAAACTAAAAGGCCTTTTTGACCTTTTCCCTTCTCCATGCACCTTGTGAGTAGGTAAAGTTGTGCCAGAAACCCCTCTATGTGTGTGCGAACTACAACAGGAAAATGTAACAGCAGCTAGTGTAAGAAAATCTACTGAAGATGTCTGAAATGAGGTGACAGTGAGGTCTGGGAGCTCCTTACCCTCGGAGCAGATCAACTGCCATAACAGAACGTCACCATCTTATTTCACTGTTTACAAAGAACGTCACACTGGACGCCGATGTGACGGTGTTATACGCCTCTTTCTTATAGAACGTCAGCATGTTATCTAAAATCCCACATTTGGTCAGTGTAAATAAATACAGGCGGTGTACAGAAGGGTCTTTGTTGCAGCAATTTTGTGGCATCTGTGTGTAAAAAGAGCCGAAGACATACCGCCATGATGATGATGATAGGTGTAAAGGGAAGAGTAGGAGGTGAGACCAGAGTCCTGCTGTCAGAATTCAGGGATCAACACTAACAGCCTGGTTACCTTTATATACAGTTTAGTTTTCACATACCAAACAGCTTTCACATACCTAAGGCAGCTGAAGGTAAAGTGTTTTATAAGAAATTAAAATCATGTTTAATTTTTTCATTACTTGGGTCCAGCTGGTTTTAACTTCTGAGACTTAAAAAAATTAAAAATATCAGAGAGCTTATCCAACAAAGTAAAAAAAACCTTCTATGAAGACCATATAGGGGGCATTTACAGAGTATTATGATGTGTTTGTAAGGCTTATGACTACATTCATTAACACACAATGCTTTCTGCACTATGTCAACAGTCATAAAACATTACAGATGTAACTTATGAGTCACGAGTTAAAGCTTATTATGGTTTATCTTGACTAGTTATGAACTAAAGTCTGGCTGATGTAGGTGTATGTGATGATGGGCGGCTGTGTCTCAATGGTAGAGCTGTCGTCCACTTATCAGAAGGTCGGTGGTTCCATCCCCAGCCCCTGCAGTCTACATGTTGAAGTGTCCTTGGGCAAGATACTGAACCCCAGTTTGCTCCCAGTATCTGTTCCATTGGTGTTTGAGTGTTTGTGTGAATGTTTACTGCTCCTAATGAGCAGGTGGAGCCTTGTATGGTGTGAATGTCACCACTGTGTGAATGTTGGTGTGAATATTTGTATGAATGTTGGTGTGAATGTTGGTATGAATGGGTGAATGCTGGCTGCTGTTGTAAAGCTTTGAGTCAGTCAGACTAGAGAGGTTCTGGTCAAATCTGAACAATCCATTTAACATTTATCATTATTCTTCACTACAAATGTCCCCTTAATCAATATAATCAATATGTGGTCTTCATAGAAAGTTTGACTTATTTCTGTATATATTAGGCCAGTTTAATAACTAAATATCATCCTCTAACTGTATTCTAACTCCACATGGAGGCACATTTACTGCTCCATTGATTAAGTGATCAAAATGGAAGAAGACTGTTTACACTGTGACGCTGAAGTCATCACAGATCAGGACCATGTTTTCACCTCCATCATCTTTTCTTCCACAGATGATGGACAGATGGATGCCAAAGAGACAGACAGAGAGACTGATGTCATGTCGATGTGTACCTTTCTACCACAACTGGCCCAAACACCAGTAGAGCAGAGCCAGGACAAGGCCAATGAATATGGCTTGGACAGGCTGCAATACGGATGGCTAGAGGGGAGGGAAGGAGGAGAGGGACAAGAAATCAGCCAGCAAAAATCAACCAAAACCAACATGGAGGATGGAGTAACTATGGCGAGGGGCAGAGAGATGGAGAGACTGACAGAGAGAAAGAGGGGATTTACAGGTTTGTATCTAGTCGGCTGTTTCTACAATGCATCACTGTAAGTCTGTCACCGGGCAACATGTTCCTGTTGGGTTTCAACACATTAACTTTCTGCACCAGGACTGATCGGCAGTCAGAGGGTCAGGCTGATAGTGGGAACCATCTACTGTTTAAAGGGTCAGGGTGACACGTTTGGAACCTGACCTGACCTTTATATACAACTAAAACTGGTTAGCAGACCTGTGGACTGGGGGCCGATACAGACCTGCTGAGCCTGGTGAAGATAAATAATGGGCTAACAGGACAACTGTGCTTTGTTAGAAGTCTTATCGTCATAGTTTGGTCCATCACTGCGGTCAGTATGAATCATAAAGCAATGACTGATATCTGGGAACACGATGTCATTTCTATAATAATCTTTATTTATGTCAACAGTCTGACCTGGCCAAAAACATAATGGTGGTGAATGACATGATGTTAGAACACCAACGTTTTATTTTTCAGCCCATAATAACAGCTTCTTAAAGGGAAACTCCACTAATTCTGCTCCTCAGAGTCTATTGATACGTCTGGGTACGAGACATAAAAAAAAGTTTTTTAGGACCAATCTCTATTCATGTTACATTAGGGTCTGCTCATTATCAAAGAGGGGGAGGAGTTGATGCAAAACAAGGGAGGCCCTTCATATATTTTTTTACCACAGGGGAGGGACTTTCAACTTTCAGAGGTTGAATTTATAATTGCTTTAACAAAAAAATGTCCCTCTCAAAACACCTGATCTAATGCTGTGGTGACTGGACTCACTGGACTAGTCCATACACAGTGAAGGGTGACTAAATGCAGGGAGAAAGAAAAGATATTCCAGGTTGGGTGTCGCATGTCTCTGTTTTCTGTGACTTCATGACATTTTTAGAAGCAGAGGGGCCGCTACTACTCCCATGATCCCATGCTGCCAACATCTTCTGCTTTGATTGAGTGAGTTTACCTCTGGGTGTATTGAGTCAATGATGGACAAAAATATGACAATAGACCAAAGTTTGTAATGGACATAAAATAATGATGGGAAAGAAGGAAAACATCCGCTGTCACATCAACAAGAGAGAAGAGGAGGTGGTGAAGACAGGTAGAAGAGAGAGAGGAGGAAGAGGAGGTGGAGATACAGGTAGAAGAGAGAGAGGAGGAAGATGAGGTAGAGATACAGGTATATGAAAGAGAGAGGAAGAGGAGGTGGAGATACAGGTAGAAGAGAGAGAGGAGGAAGAGGAGGTGGAGATACAGGTATATGAAAGAGAGGAAGAGGAGGTGGAGATACAGGTATATGAAAGAGAGAGGAAGAGGAGGTGGAGATACAGGTAGAAGAGAGAGAGGAGGAAGAGGAGGTGGAGATACAGGTATATGAAAGAGAGAGGAAGAGGAGGTGGAGACAGGTAGAAGAGAGCAAGGAGGAAGTGGAGGCGGAGA
>CM075185.1:32428373-32438373 GCA_037577475.1 Chaunax sp. Z400
AGAGGTTTCTCTGATGAACTGATCAGATTTTGCTTTCCAGGCTATGAATGTAGGCAGGTGATACTAAGAATTCTGGTCCATCTGTGAGTCTGTTTCTTCCTTCACCTCTGATCCACTGTACACAAGTATATAAAGCTTTTAAAGCAGTGAGTACCTGCTCAGCTCCGTCTCCAGGCGCTGCAGTTTGTCAGTGAGAGCCGTCCGTTCAGCTCTCAGGCTGTCACAGTCCTGCTGCAAACCCATACACCGCTGCTGCAGCGTCACACACTCCGCTGAGACACAGGAAGAGGAAGTCAGTTACTGCCCTGGAGAATAGTTTGGTGTGACTGTAACTCTGAGGTCACGTGGTGTTGCACCATTTCATTTACTAAACTGTCATTTACTAACACCATCATATGAAGTTATTCTACATATAAATCAGTAAATGGGAAAACAATACAATCATATTATTGATTAGAAGTCAAAGAAAAATGACAATTTATGACACAACCTTAATACTGATTCAGAAGAATCAAATATTATCCCTGACATTCTGAGGCCCCTGCAGTGAAACAGGCAAAGATCAATAACTTTAAGGGTTTGTGTTCCTTCTACTCTCTCTGCTCACCCTGCAGCTGGGTGGTGGTGTTCTGTTGCTGCTGCTGCTGTTTGAAGGCCTCCTGCAGTCGTCTGATCTCCTCCTCATATTTGGCAGCCGTGCTCCTCCAGTGCTCCAGCTCAGATCGCACACCGCCTAGATCGGCCTGCAGGGCAGCTATCTCACGCTCCCTCTCTGCCGTGGCCGCCTCCATGGCATGTCGCAGGACGAGAATCTGACAGCAGAGACGATATTCACAGATCTATCAGTGATTTCATGACACGCTTCACTGACAGACAGCATGTCTCATTCAGGTGGTCTGCAGGGAGGAGTCAACGAGAAGTCAGGAGAGGTCAGACTCAGGAGGAGTCAGTAGGTTAAGAGGAAACGAAGAAAGAGCTGGGAGGAGTCAGAGAGAAGTTGGGAGGAGTCAGAGGAGGAGGAGTTAAAGCCCTTTGTACACAGAGACTGTGCTGCAATGAAGACCCTTCTCTTCGTCGCCTGTGTTTATTTACATGTGTAAATGTACAGCGCTCTATAAACAGTGAAAATCTTTCTCTATTTTCTATGGTGGTTGGTTTCATCTCCTGCTCAGAGGGTGAGGAGCTCCCAGAGTTAGCTGCTAACTGCTAGTAGCTGCTTTTTAAATGTCCAGGTTGTGAATTGCAGACATACTGTACATTTGGAAGGAAAATTATTCAACCCCTATTGTTTATTGGATCTATTGGACAACTCTAATAATAACTAATCAATAACAGTTTAAATAGATCAATAATCAGATATTAAAGTGTTTCCTGACTCCTCAGTCTCTAAATGATCCTTAAAGACCAGCATCTCTAGACCTCTTTGTAGACCCTTTAGCTGCTATGTCCTGCTGCGAACCTGATGCACATCCAGTCTCCAGCTTCTGGCAGCGTTCCTGAGGAATCTTAGCCCATTCCTCATGGACAAAGGCCTCCAGTTCTGGCATATTCCTGGTTTACCTGCTGCAACCACCTTCTTCAGATCCCACCAGAGGTTTTCTCTGGATTCCAGTCAGGCGACTGTGACGGCCTCTAGAACGATCCAGGACTTCTTCTGAAACCAGGCCTTGGTGGACTCTGAGGTCTGCTTGGGATCATTGTCCTTTTGGAACGTCCAATGAAGGCCGAGCTTCATCTTCCTCACAGATGGAGACGTTTTCTTCTAGGATTTCCTGATCCTTGATGGAATCCATCTGACCCTCTACACGCTGCAGGTTTCCAGTGGTCCAGGAAGCAAAGCAGCCCCAGAGCCTCACTGATCCACCGCCATGCTTCACTGTAGGTAGGCTGTTCTTTTCAGCACCAGCTTCATTCTTCCTCCTCCAGACATACCGCTGATCCAGAGGCCCCAAAAGGTCCAGTTTGGTTTCATGGCTCCACAGAACAGCATCCAGAACTTTTGGGTCTGATCTAGATGGTTCTGAGCTACTGGAGCCCACTTTTCTGGAGCTTCTGGGTCAGCAGTGGTGAAGGTCTTGGAGTTCATGGAGCCCTGATGTAAATTTAGACCTGGACAGAAAAACCTTTGGACTCTACTGATAAAGTAAGTCTATGAAGGTTGAATCAGGGTTTTAATACATCTGATCTGAAAATGTGTCTCTGATGAGGATGATGATGATGAGATTCAGGTTGGATCATTTAGAGACTGAGGAGTCAGGAAAAGGAGACTTTTGGGTTGAATGTGGGGAAAACACTTATAATATCTGTTGTACTGATCTGTCTAAACTGCTCTGGTTTGATTTAATTACTGCAAACAGCTGATCAATAATGGATTTTGACAATAATTCTAATATCCATATATTTTGTTTCCAACTGTCACACCTCGACACGTCACACCATCCTGTCCGGCTGTCTCACTGTATCAAATTATTGGTTGTGTTACTACCTCGGCTGCAGAAACAGAACATCCATCAGCCCTGATGTAGCCTACGTAACAAAGACACAAAAGGAAGGAGGAGCTGTGAGAAAAGAGGTAGTGAGGAGTAATGGGCAGGAGTGTACCTCCTCCTGGGCGGAGTAGAGCTCCTCTCTGGTGGTGCAGATGGTGCTCTCCCTCTGCTCCCTCAATGCCTCCATGTCAGCCTGCAGCTTCCCGAGCTGAGCTGAACACACATGTGCAAAAGAACATGAGGGATTATCATACATACAGTGTGTCTGTGTGTGTGTGTCTGTGTGTGTGTGTCTGTGTGTGTGTGTCTGTGTGTGTGTATGTCTGTGTGTATGTCTGTGTGTGTGTTTGTGTGTGTGTGTATGTCTGTGTGTATGTCTGTGTGTATGTCTGTGTGTGTGTTTGTGTGTGTGTTTGTGTGTGTGTGTATGTCTGTGTGTATGCCTGTGTGTATGTCTGTGTGTATGTCTGTGTGTGTGTGTATGTCTGTGTGTATGCCTGTGTGTGTGTTTGTGTGTGTGTGTATGCCTGTGTGTGTGTGTATGCCTGTGTGTGTGTGTATTTCTGTGTGTATGTCTGTGTGTGTGTGTGTATGTCTGTGTGTGTGTATGTATGTCTGTGTGTGTGTATGTCTGTTTGTGTGTGTGTGTATGTCTGTGTGTGTGTGTGTCTGTGTGTGTGTGTATGTCTGTGTGTATGTCTGTGTGTGTGTCTGTGTGTGTGTGTATGTCTGTGTGTGTGTGTGTCTGTGTGTATGTCTGTGTGTGTATGTCTGTTTGTCTGTGTGTATGTCTGTGTGTGTGTGTCTGTGTGTGTGTGTATGTCTGTGTGTATGTCTGTGTGTGTGTTTGTGTGTGTGTTTGTGTGTGTGTGTATGTCTGTGTGTATGCCTGTGTGTATGTCTGTGTGTATGTCTGTATGTGTGTGTATGTCTGTGTGTATGTCTGTGTGTATGTCTGTGTGTATGTCTGTGTGTATGCCTGTGTGTGTGTTTGTGTGTGTGTGTATGCCTGTGTGTGTGTGTATTTCTGTGTGTATGTCTGTGTGTGTGTGTGTATGTCTGTGTGTGTGTATGTATGTCTGTGTGTGTGTATGTCTGTTTGTGTGTGTGTGTATGTCTGTGTGTGTGTGTGTATGTCTGTGTGTGTATGTCTGTTTGTCTGTGTGTATGTCTGTTTGTCTGTGTGTATGTCTGTGTGTGTATGTCTGTGTGTGTGTGTGTATGTCTGTGTGTGTGTGTGTATGTCTGTGTGTCTGTATGTCTGTGTGTGTATGTATGTCTGTGTGTGTGTGTGTATGTCTGTGTGTGTGTGTGTATGTCTGTGTGTCTGTATGTCTGTGTGTCTGTGTGTATGTCTGTGTGTCTGTATGTCTGTGTGTGTGTGTGTGTGTATGTCTGTGTGTGTGTATGTCTGTGTGTGTGTATGTCTGTGTGTCTGTGTGTATGTCTGTGTGTCTGTATGTCTGTGTGTGTGTGTGTGTGTATGTCTGTGTGTGTGTATGTCTGTGTGTGTGTATGTCTGTGTGTGTATGTCTGTGTGTCTGTCTGTGTGTGTGTATGTCTGTGTGTGTATGTCTGTGTGTCTGTCTGTGTGTGTATGTCTGTTTGTGTGTGTGTATGTCTGTTTGTGTGTGTGTATGTCTGTTTGTGTGTGTGTATGTCTGTTTGTGTGTGTGTATGTCTGTTTGTGTGTGTGTATGTCTGTGTGTGTGTGTGTATGTCTGTTTGTGTGTGTGTATGTCTGTTTGTGTGTGTGTATGTCTGTGTGTGTGTGTGTGTGTATGTCTGTGTGTGTGTGTGTGTGAATGTCTGTGTGTGTGTCTGTGTGTATGTCTGTGTGTCTGTGTGTGTGTGTATGTCTGTGTGTGTGTCTGTGTGTATGTCTGTGTGTCTGTGTGTGTGTCTGTGTGTGTGTGTATGTCTGTGTGTGTGTCTGTGTGTGTGTCTGTGTGTGTGTGTATGTCTGTGTGTGTGTCTGTGTGTATGTCTGTGTGTCTGTGTGTGTGTGTATGTCTGTGTGTCTGTGTGTATGTCTGTGTGTCTGTGTGTATGTCTGTGTGTGTGTATGTATGTGTGTGTGTCTGTGTGTATGTCTGTGTGTCTGTGTGTATGTCTGTGTGTCTGTGTGTATGTCTGTGTGTGTGTATGTCTGTGTGTGTGTATGTGTATGTCTGTGTGTGTGTGTGTATGTCTGTGTGTCTGTGTGTATGTCTGTGTGTCTGTGTTTGTGTGTATGTCTGTGTGTATGTCTGTGTGTCTGTGTGTATGTCTGTGTGTCTGTGTGTATGTCTGTGTGTGTGTATGTCTGTGTGTGTGTGTGTATGTCTGTGTGTGTGTGTGTATGTCTGTGTGTGTGTGTGTATGTCTGTGTGTGTGTGTGTATGTCTGTGTGTGTGTATGTCTGTTTGTGTGTGTGTGTCTGTGTGTATGTCTGTGTGTATGTCTGTGTGTGTGTGTATGTCTGTGTGTCTGTCTGTGTGTATGTCTGTGTGTGTGTGTATGTCTGTGTGTCTGTCTGTGTGTGTGTGTGTGTCTGTGTGTGTGTGTGTCTGTGTGTATGTCTGTGTGTGTGTGTGTGTCTGTGTGTGTGTGTATGTCTGTGTGTGTGTGTGTGTCTGTGTGTATGTCTGTGTGTATGTCTGTGTGTGTGTGTATGTCTGTGTGTCTGTCTGTGTGTGTGTGTGTGTCTGTGTGTGTGTGTGTCTGTGTGTGTCTGTGTACACTAACTCTGAAGGTACTGGATCTGTTTGGTGGACTCCTCAGTCTGCTGAGAGTTACTCCTCCTCTCGTCCTCCAGCAGAGCTACAAACAGACAGTCATGTGATCATCATCTTAATCTGGTATGATGTCATGAGACGAACAATGAGAGTTATGTTTTAATTCAATTTCCTCATAACATTGTCAGAGACTCTAATGTCAAATACTATGAGGAAACTCCATTATCAGGACAACATTTAAGGAGACAGTATCTCTCTGAAGTTAAAATCATATTTTCAACATAAAGCTAAACGAGAGGAAATGTAAGGGTTTGGAGATCAGATTTAGTCTCAGCTCCCAGAAGAGCTCTGAACTGACTGAAGTGGGATATTTTATACTTCTAGGTACCTTGTAGCTCCAGACACCGCTGCTTGCCAGTGTTGGCTAATTCCTGGGCCTCCAGGAGCTCTCTGTGGAGATGGTGGATGACCTGCTCTGTGTCTCCAGGCTCTAGACCTGCCCGATGCAGCTCAGCTACAGACAGACAGACAGACAGACAGACAGACAGACAGACAGACAGACAGACAGACAGACAGACAGACAGACAGACAGACAGACAGACACACACACACACACACACCAAAGCTTTTATGATTTTTCCTTGATGAAAAACATTTGTGTTGAAGGACACAGATTCTTCTGCTACTGGAAAAAAACAGTGAGTGAGGAAATCGACATGAAAATCACCAAATTCAATTATACCTTAAAATTAACATGTAAATATAAAAATGGCCAAACTGAAGAAATCCAGATGAAATGCACACCTTCAAGGCCCCTACAAAGTATGTGTGTCATCTGAGAGGAGATGTGGACAGGACTATTCTCTGGTACATATGGACAGATGGACAAGCATTACCCTGTACGCCCCCTTAGGTGGGGGCATAAAAAACTGACACATGTCATTCACTACAAATTACTGAAGTGTTAAAGTGTAAAAAAAAAAAAAAAAAGATTCACAGCATAAAGCCTGTTAAAGGACCCTCAGTCACAACACAGTGAACAGCTCCCCTAGTGGACAGTTAAACCTTGGCTCATGACCTGCTAGTGCAGAACACAGCAGAGACGGTTACCTTTGAGCAGAGCTACTCTGTTCTGGGGTTCATTCAGCTCCTGGTCGTCCATGTTGCCGTCTGAAACACACAGACGGGCACACACGCACGCGCGCACACACACACAGACACACACACAGACACACACACAGACACACACACACACACACACACACACACACACACACACACACACACACACACACACACACACACACACACACACACACACACACAGAGAGTCAGATGTCTGTTGTGTTTCTAATACAAAGTAAATTTCCAAATTTCTAAAAGCTTATAAAGTGCTCTGTAATTTTCTGAATCACTTTACATATTAGACATTATTTGGTTCTCAGTAGGTTACTTAGAACATATTTCATGATGAATTCATTACAGGCTGAATGCTCTTCAGATGACAGATGAGTGAACAGAGTCCAACACTATTTAAAGGAAACTAGAAAATTTCGCAAGAAATTTTAATGTGTGTCTGTGCTTGGTGCATATGGATCATACCAATATTGCTAATGCTAATTTACCTTTTTAATTTCTTCCATTCATGATAAATGGCAGCTGTAGAAACTAGATGTCTTTGACTCTGCCTTTACTGCATGTTCTAAAAATAGACTCATGAGGTCAGAGACCCAGCTGTGTCACTGAACACCTGCAGTTTAGACAGCAGACACACAGGAAACTGACCAACAACCAACCTCCAAACAACTGAGGTTCTGGTTGAAACATAGGTCGTATCACTGAAACAATGGTACGATGGTGATCCCAAGAAGTTGCTGAAAACATTGGTATATAATTTGTCCAGATCAAGTTAAGAAATATTAACTTTAGAGTGAGTTAAAAAGCCTGGAGAATCTGAGATTTTATTAAAGTCATCACTCAAGTTTACAATGGAAGTCAATGGAGCAGTTTGGTGGACCACCTGGCATTCTAGGTCCTCTGCACTCATGGAGTACGCTGGAAATAAACGGAAACAAGGAGTCTTACTGCGACTGGTTTTACTGACTCATTTGTTTTTGTAGTAACTTAAAAGTTTCAATATTGAATTATGTTCTGAGATGAATTACTGATGCAATCAATTTTTCAAAAGGGTTTTTTTTCCTACGGTTTGATGTACATATTATGGATGTGGAGTCAGGATTGTGGGATTTATGGAGAGTTGTTTGGGAAATTTCTATATTACTTGTATCTGCTCTCCACTCTAAGGTCATGTTACCAAACTCTAGCTCTGTGCAATACACACTCATTATAAAATCTGAAAGGGAGCAGAAATTATCCCAAACTTAAACTGTGATTGTGTAAAAACTGTCTTAGATATCAAAATGCTGACTCAGAAGAATAAAGTCCCAATTGTTGTTACTTGTTTAAACTTTGAATGACGTTTCTACGTGAAGGGGGGGCGAACTTACAGAGCCTCAAAGTGGGGTGGGTTTGAGATATTTTCCCATTATTTCTTATGGGAAAATTCTTTGCAGTTTTTTGCGAAAACTGTTTTGCCAATCATTACTAAAAGTCATAACAGACTATTCCTGATCGAGCCACACGGTTTGATGTATGTCTTGTACATGTGCTGGCAACGCCGCAAGACTAGTTACATAGCGAAAAAGTGGAAGAAGAAGAAGAAGAAGGAGGAGGAATTAAGCAGTTAAATTCAAAGAGAAAAACATTTAAATGAATAATGATGAAAGAGATGAAGCCCTAAAGAGGAACAGAATCTTATAAACCAGACTCCAACATCAAACCTCTAAACTAAAACATGGATCAGTCGGGTTCTACTGACCTGATGTATCGTCACTGCTGCGGTCTTTACTGGGACTCAGAGTGTCTGACATATCTGACTCTTTGGCATCCATCTGATTCCCTGTCTCACACACACACACACACACACACACACACACACACACACACACACACACACACACACACACACACACACACACACACACACACACACACACACACACACACACACACACACACACACACACAGGTTAGGCAGACAGGGACAGAATGGGTGTGAAAGAAATAAAAGCCATATTACAACAGCACAGAGCAGGAGAAAGGGGGAGGAAAATAAAATGTAAAAATATAAAGGCACCAAAAAATAATAAATAAGTCCCACAAATGTGTGTCGATGAGTCATAACTTCCACACACAGCTGCTGGGGAGCTAGGTATTGTCCACAGAGAATCCAATGAATGAAAAAAAGGCCAAACAACCAAACAGAAGTCAAAGGTCAGAGGTGGTGTGGTAGGATGTCGCCTCGTCAGCAGTTTGACCCTTTGTGACTACAGTCAATGTGAAAACAACTAAAACGTTTTAAAATGGACTAAATAGACAGACACACTCTCTAACATTTACATAATATTGTTGAATTTGTGTTCAGGTTCTGTTCCAGATGAAGGAGAGGACATAAAGCTGCACCATCTGAGGACATCGTCTGTAGAGACGTTACGGCGTCTCATGTTGGGACTGAGAAAGCAAAATCTTATTATTTGGACGTTTCTTGGCATTCTTGGGTTCATGATTGTTCCACTGTGAACATCTCATATACTAAACACATCCAATCAGTTCTAATTACACTATTACTTTGTAATAAAGTGTTTTCCTAACACCAGCATACAGGATGCTTCAAGCCTCTGTGGTGATAAACAGGAACATTTGATCTCATTCTAAATCCAGACTTGCAGTAGGTATCAATGGCAGGACTTGTGTTAGACCTTCAGTCTAGTATACATCCACTTCAGGGATGGGGGTGTGTGCTGTACCTTTGAGGCGATCAGGGCTGGCCAGGATGTCTTCTGCTGTTTGGTTGTTCTGTAGGTGGGCATCCATCACTTCTACAAACACAACCATCCATTTTATGATTCATAATAATAATAATAATAATAAAATTATAATTAAATAATAATTTAATTCTTTCCACACATTTTTATCTTAAAGCTTCACAACAATTCATCAGTTTTCTCTATTTCTGGTGTTTATGGACCAAACTGCTCCAGGACTCAGACAACATAAGAAATGCCTTTTCACTCGAGGCTTGGGTGAGGTCTTACCATCAAAGTTGGCCAGTTTGTGGATTGAAGAGCTCACAGTCTCCTTCAGCTGTTTGACGGCTGGAGGGAGAAAAAACAGAAGCAGAAGAATCGGTGGATGAAACCAGTTTCAATTTGGTAGAAAACACAGAATTTGAACTTGAATTAACTCAAAGCTTCCCCAAAATCTCCAAACACAAATGTCTTACAGGCAAACTAAACTTTAACTCTGTTAAAATCAGGAATCTGATAGTGACTCAAATAGCTCAATGAGGCATCAATAACTGTGGAGCCAATCTATTCAATTCAATTCTATGTTTACATCTACATGTCCAGGTAAACTCTGCTTTTTGCTGCAGGACTGACAGAATTACTATATAAGGAGGAAACATGGAAACAAACGAGTCGTTTGGACGAACTTAACGCTGGCATCACCAAAAAGTTCTAAATCTGCAAAGTGAAGTTTACCCCTATTTAACCCAACAACCCGTCAGCCGTAAACACATCTCTGAGATCACCACTGTATATAGACCCAGTAGTATGTGGTACACTCATGTTGTAACCAAGGACCTGAGAGGTGTGTAGGCGCTCTGGACAGAGGAATCAGATAATTCACTAACATGTAACATACAGTATAAACTAATCAAGAGTAACCTTTAGC
>CM075185.1:32443373-32445873 GCA_037577475.1 Chaunax sp. Z400
GTTCCAGGAACAAACGGACAGAAGAAGCAGCAGAAGTCAAAGCATGGCAGCTTTGTCACTGTGGTACTGGACAGATACCACAACAATAAAACAACAGACAGGATGCAGACAGCTGAGTCATAAACCTCTGTCTCTAAATTACTTTTCACTTTAATATTTTACCAACAATGTGGAATTAAGCAGCCCAACAATTCCAGCTTAACAACAGTACAACTCAGCCCAACTAACAACTAAACCCAGGGTCAGACCAGAATGGAAACGTTCAGGGAATCTGCTCTGGACAAAAAGTGACTAAATGAAATCTAAAAGTTGGTCTGAAAAGAGCAAACCTGGACTCAACCTAATATTACTGTATGTGAGAGAGACCCAAGACAACCTTTATCATGCCACATCCTTCATACCATTATGGCTTCCTGGTGCACATTAAACTAAAACTACTACATTAACATTAAAAAATAACTTTAGAGACAACTGAATCTGTAACTACTATGTGTAGATGGAGAGAGCTAGCGGCATACGGCTTCTTAGCAGGAGCTTCCCCGTGTTTTGTTGTGATGCACTAGAGTTGTGCACAAGTTCTCTAGAGAGTAAGACATTGGTGCAGGATATGCTGTATCCATTTCAAATTAAAAGCCCTCTGTTGTTTCAGACGACAAACCCCTTCATTGCCTCAGAGGCTTTTATTGTGAAGCAGCTGTAAGAATGTCAGATTTTCAAGGTTCCCAAACGAACTAACAACCAGCTGCTGTCTCATTTCATCAGTTATTTATGTTACACTTTACAAGAAGAAAAGTTGTTGTCACAAATAAAAAGACAATGTGTCACAGTTGTCCTGATAGAATGTGGTGTTGCTACACTCCTGTTTATGGGCTCAATGGGAGAGGCTAAATCAAATGTCGGTACACTGGGGTTTGACCTTAATCAATCCAGTTTGAAAGTTTTACACCAGCCCAACTCTACTTCATGTCTGTCACCCTTTTATTGCTGTCAGTATTTTTAGATGTCACTGGTTTTCAGTATCAACTTGTCCCCATTTTGGCAGTGGTGGTGACTTCCAGGTTATTTAACCTCCTCTGAGGTCATTAACACTTTGACAGTCGATAAGGTCACATCTAGCACTATTGTGGGTCGTTGAGTTGTTTACCTGACCGACCTTCATGTGAGTCATTAGCATCACATAATTCAGAGAGTGAATGGTGGAGCATGTTAAAAAACCTACTATGGAACAGTGGTTATAAATAAAACTTATTATATCTTATAATAATTAAACTACCATGAATATCTTCATCTTCAACAGCACCATCATCAGTGTCTGTTTCCTCATCATCCTCTTCCTCCCTCAGGCTCTCAGGTGTCTGCAGGCTCTGTTTGTCCTCCACAGGCTCCTCTACTGGTACGTGGGGGACAATGTTGACATCTGTCATGTGACCAGATCAGACATATAGGATTTTGTCCAAACGCTCAGCCAAACACATGTTGAGAACAGAGAAATAATCCAAACGGTATCAGGTTCCCTCACAAAGTGGCTGCTGTGGTAAAGTGAGCAGTGATGGTCCCCTCCAGCATTCATGTCCAGGGTCATTCAGTCACCAGAGGTCAATTAATGACCAAAAGCTCTTTGTCCCAGAAGAAGAAAAACAAAGCAGTGGATAGTTTGGCAGAAACCCCGACAAACTCCAGTTAGACCCACCAAAGTGCCACCATATCTGAGACAACCGGTGTCCCCTGAAACAGCCCAAAGCTTCACCAACCACCTGTCATCCAAGGATTAAATGTTTGAATCCTCACAGCCCAATCAGGACCCCTGGGGGTCTGGACTGGTTAGCCTTGCATAGAGGCAACAGCTGAAAAACCAGGTCACATAACACACATCTCCAAAACAAAATAATTCTTAAAGAGACAGATTTAAATGCTGAAATCTGAGTGTTTTCACAATATGAGCCATTAGGTCCAATAAATTAAAAAAATTT
This sequence comes from Chaunax sp. Z400, assembly GCA_037577475.1. Taxonomy (NCBI): domain Eukaryota; kingdom Metazoa; phylum Chordata; class Actinopteri; order Lophiiformes; family Chaunacidae; genus Chaunax; species Chaunax sp. Z400. The sequence continues at coordinate 32,445,344 of CM075185.1, forward strand.
AAAAAATCAACAAGCTCGACAAGTTTTTAATTCTTAGGCATTATGAGGCCAATAACAACTAATTTAAGTTTCAGCTAATTAAAGTTTCAGCTAATTACAGCTAAAGCTAATTAAGGCTACAGCTAATCACAGCTACAGCTAATTAAAGCTTCAGCTAATCACCGCTATAGCTAATTAAAGCTACAGCTAATCACCGCTATAGCTAATTAAAGCTACAGCTAATCACAGCTACAGCTAATTAAAGCTGTTGACTAAAAAAGTGAATAAACATTAATATACTGGGTGTCTGTCATAACACACATGGAATAAATGATTGCATTTTGCACATTTTATCAAGACCTTCAAGTACTCTGGCTGGATCCTTTCCACTCCCTGAGCTTCTGCACACTACACACATTTTATGTGCTGCTATGGAGGCATCCTTTCTCATCTCTGGTATCTTTGCACACCATGAATAAAATGAATTGAACAAAGTCTTACTTTGACTGTAAATCGACTTTTAATACACCAAGACCTAACAAGTACATTTT
>CM075185.1:32450873-32485873 GCA_037577475.1 Chaunax sp. Z400
TGATCACAATGGTACCTTTGATTTCATGTTGATGCACTGACTAGACGACACTTTGTTGTTTGTCACATGAGATATTGTGTCTGAGCCACATGAGTGTGTGAATCACCTTAGAGTAAGCCTGGAGCTGACTGCCCATGACCTCCAGGCGGGAGAGCAGACGGTCTTCATCGATCAGGGCCTGGTGAAGACACTCAGCTTACAGCATGTTGGACAAACTTGTTCAGCATATGAGATAAAAGGGAATGATGGGAAAACTTCATCCACTGTACCAGAGTCAGTAAAGTAGGGGCGAGTTACAGTGGGCATGTTTAACACACCACTAGCTTTGTTTGATCTACAGATAATCAATGAAAACAATTCTCAGTCCTACTAATCATTTGATTTTTAAATTGACGGGACTTAAATTTAATTTAAAGCTTCCGTTTGATCACATAGCTTACAGTGTAGGGTACTTCTGACAGATGACAATGCAGAGAAGTTATGAGAATAGGTGGTGGACCAAACGCTGCTGACAAGTGGAAGAGGCCCAGTCTGTCCTGATATTGATTATCAATTAGCTTTTCAACCCTGGCAACAAGCCAAGAAGTCCATAATTCATAATTCATTCTCCAGACTGATTATTCTCCAGCTCCATCATCTCTCCTCTCCCAGCACCACCAATAATCCTACAGTACAGGCTTATTGTATGTTACTGGTATCTCCTACCTGCCAGCTGCTCTCGGAGGCCTCCTGAGTGTTGGCTAACAGACGCTGCAGGGTGGCTAGCTTCTGCTCCAACATCTGCTCTCTGTGTAAGGCCTCCTGCGGCGGGTGACAGAAGGTGAGGGAGTGAGAGAGGTGAAGACCTCCAATGAGAAAAATAAACGCAATCAACCGTAGACAAGGGGGGCATCAAGGTAAACCAGGACATTTAGAAAACCAGACTGTGTGATTTCAGGTTCTCTCAAAAATACACAACTTCCTCTTTCTATTGAACTGATACTGAGATGATGTTTTCTGACAAGCAGTCAGCTCTGGGATGTAACTGGCCAAAATCACTCTACACCCACCTAAACTCACAACACACCAGTTAGAGATAACACTATCCAGGGGAAAGAAGATGGTAGAACTGGTGTTGAATGAAGGGGGGTACCCAGACAATGCTACGTAATGATGGCATTAAGCACTGAAAAACTGGAAAACCCACTGTTTAGTTAGCTACATTAGCTACATGATCTCTTACTGCATCATTACCTATGTATTTACATCATCTCTGATGTCATGTCATCTGTATTTACATCATCCCTGACGTCATGTCATCCGTATTTACATCATCTCTGACGTCATGTCATCTGTATTTACATCATCTCTGACGTCATGTCATCTGTATTTACATCATCTCTGATGTCATGTCATCCGTATTTACATCATCTCTGATGTCATGTCATCTGTATTTACATCATCTCTGATGTCATGTCATCTGTATTTACATCATCTCTGATGTCATGTCATCTGTATTTACATCATATCTGATAAGAGATAAGAGATAAGATATCCCTTTATTAGTCCCAAAGTGGGGAAATTTACAGTATTGCAGCAGCACAGTGTACAAAAAACACAGCAGGAGGAGGGGAAATAATATTTTAAAAAAAATACAATACAATAAAGGAGTAAAGGGGTAAAGTGTCTCAAAAATATTTCACAAAAAAAAATACTATTACAAAAAGTGTCTCAGTATTTCTAAATACTATTACAAAAAGTGTCTCAGTATTTCAAAAACACAAGTACTACTAATTGTTTGGTCTACTGGGAGCAGTGCTGATTGTACAGTCTAACAGCTGCAGGAAGGAAAGACTTGCGAAAGCGCTCCTTCACGCACTTTGGGTGAAGCAACCTGTCGCTGAAGGAGCTCTCCAGTGCTGTTACTCGGTCCCGCATCGGGTGGGATTGATTGTCCATTATGGATGACAGCTAAGTTGTCATCCTCCCACCACCTCCACTGGGTCCAGGGGGCATCCCAGGACAGAGCTGGCCTTCCTTATCAGTTTGTCGAGTCTTTTCCTGTCCGACACTGAGATGCCGCTGCCCCAGCAGACCACACCATAAAAAATGGCTGATGCCACCACGGTGTCGTAAAATGTCTTGAGGAGTGCTCCCCGCACTCCAAAGGACCTCAGTCTCCTGAGCAGATAGAGTCTGCTCTGGCCTTTCCTATAAAGTGCAGTGGTATTGTCTGTCCAGTCCAGTTTATTGTTCAGGTGAACACCCAGGTACTTATAAGATGTCACCATCTCAATGTCTGTTCCCTGAATGTTCACCGGGTCCGGGGGGGAGTGTGTGTGCCTGCGGAAATCAACCACCAGTTCCTTGGTTTTCACTGCGTTGATCTGGAGTTGGTTCCGCTGGCACCAGTCCACAAAGTCCTGCGTCAGTCCTCTGTATTCCCTGTCGTCCCCATCTGTGATGAGGCCGACGATGGCAGAGTCATCAGAGAACTTCTGCAGGTGACAGGTGGGTCAGTTGTAGTGGAAGTCTGCAGTGTAGAGGGTGAAGAGGAACTGAACCAGGACCGTTCCCTGTGGGGCCCCCGTACTGCAGACAACCATGTCGGACACACAGTCCCGTGACCTCACATACTGTGGACGGTTGGTGAGGTAATCCAGTATCCAGCATGTGAGGTGGTGGTCCACACTGGTGTGCTCCAGCTTGTCCTTCAGAAGCTGAGGCTGTATTGTGTTGAAAGCACTGGAGAAATCAAAGAACATGATTCTCACAGTGCTTCCCGGCTTCTCCAGGTGAGAGAGGGCTCGGTGTTGGAGGAAGATGACGGTGTCGTCCACCCCGATGCCAGGTTGGTAGGCAAACTGAAGCGGGTCCATCGCTGGGCTCACCAGGGGGCGGAGATGAACAAGGACCAGCCGCTCCAGGGTCTTCATCAGGTGGGATGTTAGAGCCACCGGCCTGTAGCTGTTGAGGTCCTTGGGGTGCGGAGTCTTGGGGACAGGTACCACGCAGGATGTTTTCCACATCTGTGGCACTCTCCCCAGCTTCAGGCTCAGGTTGAACATGTGTTCAACTATCCCACACAGCTGGTCTGTGCAGGACTTCAGGAGTCGGACCATGCCATCCGGACCATGTCATCCGTATTTACATCATCTCTGATGTCATATCATCTGTATTTACATCATCTCTGATTTCATGTCATCTGTATTTACATCATCTCTGATGTCATGTCATCTGTATTTACATCATCTCTGATGTCATGTCATCTGTATTTACATCATCTCTGATGTCATGTCATCTGTATTTACATCATCTCTGATGTCATATCATCTGTATTTACATCATCTCTGACACCATATCATCTGTATTTACATCATCTCTGACACCATATCATCTGTATTTACATCATCTCTGATGTCATATTATCTCTGATGTCATCATCTCTACGTTTTGTTGTTGATGAAGTTCTGTTACAGAGGATGGTTTACATGGGGTTGTCATCTACAGCTGTTCAACCGTTAGAAAACTATTTAACCACCTTTAAGGTCTATTTTCAAGCTTTTGAGTATATAAAATGGTGTTCCTCAAGAGTCCTCTTTTATTAACAATTTACATCAATTTGTGATGAAAGGTGATAAACACCCTTTTCGTTTTTATACAGATGACACCATTATGTAAAATTCTGCCTGATCTTTAACAAGTGCAATTGAGGGTTTACTCCCACTCAGTATTTTCCTTCTCAAGGCGTGTGAAGAATTTTGAAAGTAACCACGATATTTGAAATAGTAGGACGAATATTCTACAGCGGAATACAGAGAACAATTCTGATTTTAATCCCCATAGGGGAGAACATAAACAAACACAAGGGGCCATTTTCAAATTCGGTGACGTCACATACGTCTTCCCCAAGGGCTTTCCCAGGGCCCGGCCACGCAAATCTGCGATCAATGGAGAACCATGGCAAACAGAAAGCGGGGATGACGTAAAATAACAGATAGTGAGGAAAAGGCGTGGAGTAGCTGACAAAAAGAAACGGAGAGCAAAACTGATAAATACTGGAGAGCAGAAGGATCGATGGGAGCTACTGAAATCCAAATCTGGACACACGGCTGGTTTGTGCTTAAGAGACAGGAAGCTGCCAGGTAGAAAATCCAAAACATATCTACCCACAGAATTCCCTTTCACTAGTTATGTTTTTGTTTGAATTATGCATTGAAACTTGACCAAATAATAAAATATTTATTAATTGATATGCAGCATTTTGGGTGGAATGCATTTTGTACACCTAGACTGTTAGTTGAGTGGGAGTTTACCTTTTTAAATTAATTGCCTTTCTGGGGACTTGCCCATACTCAAAAACTCATGAAAGTTAGCAGAAATATCAGTCAGAGTGAAAATGTACGTGTGATATGGTGATTGGAAATGGGCGTGGCAAAATCACTCGCTCGATCCACTTCCTGCATCTATACGACAATATAGCGGTCTCCGTTGCGATGGTACAAACACCAATGATCACCAGCTGTGTACAAGTTAAATCTGGACTTGTCACTAAATGTGATCTCCGTCCACTTTGCAATCAGCCATAACATCTGTAACATCTGTGCTGCACGTGTCTGCAGAGTTCAGACCATAGCATCCCAACTGCCTGTTCATGTAAGTTCTTTCAGGAATCATGACATCATCAGTTGTTTCAGTAGGACATTAATTAGACCCGGTAAATTATTACCTTGACCAGGTCTTTTCAATCATGCAGAGAAAAATCTCACCAACATCATGGTTTACTCTGAAATGCACCAATGACTGTTATTTCTATGTTATGACTAAATGATGGTTATTCATGATTTAACATGTTTTGGTTGTGGGTACTTAAAAAAGTCTATTCAGTGAATCACATGTTTGTTTGTTTCAGTAGATTAGAGGTAGTGAATAGAAATTACAGGGTTTTTAAATGATGCGTTCCACTGATGACTAATGAAAAACCAACTCAGAGGTCTTGTGACTCCATATTTTAGTGAAGTTCTATAGTATGACCACTAGGTGTCAGTGTCTTACCTGTAGATACTGAGAGAGCTGGAACAGTTCCTGTGAATACATGCTGGGAGTGCTGGCTGCAACCTAGAGAACGAACACACACACACACACACACACACACACACACACACACACACACGAACACACACACACACACACGAACACACACACACACACACACACACACACACACACGAACACACGAACACACACGAACACACACACACACACACGAACACACACACACACACACGAACACACACACACACACGAACACACACACACACACACACACACACACACGAACACACACACACACACACACACACACGAACACACGAACACACACGAACACACGAACACACACACACACACACACACACACACACACACACACACACACACACACACACACACACACACACACACACACACACACACACACACACACACACACACACAGAGAATTCTGATGATTAAAGTAGTACTGGGGAAGGAACCCTCATTCTCTTGTACCAAAGTCATTTGCCTTAAAAAAAAAAAACACATTATACTGTAGTTTCACATATACTATATTAGTATAAAGTATCAAACTGTTGGATCAACTGTCCTTGGCATACAGCCACAAACTGTGTTTTTCACATTGCCAACAGACACACAACATTGAGTGAGCTTTAGAGACCCAGAGCAGGAATAGGATTTATGACTTGTTAGAGGTGATACTGCGGTAGCTCTATTACTGAAGGCTAACTGCAGTCTGTGCATTGAATAGACTTCCACCTTCAGTCAATATGATAGCTGTGGTGTGTGTGTGTTTGGTGAGGCCCAGGTGGTTCAAGGATCCTGCTGTTGGACAGTTAATTTTGTTAGTGAAGAGGTACAAATGTAGTCACACACAAACACACACAGCTAAAGCCTACATTCCTCACACACGTTAAACTGAGGCCTTGTTGTTCTCAGTATTGGAGAGAGACAGTGGAGGATGAGGTTAATGGACTACCAACTAGCCTGGTACTGTGGTACATTACAGTATTAACTGATACAGAACCCAGACATCACCCTGGGTATACCAGAGTTTTAAAATCTGTCTCTGTGACTGCACAGCTAGAATGTTGAGTTTCATGTCAACCAGCGACGACTGGTTTACCAGACAGACAAGGGGAGCAACTGTGGATGATGTATTTATCTCTCTGCCAGAAGGGGGAGACAAAGGTTGAACTCAGAAGCTTTAAATGTTATCTAAGCTTAAGTACCCATACACAAACTTAGTCTAAATACTAAGTCAAATAGTAAGTAAATAAGACTACAAATGTGTTCTTGTAACCCAAAAGCAATACGATTTCAACCATTGAGAACATGACGTTGAAATAATGATAGAATTTGGTTATAATTCAGTTTTGTAGACACCTGAAGACATAAAGCCTCTGTACAGAAGGAAAACCAACACTAGACCTGATGTTCTGGAGAGACTTCTGACGGCAGCAGAAACTGGCAGTAATCCATGCATTCCTCCATCAGCTGACTCCTCCACTCCATGTTTGTGCAAAGACTACTTATGGGTGTGAAGACCACCCAACAGGAGCATGGTAACAAATCAGAGGCAAAGACCCACAACTTACACACAGGACAGGACAACAACATACATTTCTGTTCTTACCTTGTCTACAGGTAGTGGTAACGGAGTCGGGATGACACTGAAAGAGGAAGAAGAGGAGAAAGCACTTCATCACCATGGATACAGCAGAGAGAGAAACACGTGAAGTAACCACAGCGACAGAAGGGAAATAGAATGTTCATGTGGCACACACCTTTTTGTGAAACAAAAACTGCATCTCAGCACATCAAAGTCATCCATGTGAGAAATGTCATCTTTTAAAATACAGTGAGTCTTTCCTTGTTTAAAGTTCACTCACAAAGAGCGGCGAACCCATCCTAGTTTCTGTTACACTAGACCTACAGCAGATATCACTAAGAGTCTCACTGCAGGGAAAAGAGGCCACCTTCAGTTTGAGCCCTGCATGAGTGGAGACATTTTTCCACACTAGGACTGAGTCACACGGCTTGTTTCTGTGGGGTTGAACTGAAATGTTAACGATCAGTGTTCAGGAATGAAGGTAAACTTGACTCTGGGAGAAACATAACCTGACTCTGTTAATGTGTAACTATGAACGAGCGGCAGAGGTGGGAAAACAACAGTTTCTATGTGGTATGAGGCAATAACACAGGCTAGTCTCAGTAAATTCGATCTAACTCAAATATCTGAAATACTTCTGTCCTGACCTCATTAATATGAGGTCGGGTTGGCCTGTGGAAAGGACTTCTGACTGGTTTCATATGAAGCCAAACACCAGACTACCGAGCGTTTGACTCGGCAGCCACTTCCATTGAGCCCATAAATGGGAGTGAAACAGCACAACAATCCATCAGGACAACTGTGACACATCCACTCAAGTTACATTTTCTTCTTCTACAGGTAAACATCAACATAAATAAAATAAGACCTCAGATGGCAGTAACAACATATTTAAGTATGTGTGCTCCAGCAGCAAGTTCCTGCTACTGCTTCACATTTAAAACCTCAATGATAAATGAGGGTTTCTGTCCACTGAGAGGCTGAAGGGCTTTAAATGTGAAGCAGATATAGGGAGTGTTGATTTGTATTAACAGCATGTTGCAGTGCTTTTAACAGAGCAGAGGGGAGCACATAAAAACAGGCCTTTGTACCAAATTATTGTCACATTATCATAACGATGGACAGCATAAGCTGCACCAGCTTGTTACTGATGAGAGCTGGCTCTGTGGACACTGGTCGCAGTAGTACAACAGCACTACTCTAAACTCTAGTAGCTCACAGGGAAGCACCGCCCTGTGGTTCTGAGCTAATCAGCTATCCAGGTGGTAGCCGTCTCCACCTCCACCTAACAGCTGGTTTGGTTGCTTTGGATGAAATGAAACCACTTTAAGATCATACAAACGACTAGACTAAAATGGAAACCTATCTGGTGCTCATTTGAACCTAATTACAGTCCATTTCATGTTGTCTACTCATTTATTCTTTGCAGGGTCACACGGGGCTGGCAGAAACCAGGGGCAAATGGAGACACAGACTGAATACATCTGAGGGCAGGTGTGAGTCAACAGTGCTCACCACTGCACTGCTGGGCTGCCTGTTCACCTAAACGTATGGTTTTCACATCTGTATGGTGAGTCAGTTACACCACCATAATACATCATTTCTATATGTTTACTAGGTGTAGACTGCCTCCAGAGCCACGGTGTGGTGCCTCTGTGTTGTTGTGATGTACTACAGTTCTGTTATATACTCCAACCAAGGTCCACAAGACAGAACTGTCATCAGTGATGAGTCGGTGCAGATCATGCTGTCTAACATTATGGCACAACTACAATACTTTAACAGTATAGCAGTACTTTAACTCCTCTTTATCTTATCAAAGTTACAGCAATATATTGTTAACAGACACACAACACTTCCTGCAGGATTTCCCCTACCATCACACAGGACTGGTGGGCCGCCAGCCCAACGACACTAGATCAAATTATTGTAGAACACGTCTTATGTTTATGTACTGTTTGAGGCACATTTCTATCATTTAAATCCAAAATCATGCAAACTGAAACACAAAGATGAAATAAATGAGGTGTATAGAACTTCACTTCATTATTTCATTTATTATTCGGGGCAGTTTCTGGACCTCGGTATGGTTATCATGTGTTTCTTTTATTAGCTGTAACTTCTTCCAGTGAAGTGTGGTAGTGTGTAATAAATGCAGTTTATTGACTCATCCTCTCCTTGTGATCAATTTGTTTCAAGTGTTTTACATGGAAATAAATCACCAATTATTTGGTGACCACATAGTCTCTGTCAGCTCTGTCCACCGGGCCTAAAAACACTTCTAGAGGAAACACTGTCCTGTATCCACTTCAAACTAAAAGCCCTCTGGTGTTCAGACAGAAACCCTCTCTTAGGGCTTTCTTAACAAGACTTTTACTGTGAAACAGCTGTTTGATGGATGTTTCTGCTTGAGGAACAGAACACAGGGGGCCAAGAAAGGGACAAACTAAAGCAACTGATATGAAATCAATTGAAATAGAGGTGACATGAAACTAATAATTTTGCTAGTTCAAAAAACCATAGCGGTTATTATCGATTTAAAAAAGCAGGGATGGAGACAGACGGATAAAGTACCTTCATTGGTTAAGGCTAATCTGAAATTAAGGCCACATCTTTGGTAAATTAATGAGATAAAAGTCACTTGAAAGGATATGCAAATAATGTAAAAGGACCTTTAGCACCAACAGTGCAGTTCCTCTGCAGAGACATGGGTTTCTGCTGCTGCCAATCTCCATCCATCACAGAGCAGACCAGAGGCTTCCTGTGATTCCACTGCACTGAATTATGCATTTTCATATCAGAGCTGAACTACCCTGAGCTCTGCCGCCTGTCTGTCTGACACTCTGTAAGAATCCTCCAGGAAATAATCCTGTTTCATCACACTTCTGACCTTTTAACAAGCCTCTGTGACATGTGAGATCAGAACAGTTCACGCTACATTTCACATTGTAAAAAATTAATGTTACAAATATCTGTATTGAGTGCAGCATACTTTGGAAATGGGGACGGACCAAATAAAACTGGCTCTGATTTAGAACAACACACAAACAATCAGTCTTTTGTTTTTTGTACACATTTGAAACCTGAAAAAGGACTTTTGTCTTTTTTCCCAGGGCCAACTTCAATACATTATATTCCATCAAATGTCTGTGCTGAATACCAGTAATTATTTATTTAAAGCTGTCTTTGTGGACACTGGTGGTGTGACCTCCTGAAGAGGACTACTGTCCTCACTGACTTACTGTGTAGTTCTAACAATTTGCTTCAGCTACATTCATACAGTCACAGCGATCTGTCCCACTTTCATTTTCATTACCACAGCAATCACTGTGCATAATACCTCCTTATCTATCTCCACTGCCATGACAGCGGGAGGCCTCCCATTCAGCTTTCATTTATTTCTGCCAGGTCAACAATCAAACAGCTGGTTAACAATGTAGGAATTAGACAACCTGTAACCTGGAGCTTCATGTAACCTCAATTTATGAACTCAAGACCAGGTTCTTATTTTCTTTTCTTGTCTAAAGAAGACAATGTTTCCAGATAAGACCAACCTCATAAATTTTGGCCATGCTGGTAGCATCTTAGGATGGCAATATCAGCCTGTATGTCTGTCAATCAACCACTTTAGTCTAGACCAGGGGTCACCAACCTGTGGATCGTGATCGACTGGAAGATCTTTGAAACATTTCAAGTAGATCTTTAACACTACAGGAGCATTAGGCTCTCAGTGATTTTCCTTCAACCCTTTCATTTTCAGTATGGGCAAGATAGACTGTTTACATCGCTGACATTAAGTCGCAACACCAAGGATGCAAGCTGCCGTTATTTTACGTCACTGCCAGGCTGTTAACGTCGCAGACAGCTGACGGTACGTGGCCACCGGTAGCTAGCTAGCTTAACTTTACTGTCAGAAAACGGTGCAGCAGCCATGGCTGAGACACAGAAAAAGAGGCAAAAAACCTATAAATTTCATCCAGAGTGGGAAGAGCAATATTTATTCACCTTAGTCAAGGATAAATGCATGTGCTTGCTGTGTCGTCAGACACAGGCCCTGTGCAGAAAAGGAAATTTAGAGAGACACCTCCACACCAACCACCCGACATTTGAGGAGAGCTACCCACCAAAGAGCAGCCTGCACGCAAAGAAAGTGGCAGAACTAAGGAATGAACTGAGGGCACAGCAGCAGCTCTTCACTCTGCCAGTGGATCACAATAAGGCAGCTACAGAGGCATCCTTTCATGTAAACACCTTTTGGCTCAGCATAAGAAGCCTTTCACTGATGAAGAACTCTTAAAGCAGGCCATGGTCATCACCGCAGACACTTTATTCGAGGGCTTCAAATCAAACATGAAATCACTGTGGCTTTGTCTCGGGTGCCACTGGGTCCCCCAACTGTTACATGGAGAGTTAAGGCATTATCAAGCCACAAGGACAGGCAAGTACTGGAGGACTTGAAACAGTGTGAATACTTTTCATTACAGTTTAATGAGTCAGTAGATATAGTGGACACTGCACAGCTTGCTATTTTCGTACGGATGTCCTTCAAAGACCCGACTACAAAGGAGGACTTTCTCACACTTCTGCACCTGAAAGAGAAAACCAAAGGCGAGGATATGTATGTTAAATGGTATGTGCGGGAAAACAGCATCCCCATTCAGAAACTGGTTGCGATGACTACAGATGGAGCACCGGCAATGATTGGTGTGCGTGCAGGGTTTGTGTGGCTCTGCCATAATGACCCCGACTTTCCTGCTTTTGTAATTTACCACTGTGTGACACATCAACAAGCCCTGGTTGGTAAAGCGGTGGATTTTTCACATGTTATGTCACTGGTTGTTAAAGTGGTTAACTCCATCCACGCCGATGTGCTCCAACACCGGCTGTTTACATCGCTACTGGAGGAACTGGAGGCTGCAGACGGACACCTTCTCCTCCACGCAAATGTCAGGTGGCTATGTCGGGATAAGGTCCTGCAGCACTTTGTGGATTTGTTGCCTGAAATCAGACACTTTCTGTCAACGAGAAAGGACAGCGACTGTCGAGAACTGTCAGACGACTCATGGCTGCTGGACCTCCGTTTCCTAACTGACCTGACGGTGAACTTGAACGTGTTCAACTGTGACCTGCAAGGCAGAGAGAGAGAGACTTGACACATATGTTGAGCTCTGTGAACTCCTTCAAGGCGAAGGTCGGGTTGTGGAAAAGCCAGCTACAGAAGAGACTCGTGCATTTTCCAAACTTAAAAAAACAATGTTGCAACGCATTGGCGACCAGGAGGCTTTCCAGCCACAGCGCTACAGTGTCCAGTTGGACAAACTGTCTGCTGAATTCAACAGCAGATTCAAAGAGCTGGATGAGATGGAGGGCATCCTCTCCTTCATTTCAAACCCCTTCTCTCCCATCAACGTGGAGCAGGTAGTTGAAAAAGTCAAGGTGGTGTTCAGTTTGCCAGTCGGAGTTGACATGGAGAGACTGGACCTTCAGAATGACATCGCACTGAAAGCAAGGTCAAAAGACTGACTTCCGGGGCCTTGTAAACAGTGACACATTTCCTCTTCTGTCATCCTGTGCACTGAAAGTGAAGGTGTACTTTGGGTCTACCTATCTTTGTCAAATGGCTTTCTGCAAATGAAGCGGATCAAATCCAAGCACAGGAGCCGCCTCACTGACTCGCACCTCACTGACTCGCACCTCACTGACTCGCACCTCACTGACTCGCACCTCACTGACTCGCACCTCACTGACTCGCACCTCACTGACTCGCACCTCACTGACTCGCACCTCAATTCAGTATACTGCTCTGGTGTTTGTGTGTGTGTGTGTGAGACAAGAGAGGACACAGTATGTGTTTCATTCTTTCCTTTTTATCAATTTGATAGATTGAAGGTTGTATCTACTGGCTTAATTGTGGGTAAAATGAAATTATATCAATTGAAAAGTAAATATTAGGGGTTTTTTCTCAGTGAATTTGAGCGAGTAGATCTAGCCTCTCTCTGTTGACATCATAGGTGATCTTGAGCTGGAAAAGGTTGGTGACCACTAGTCTAGACTATGTGTGGGCGATCAGCCGATTTCAGATAACGATTGAACTTGAAGGCATCCACAATCTAGTTTTCAGACCAACAAACAGACGAACAAATGAACCAACATCTCCTTAGGTTTCCAAATTCACAGAACTTCATTTAGATGCAGATCTGCATAATTTAAACATACAGTACCAAGAGAGTGATGTGACCAACTAGCTGGCTATGCTGATTGGACAAATTACTTCACCTGGCTCTGTCTTGGATGACGTATTGTTAACAATACAGAGTGAGTTATTCCAGCAGCATCTTTGATATATTGTGTTTTAATAGTGAAATGGAGAAATTCATTGGTCATGGCTGGCTATAGTCTACAGGGCATTTTAAAACTGAAAAAAGGTGGCAGGTTAGATTTAATGGTGATTGTGATTAAATAGATGGTGATATTTTTACAGCCAAAGCGCCAACCCGTGGTTTAGACTCAAATACCTCAAAAACTAGTAAATGGATTGCCAAATTAATCTGAACAGATATCTATGATTTCCAGACGACATAATTTCATGATTTCAGAGACACATTCCTTCTTCACCAACGTCACTACAAGGTTCATGTTTGAGGTTTTTGGGAGGATTTGGACGGCTGGATGGATAATGGACAGATGGACAGTCATTCATGTTCCCATCAGGATGAGTTGTACTAAGTGTTATGAACCATTTATTCAGTGCTATAAAAAAAAGAAGTAAAATGTCTAATGTTAAATTATGGCCAAATATTCACAAAACTATTTACATTCCTTTTGGCCTAAGGTTTATTTGGGGTTCATTGGACTGTGTTTAATATTAATAGGTAAATACTAGCATTCCAAGAATCTAAAATAAAATATGGTAAATATTCTTCTAAACCTAAACATCAGCATGGTAGCATCATCATCCTCATGGTAACCTTTAGCCCAACGCTTCACTGGGAAGACTCTAGACTCTTAGGTGTTAAGGTGTTTACATGACAACCACAAACAGTAAACTTTTGTTATGGTTTGGCTGTTTGTTTTCACAACAGCAGCGTTTGAAAATGGGTTCCGTCGCCGTGATAACTGGGAAAACGCAACTCTCCTGAAAACTGTGATAACATGGCCCCACTTCGTTTTCAGGCTAAAAGCCATGCACGGACAGAAGAAATTGTGTTATTCTGTGGTGTTGATTTTGTAAAGTTACACCGCAAACTACTGGCCTGGAGCAAGAACGTTTTACGGATCTGTGTGGATGAGAATCATTTCCACAAGGTTGTATGAAAGAGGAACCTTTTAGAAACGCAAACGAAAAACTTTCAAATTTTTAGCAAAACCCTTGTCATGTAAACATGGCCTTAGTCATGTGCCGTTTGGTAGGCAGCAGCCATACGATCAACATCCCCTGTTCTGTCTTTTACAGCATAACATCAACTACATCCCCCAGCTCTTTAACTATGGCTCACAAGAACATCAAGTGTGCCTTCACACCCAGACGATGGTCAGGAATCAGTCGTCCATATCACAGTCAGCAGAATGCGTTTAGCATGCGGCCCAGTTGAGACCAAAGATGGAAACACTTGGAGTAGTTCTGTGTGCCTGTGCAAACTGACTATTCGTCATATTTATTCCGCCTTACTTCTTTTTCTTCTTCGCTGTGTAACTAGTCTTGCAGCGTTGCCATTACATGCACAAGACATACATCGAACCGTGGGGCTCCATCGGGAATAGTCTGCTATGACTTTTAGTAATGATTGGCAAAACAGTTTTCGCAGAAATCGCAAAAAACTGCAAAGAATTTTCCCACAACAAAATATTGGAAAAGATCTCAAACCCACCCCACTTTGAGGCTCTGTAAGTTCGCCCCCCCTTCACGTAGAAACATCATTCAAAGTTTAAACAAGTAACAACAATTGGGATTTTACTCTTCTGAGTCAGCATTTTGATATCTAAAATGGTTTTTACACAATCACAGTTTAAGTTTGGGGTAATTTCTGCTTCCTTTCAGATTTTATAATGAGTGTGTATTGCACAGAGCTAGAGTTTGGTAACATGACCTTAGGGTGGAGAGCAGATGACAAGTCTTTTAGAAATTTCCAGAACAACTCTCCATAAATCCCACATTCCTGACTCCACATCAAACCGTAGGAAAATTTATGCTGCTTCATTTAATAATGAACCAAACAACCTTATCGTTGGGCTGCAGAGGACTTAGAATGCCAGGTGGTCCACCAAACTGCTCCATTGACTTCCATTGTAAACTTGATGACTTTAATAAAATCTCAGAATCTCCAGGCTTTTTAACTCACTCTAAAGTTAATATTTCTTAACTTAATCTGGACAAATTATATACCAATATTTTCAGCAACTTCTTGGGATCGCCATCGTGACATCGTTTCAGTGATACGACCTATGTTTCAACCAGAACCTCAGTTGTTTGGAGGTTGGTTGTTGGTCAGTTTCCTGTGTGTCTGCTGTCTAAACTGCAGGTGTTCAGTGACACAGCTGGGTCTCTGACCTCATGAGTCTATTTTTAGAACATGCAGTAAAGGCAGAGCCAAAGACATCTAGTTTCTACAGCTGCGATTTATCACCGATTGATATGCACCAAGCATCAGGCACACATTAAAATTTCTTGCGAAATTTTTTAGTTTACATTTATAATATGTTTATACATTTATAACGTGCTCAGATATTTCCTGAAGCTGTCCCCATTAACAACCAATGGCTCAGCATCAAACACGTCTGTAACATGTCCAGTACAAGAAGCTGGAATCAAACATCTCATCAAGTTCATTCTCTTGAATTTTGTCTTCATTTAATAGTTTCTGATATAAAATATAAAGTTTGCAAAAATAATACAATTTTATTTGGTCAAAGTTCCTTTATAACTCCTTGTATTTATACATTAAAAAACCCACCAGAAAAGAACTTATTTCTTAATTAAGGTGTCAAAAATTTTTGTTATCAATACTAGCTCTAAAAGACATTTTAGGATTAATGGATTAGTCAAACGATAGAACAGCAATTATAATTAATCACTTAATAATGACTTAACTTATCACAGAATTATTTCAAACATTTACCATTTTCAAAATGTGCAAGCAATAAACAAAGATTACAGTGATATGAAACAGTAAACAAAGACTTCCCTCACTCTCTTTTATAGAGGATCAAAGTTCATTAAATGGATTAAATACTGTCCATAAATAATGGGAACGGAGTAGAGTACTGTTCTGAATGTGGTTGGTGTGGTATAAATATTACTTAAATTATACATATAATCATAAATTATTATATTACTGTATAAATATTACTGGCCCTCTGCAGAGTTGCCTAAACTATCTGAAGTCATCCATCAGAGCATACCACCTGAAACCATGTCTGTGTTGTATGTTCTTTAGCAACCATAAATATTTATGACATCATTTCCTTCCACTTGAACAGATACATATAAAGGTTATTATAAAAGCATCACACTGTGTTGTCGTCATCATCATAAGAGTATTTAGCTATAAAGCAGCATGTCATGATCTGAACCTAAACGTCCTGGTTCTGGACAGAGACATTACCTGTCAGGTGTTCTTCCTGTCTGTTGTCACTGGACAAAGTTCACTGTTCAGCCTCTACCTCAGCTTCTCCCATGTGAAAAAGGATCCGTGCATGTTACTTGGTTTTCTCTCCTAGTTCTCAGTCGAGCAGCTGATTCCTATCTTTCCCATGAAGTGAAGTCATCCCAACACAAACCTTCTTTCATTCTTCATACTATGCTCCCCCTCAGCTCAAGGTAAAACAGATGATTTCTTCTTTTAGCTTGTCCAAGTTCCTGTAGCTCCACCCCTCCTGGCAGTCACTGTGAGGACATTAACTCTGCAGCAGCTTTAGCTCCTCACTGTCTTTGTGGTATGTGGAAGGCTAAAGGTGAGCAGGACAGCTAACCTGACATACATGGGGGTGGGGCGTGGGGTCTCATAAGTGTAAAAGCTGATATTCAACAGCTCCAATCACCTGAGAGAGAGAGCGCAATGGTTCTGAAAATTAAACATAGTCTCCAACCATTTCAGGGTGTGTGTGTGTGTGGTTTAGGGAAATATGGCCACTGACAACAGATAAGGGAAACAAAGGAGCACTATGTTCATGAACCAAACACTAGCTGGAGATTAACAGGTTCATTACTTCAGAGTTGTACTTTTACCTTGTAGAATTATTTCTCCTTAGTGAAAAGGAGAACCGGTAAGAATGACGACGACTTTCACAATGAAGGAGTATATGCATATTTATACTGAGCAACAGTGGAAACGCATCATTTTAAAAACCTAAGAACCTCATTTCTATTCACTAGCTCTGATCAACTGAAACAAACAAACACACGATTCACTGAATAGACTTTTTTAAGTACCCACAACCAAAACATGTTAAATCATGAATAACCATCATTTAGTCATAACATAGAAATAACAGTCATTGGTGCATTTCAGAGTAAACCATGATGTTTGTGAGATTTTTTTATGCATGATTGAAAAGACCTGGTCAAGGTAATAATTTACCAGGTCTAATTAATGTCCTACTGAAACAACTGATGATGTCACGATTCCTGAAAGAACTTACGGTAACGGGCAGTTGGGATGCTATGGTCTGAACTCTGCAGACACGTGCAGCACAGATGTTACAGATGTTATGGCTCATTGCAAAGTGGACGGAGATCACATTTAGTGACAAGTCCAGATTTAACTTGTACACAGCTGGTGGTGGTTGGCGTTTGTACCATCGCAGTGGGGACTGCTATCCTGACGTATAGATCCAGGAAGTGAATCGTTTGGTGGTGATGTCATGATGTGGGTGGGCCACAGCTAATGGATGATGGTCAGAACTTGTCCACATCCACGGTGCACTGACAGCCATCTGTCACTGAAATACGGTTCTAGGTCCACACGTCATTCCCAGGATACAGCAATCAGGCATCACCTTCATGCATGACAGTGCCCTCTGTGGGACATTCAGGATCACCAGGTGAGAGAGAGAGAGATCCTGCTCCAGCAACACATGAACTTGTCACAGCTCTGCAGGAAGAATGGCATGTCATCCTACAAGTCCAGAATAACATCTTATCCATTCAAGAGGTGTAAAGTAGTGATAAATGCTGGAGGTAGACACGCACGGTAATGACTATTGTTGTTCTCTGTCTCACCATCCACACTTTCTGACTTGTCAACACTAAGACAAAAACCACTAATCTGCACAAAAATGATTTTTCTGTATGACTAAATGGTGAATAAAGATGTGTGAACCGTAATTTGCCTTTGACATTAAATATGAACAGGATGGCATGATAATAAAAAACAAATATGCGTTTCAACTGTTGCCCAGTATAAATAATTCTGAAATATCATTCTGAGTGCTTCCAGATGTATGGTGTAATTAATGTATAATTTTATTTCCTTTTACACCAAACCTTACCTATATCTGTCTGTAGAGCCAGGAGGAGTATTTCCTCTCTGACAGCCAAGATGGGTCAAAGCCTGTCTTCCTGTTTTTGTCTCTGTGTGCAGCTGTGTCAGTGCTCAGGGCAGGGTCAGCTTCCCTCCCCTGAGCAGAGGAGCTATTAGCCAGAACCTGGTACCAGTAGCGAGGATGCTACTGGTACCAGGTTCAGGTTGGGTAGCGACAGGTAGCGTAGCGACGGGTTTGAAAAACAGATATTTTGACCTGGTTTGCAAGTTGGGGTCGACGTTTGTCCATCTTTGGTTTTGGGGAAGTTTTCATTACATGTAACGTAACGACTTTGTCCTGAACTCTAGTTGCTTTCACTAGTCTCCTCTACTTCACTCTGTGTGTCTGTCGGGAGGAACACCAGACCAGAGCAGAGGAGAGTCGAGTCATTGATCATGACAATTAAATGTTCATGCTCTGCTGAAATGAAATGAGTGCACATATAAAATGAATGGTAGGGGAAACACTGAAAACGGTGAAACATTAAATAAAGAACAGTTATGGTTTTAATCTATGACTTGCTTGAATTGAATGTGTTGTTCACCTCTTGGTGATTCACCTCATCAATAACTAGAATGGGACTCAGGAGTGAAGGTGCAGTGTTATGGATGTTGTTCAGCAGCATTAGTGATGTGCAGGTCCAGCTGCAGACTCAGAGTACTACGACACTCCCTCTGAGACCTCCACTAATCCTAGACCAGTAGTACTGGTGTCTCACCAGTTCCAGGGTGGATCATGTAGTAGACATGTCTGCAGATGACCTAATGGAGATGATGGCCAAAAAACTTTGAAAAAAAATTTCTGATATTGTATACTACATTAGACTAAAACCTTCAGTCTGTGGACTCAGGTCAGTTTCCAGCTGTGTAGAATGGTTGTATCAGCGGTTAGAATCGCATGAAGTCACTTTATTTCCTAACTGCTAATGTATTTCCGATTGAGACGGTGTAGGAGAGACAGAAGGTAGAACTGAAAACTCCTATCTCACTTCTTATCACATTGAAATAAATGGTTTCTGTTGAGACAACACCTGTCACCCTCCAAAGAATGAGAATCAGCTAAAGAGTGTTGACCTGTGGAGTTAAAGGCCCACCAAAGCTGTAATCCTGTCCCCGCGGCTGGTAGAGTGTAAACCTCCAAAAGCTGAACCATCCTACCGTCAGTTTAGCTTGCTGGACTAATGCCCCACACCTGCACAATGTTTCATGGATATCACTTCAACATGTTTTTTGCATAGCTTAGGGATAATGTTTAGAAACAGCCTGGCAATATTAAACAAAGGTAAAAAAAAAAAAAAATTTAAAATCTTCTTCCTAACCCATGACCTCGTCAGCAGACACACTATCGATGTGAATGAGTGACACTGAATCACAGAGTGAAAGCTGCTGCCACCTGTTTTCAGAACTCCCTGACCACACCCCATTCAGCAATATGACAGAAAGTGTTTACATTAAATGGATATCACAATATGTGTGTGTGTTCACACACACAACCTTAGTAAACACAAAATACAAGCTTTAAATGATAATTGTATTTAATAAGGTAAAAGTTTCTCCAGTACTAAAAGGTATCACCCTCCTGAACTTAACTTCTAGTTGTTCCTCCTTCAGCAGAAACACCTGAACTAAACCCTCCTGATGACTGGAGATCAGTCTCTGACATCACTGTGCTGGACTTTGACTCTTTCCAGACTTGGAGGTCCAGACTCTGACTATCCACTCCAGAACTTTAATCAGAGGTGGACTTACTCTGATGATTGGGATCATTGTCTTCATGATCCAGTTGCTGTTGAGCTTCAGCTCACAGACTGATGACCTGACATCCTCCTTCAGGATCTTCTGCTAGAGACCAGAATTCATGTTTCCCTCAGTTATAACTCGTCACCCTGGTCCTGAAGCAGCAGAGCATCTCCACAACATCACACTGACTCCTCCATGTTTGACTGTAGGTAGAATGTTCTTTAGTGGGACGCTGTGATTGGTTGACACCGGAGGTAACGGGACCCCTGTCTTCAAACGGTCCAACTTTAGACTCATCAGTCCAGAGAATCTTCTCCTGAAGCTCTAAAGTGTCTGAATCCAGAGGAGTCTTCATGTTCTTCTGGGTCAGCAGTGGCTTTCTCCTCACCTCTCTCCCATGATGCCATGTTAGCCCATGACCTCTGACCTTTACTGAGGTGACAGAGGTCTGCAGCTCATTGGATGTTTTCTTTGGGATCTTTGTGACTTCCTGAATGGACCTTCTCCGTGCTCCTGGAGGAATGTTAGAAGGTCATCCACTTGTGTGAAGGTTCACTTTAGTTCCAGGTCTTGTCCGTTTGTAGATGATGTGTCTCTCTGTGGATCTGTGGAGTCCCAGATCCTTAGAAACAGCTTTGTAACCCTTCTCAGACTGATGGATCACCTTCTTCCTCATCTCTGTAGATGATGTCATAGTGTCCTACTGCTGAGACCTACTAGACCACTTCCTGCTTCTGAATATGGTCTATTTAAGAGATAATGTGATTGGACAGTGATCATGTTTGGGTGTGTCTAGTCCAGCTGCAACCAGTTATTAATGCAGTTTGGTGGTTTTTAGGATTCAGTGTCTGAGGGGGCAAAGAGATTTTCATCACAGTGATTTTGGTTTTGTTAAACCTTTTTGCCTCATTAAATCTTACATTTTCTGTTTATTCAGGTTGCTTTTGCTTTATGTTGAATTTTGTTTGAAGATCTGACACAATTTAGTATTAGAAACACACAAAACAGAAAAAACCAGGAGGGAGTCCAGTACCTTTAACGCAGCACTGTGGCCATGATGAAGGACACCAGTGAATGAAGCTCTAAAGCACACACATTTCTCTGCTGTATAAATACAGATGCTTTGCTGTCACACAGAGGGCGACTGTACAAAGCTGTATCTGGCAGATTTCCAGGGGGCTAATGCTAACACTAGGGATCAGAAACATTCTTCAGCTAATAATAAAGCAGTCTGATTTAGCTTCTCTCTCACCAGCTGCACGTAATAGAGACAGAGCTGCATAGACTTCAGTACAATTATGAGTAAGGCTTTCCTTAAAGGAAATTTCCATTTATTAAAACATAACATGGTGGAGATAGTTGGTGGCTATTCACTCAATAATTTACTCCATATTTTCCCTGCTGATTGATTAATCAGTAATAATTTGATTTTTATAAGTGTTATATTGACTTTATATAAGCCAATTATGACCACTAGGATTTGTGCATTCTAGAGACACCAGTTCCATCTCTGCAGGTGTTTCTAGTAGCTTGTGAAGCTACACATCCAAAACACAAGTGTCAAAATAAAAGGTGCTGTTAGCCTTTATGATATGTAGGAGGGTTAAGATCTCATATGAAGTCTTCATCAATCCACCCACTGCTGTCACTTATTTGACCTGCTTTCCTGTAAACTCCTATATTTTGAAGTTTTGGATGTGACTGAGCCCTAAGCATGAAGTCAACCTGCTTGTTATGACCCAAACCTGCAACGTCTAGTAACATGGTGATGATGATTTGACTTAAATATTGATGTGTCCATATGAGCTCCTGTCTGTCACCTCGCAGTCGCCCCTCATTGACACCAATTAATCTGAGGCAAGCTGACAGATGGCCTGGGGTTCATCTGTCTAAGAAACACACATGTGCGTTCCCTCACAGCCTGTTAACCCAACAACTGTCCTAAACAACTAGACTGACACTGATCATATCACCATACAAGCAGAAATGTGGTGTGTGTGTGTAAATGCAGCCAGATGGGCAGTTACAGCTTCATTTACAGTGAGCAGAGAACTAACAACACCATCAGTAACTGTTCACGTTAACGAGCAGCAGCAAATCAGACTCTTGTATTCAAGCCGTGGAGGAGGCGGGGTTAAAATGTTGCTGGGCATACAATTTGTGAAGGATCTGTGTTAACCAATCAGAATGCTTACTCGCTTCGCCGGCGTGCCTCCATCCCATCAGGTAGGAAGAGTTTGATTGTTGACACGATGCAGCCATGAGTGACTGGAAGAAACAGACAGACAACCACCATGTTAATGTGAAACACTGCAATGATCACAAGATTAAGACTCACTGTGTGCAGCTCTGCTAAAACACTTCCTGTTACTTTCATGAGGAAAATGCTTTTCTCCAGAGACTTCCATCATCTCTCCAAATGTTACCAGATCCTGCCTCAGAGTCGTGACCTCAGACACTCTGACATGTGGACTGGAGTCACAACATTACAACTTCAACAAAAATGAAAGGGGGCCCTCAGTGTGATGTATAAAACAGCTCAGGAGCCTGCCAATCATTCTCATTGTGAATGAATGGAAACCAATGGCTGCCCAGATGAATAGGGAAACACATCTAAAAATATATAACTGTATGTCATACATTCATAGATGATCTGGGAAAAAGACAAACACACAAGATTTGTAGCTGAAGAGCTAAACGCTGCCGACACACGAGGCTTCAGTATGTTCATCATGGGAAAATAAGATCGACATCAATCTATCTGCTGCTATCTGTCAATCTCCATCTCTATCAGTTTATGTTGACATACTGTATTAACCTGTACTAGTAGTCTGATATTAACAAGGTCCAACACAGGCTGGATGTCCACTGAGTCTCCAGAATCAAAGGGGTGTGACCTCAATATGCAGCATGTAGTCTATGAGCTAAGCAAAATGAGCCCTAAGGTAAAGGTACCCTTTGAGGACTCAATTGTAATTATTTCAGATTTGGTTGGTGAATTTTAAACCAGATGGCTGGTAGAGGTGGGGACACCCTGTCTCTCTTCTACCTCAGTCTTTCTTTGATTTTCACAGCATAAAAAGGCACTTAAGTGTCATTTAAAGGGAACTAGATACATTTTTGCTTAAACCTATCATTACCAGGTCAATACTGACTGCAGTGTAACGGCCAGAGAAAAATTACACCACCTGGGTTTATACTGGTTCCCAACAAGCCATGGTTTCATCGCTATGTTACATTGTTGGCAACTATGCAGTATTTTTCCCAGAAAAAAATGAAGGCTTGATTCATAGCAGAGGAAACATGTTTGCCATTACCAACTAAAACAGGAATGGGTTTTGTTATCAGTAGTTATCCCCAGGTACGGTGGTACAACCTCTATCCTGCAAAGGACAAGTAGGGAAAGAGGATAGGGTAAGAAAGAAAAAAACCTGCCTAGTTATGATTAGAACTGGTTGTCTTACTGTTATTTTATCACAGTACAGAGATCAGAGATTCTTCTTCACATCTGGATGGGTCATTTCCTGTTTGAGACAGTTACCAGTCTGCTAGTGGTGACCTTGCTGCTAATGCTAAGAGCCAGAAAACAAATCAGTAGCCGGAAGGAAACCCGAAACTAACTTATGTTTGTTAACTTATGCTAGCAGACAGATACAAACATAGATGTTCCCTTCTGCTGCTATGATTCAGTTGTCCTAACAATGGAGACTAAATTAATACCACTTAGAAACACTAGGGGTTTGAAAAGTTGTCTGCTTCTACTTTAAAATGACTATAATTCAGGGTTGTCCACAACTTTTTGAGAAGCCGGCTTTTCAAAAAAAAGTAGCTGGCAATGCCATCTAGATGGTTGCCTTTATTAGTCAATAATCTTTCAAAATCTCTCATAAATTATAGAATTATTCATTCTATAAAGTTATAAAAATTATAAAAATAAAATTGCACTGACAAATCCAGCATATTATACTTACAATCAATATGAACTATGAATCTTTACAATATATGAAAAAATAAAATGTTAATACTAGATTATCAGATCAAATTAATATAAACAACAAACTAAGTATGTAGATGAATCTACAACAGTTATCCAGTACTTTTCAGTCATATTTCAGGGTTCACACTAGCTGGGACAAGATTGAAAAATAATATACATCCCTAGTACTGGTCAGGGAAAACTCAGGGAGAACATTAAAACATCCAGGTCTGGGAAACATCAGGGAGTTTTACATTTGGAAGGGAATTTTGTAAAATTTATGGAAAGTCAGGGTCCTTTATCAAAAACTGAACAAATAGATTTTACAATATATCTAATATAAGTGCCAACATTTTGAATAACAGCCATATGGATGATCTATAAGGTTTTGGGAAGAATGTTTTTCATTGTTTCATGGTGATGGTTGGTCAGACTATTTCTTAAATGTGTCATGGAAAAGTCAAGGAATAGTCAGGGATATATTCTGAAGAATAGTCTGAATCCTGTATTTATATAGGGTTTAGATTTATACTTTGTTTAGTTGAAATTAAACTGATCATTTTGAAGAGTAGCAGGTATTGTTGAATGATTGAACTGACTGATGGATGGGACACAACATGAAGCAGCTTGATGAGCTGGGATTGTTGGTGTAACTTCTATTGAGATAAGGGTTGGGTTCTTGGAGACTCGTTGTTTTATTTAACAATGGAACAATGAGACAAAACTGTACATTTGCTGCTCTACAGCTAGCTGCTCCGTTCACCAGCTTCATTTGCAGGACATGCACTCACTCTGCATCTCCATTCATCCGACTCTCTCTCCGTCTCTCACCATCTACACACACCTATACTACGACGAGCAAACTGACTGCACACTGAGCTATTCACTAAGGCTGCAGAGCATTCTTGTAACACTATTTCCTCTAAGAGACAGTCAAAATCTCTAAGCATATATTTATCTGTGGACATTTGGGCAGCTTTTAGCTATAAATTAACAGATCATTGCATTTTTATCTTACGATATTGTCTTTTGGTGGAGAAACAACTTTCGTTTTGAAAAAATGAACCCCAAATTCTGCTCAGTGATTGGCTGGATCAGGTCACTAGGTTGACCTAGTTGCCTTCTGTGTTGTCATTGGTCCAATAGGATCAAGTGGTCAGCAAAGCAGGAAGACAAAACGCTGATGCATGCATTTTACTCGATGTAGAACTTAACGCTGTATTTTCCTCAATAAACATTCTAGGAAGTCAGAAATCTGGCAAATAATTGGTAAAATATGTAGGAAAAAGTAGCCGCCACTTCCTGGGCCAGTAGTCGGCCGTTCTGCCAGCGCTTGAGGAACACCCTAATAATTTGGAAGCTGTTCTCATTTGAATCTTTCAAAAGGGGTGCAATATCCTTCATTCACTATTCAATGTCCAATGTGTATTACCCTTCACTTGGAACTGAGACTGACATGGGAGGGGGACCTGGGGGTGGCTGTGACAGAGGAGCGATGGAAAAAAGTCCAAACAGCCTTCAATTCAAGGAGTTCCAACGACTCCATTTTTCTGAGGTCAAAAGTTTCTAAAGTGTTACCTGGGGTAGGTCCCACTTGTGACTGATGCACATCTATCCTGGCTATGCCTTAATCTGTTCACTGACGTTCCAAACACTGTCAGACAGCTTCAATATGGTCGTTCACCCAGACCCTTTAATAGCCATCTTAGATCCTTGACAGCAAAACTAAAACGTCTCTTGAACTAACCTCAAAATAACTAAATGTGCTACCTTTCCTCAGTCAGTGAGCCGGACTCAGTGAGCTGGACTCAGCGAGCTGGACTCTGTGAGTAGGGCTCAGCGAGCTGGACTCTGTAAGTAGGACACTGCAAGCTGGACTCTGCGAGTAGGACTCAGCAATAAATGTAACCCCCTGTTTGTCACATTTGTGAACCTCCTTTTATTTACTTCCGTCTTTGTACGTCATCACATGGGATAAGTGTTAAGCTTTTACTCTGTGCCTGCCTGTGTCCTTAATGTGTTTTTATGTTTGTTTGTATTGAATCAATGTTCTATTTGTTCACAAAAAATAAAAATGTGTTTAAAAATGGCTATAATTTTAAATTGACTCAGTGGAAATATTTTTCATGGGTGCATACGTACCTTTGCGTGTGTTCTCTGTGACATCAACACCAAACTGAATGATGTCACCGGAGAGAACCTCACAGGGTGGACTCTCCTCTGAGCCACGGCTCAACCTCTGGCTGTTGATGAACGTCCCGTTGCTGCTTTTGGTGTCCTGCAGGTAGAACTGAAACACAGCAGGTGAGAAACGTGAAGAAACTGATAAAAACATTTCAAAAAAACAACTGACATATACAGATTAGTGTACTCTTGGAAATGAGGTGAAAATACAGCTCCTTACAGTATTTGGCCATGAACTACAGTTCTGAACACACGGAAATTTTGCACCGATAATGGAGTCGTAAAAAAAAAAAGGGGGGGGGATCACAGATTTACAAGGAGACCAAACATTTTAGCGTGCTGCAGTGAAACGTTGTACCGGCGACAACTGGCCCGTCTGCAGTACGACTCCAGTTGGCTGGTGGTGTCGACTGAGACTCAGCTTGTAGTCCCCAGCAGCTGGTTTTAGAAAGAAAGCACCTTGTGGTTGAAATACAATAGGTGTCACAAAGAGCCGTGTCTGTACGACACACAAAACTTCATTCGTTCAAAGTTTAATTTACTGCTGAGCTGAAAACTTTTCCTTTTCCTCTGCTCACCTTCATCATCGTCATCATTCTGTGCTGCTCGCTCTCAACTTACTCAGCACCACACTCACTATGCACATACTGCTTACTATTGCCATTTCATTAATATAAAAAATGCAATTGTAGGAAGTAACTCACTATCTCTATGGAAATATGCCAATTTTTTCTCTTTTCTCACTGCCGTAAAAATAACTTTCCAGGAGTCTGGGGAGGTTTTTGACTTTTTTTAATGGTTTAAAAAAGGAGAAATAATTGAGCTTGTCTGTCTTTCAAGGTGTTCTGTCATCCTGTTGAAACACATCATTAATGATTCTGATCTATGAGAAAAAAGCTTTCTGTTTTTTTTATTTTTGCAGATCAATACTTTAGCATTGCTGACTAGTTTATAATTTAATCCTAAAGCTACAGTACTCCATACACAACCCAGAAATCTATACAATGACACTGACAATACAGCACCATTTAACACCATCTGATAACACTTAGACAGGGTCACATAGCATGAACCATGAATCAATGAGGAGACAACAACAACTACAGTGAAACAGAACAAGAATCACATCAACTCTTCATTCATATATTCAGAAAACACGTGTAAAATATCAGAGGAAAAATAGATCATACACACATCTGACAAACGTCTGTACATACAAATACAAATGTATTTGTATGTACACACATAAATGTATGTTTATGTGTGTACCTTAGATACACACATAAACATACAGACATAGTAAGGTATAAATTACACCACACACACACACACACAAATCTGATCTGGATGCCTGAGGCCTGTCTCTCTGTCTCGTTCGAGTTTCATTCATCCGCTATCAGATCTCCGTCATGAAGTGAAAAAGCAGACAGACTGAACACTGAAGAGGAGGAGGAGGGACTGCAGGAGGAAGGAGCAAAAACTAGACTCAAGAGACAGAGAGAGATGGAGCAGCCGGTGCAGTGTGCTACGAAAAGCTACTAATTCACACATCATGATAGTCGCCACACACACACACACACACACACACACACACACACACACACACACACACATACACACACACACACACACACACACACACACACACACACACACACACACACACACACACACACACACACACACACACACACACACACACACACACACAGTTAGCTCCTGTCCCCTTGGTAACCTGGAGACAGGGAGGGACCTAACTATAGAGCTTTTCACCCAGCAACAACACACTTAAACACACACACACACACTATGCATCACATAGGGCTCACTCACACACTTAGATCTGGTACATCTCCCCATCACCCTCTCACACACACAGACAAATCATGATGTTATCGTCCTCTGAGCCACAGACTGGTTCAGTCTCATGTGAGAACTGTCCGTCTGTGTCGTTTGTCTCCAACACGTTATTTCTATTCAAGCATTAGACATGTTAATGTTAGTTACACAACATTATTAGAAACATGGTGCACGGCCAATAAGTGATCATTAAGTGATGGCAGCAATGACGAGGAAAGTAAATTACACAGGGGCATGACAAACATACAGCCCACTCATTACTTTGAATGGGGCTACTGTCTTAGCATAGCGGGGGTCTCAGTGTAGGCTCCACTTTTACAATGTATGGGCCATTTAAGCAAGGCAATTAACATGTGAAGGATCATCAAAAAATATGTTTCTTTTCCTGGTACATGGCCTTCACATGAGATCCCAGTATCTATCAGACTGGTGTCTGATCTCAGGGGCCGTTTACACAACAGTCCTTTTACCCAAAAACGGTCAAATTAAGTTGTGTTATGTGATTTGTTTACATGACAGTGGCCTGAAAATACAATCTTTTGATTGTGAACTTCTGAAAACACCACCCTACTGTAGTCGTATAAACGGGGAAACCAACTTCTCTGAAGATGATGGCAACACAGCCCCACGCACGCCTATTACAGCTCCAGTCAGCCTTTTTCATGTATGCAGACAGCAGACAGCTACTATGGCCAGAACAACAATGTGGGACTGTCTGGTTCCGTTCATGCTGCAGACTCTCCTCCGATGTAGATTTGCCGAACCACTACTGAGATCTTTTTCTTTGGTATAAACTTTGAAAGGTTACACCGTCATCTACTGCCTTGGCATACAGACTGCAGCGTTTTCTGTCGTTTTTGCCTATCCATGTGTATCAGGATAGTTTATAAAATGATGTTGTGTGAACAGAAAATGTTTTGAAAACGCAAAGGGGAAAAATGTCTACATTTTCAGCTAAAACATTGTTATAGCGCTGGACTTCCCAAACTACTCTGTGCAGTCAGACAGCTAAAATGTCCCCTGACTGGGGCTTCATTCACAAATTTTTGTAAATGATAAATGACTTAGACCAATGAAAAAAACAGTAAAATATCTAGCCATTCATTTTCTGTCAATCAACTCATCTTTACAGCTCAGTCCACTGCTGTTCCTGTTAATCTGTGAACCGTTTTACATAGAGGTCACACAATAACGCCACAATGAAGACCCTTCTCTATACCACCTGTATTTATTCACACTGAACATACAATCAGTATAACACAGCTCCAATGAATGCTTTTAAATAGTAAGCAGGCATTCCATAAGCCACAGAAATGATGCGTACAAATCAACAGTGTCCAGTGGGAGGTTTTACTCTAAGCAATAAAATAACATTAGCTGCTAACTACTACTAGCTGGCTTTTAAATCTCCCAGTTGTGGGACATACACAGAACACGTGGTCAAAACGTCACATCATTTATGCAGACGATGATTCTGTGTTGTTGCTGCCTCTGCTGTTAGGTCAGAGGTGAACAATAACGGACCATTATGTCTTACTAACATTATACAGAATGGTGCAAAGGGGCTTGTTCCTTTACTACTACCACCAGTACTGATTAATCTCCACCCCCCTAACAATTATGTACCAACAACAATCCTACTGTCCTGACAACCATTGGTTGATTTCCAGATCAAAAATCTGTCGGCCATTACAGCCTGCAGACCCAGATAAGAGGGGCAGTGACCTGCCAACCAGAGCTCTGACGATAAAGGCCGAAACACTCGGTGAAGGTTGGGCACCTCCTCAAGACCTCAACACATCCAGATGAAGTAACCAACTACAACCAGGCCCTCATCCACCCCCCCCCCACACACACACACACAACCAGCTCCACCGTCACCCACAAGTCTCCCACAAAGTCTTCCACAAGCCAAGATGCCATCAGGATAGTGTAACTACCAAGGGACTGAATCATCTAGTCATAGGAAGAACTTGAGTTCAAGTGCTGGTGAAAGGCTCAGAAATACAAGACTTGTGTTTGTTGTCATCCACAAGACCAATAAAAGTTGGATTAAGGATATTTTGTACATTTCTTGTAAAATGCATCTGAACATGATTCTGATATAGGGGAATATTTTCCAATTCATCACACAAGTGTTCCATCACTAACATTCCTGCACCACTTCCACCCACTAACGTCTTGGGGGAAACACTGTTTCCCTTCATCCCTCTGTCCTTCTTTCTCTCTCCATCTCTCCTCCCTCTTCATTGTCGGCTAAATGAATGCCATGTGATTCAATTCAATTCAATTTATTTGTATAGCACCAAATCACAACAAAAGTTATATCAAGGCACTTTAAAAAAAGAGTAGGTCTAGGCCGACTCTTTATTCTAAAGAGACCCAACAATCCTCCATGAGAAGAACATGGAGACAGAGGAGAGAGAAAAAACTGACTTTAACAGGAAGAAACTTGGAGCAGATCCAAGACTCAAGGTGGGCGGAGCCTCTGGTTTGACTGGTTGGGGTGAGAGAGATAAAGAGAGAGAGAGGTTGGGGGAGAGGGGGGGACAGGGACAGGGACACAGACATGTTGAACCACAATAACAATAACAGCTGTTATAATAGAGAGATTACAGTTTGTAGTATTTATAATACCTACTACAATAACAACACTGATAACAATGATAATATTGATAATGATGATAATATTGATAATTGTGTTTGGATTTTTATTTGCCCTCCTCCACAGCCAAAAACAGTGCAAATCCTCAGCTGGCAGCCAACAGCCACAACAACCACTTAACCAGTCAGCAGGTCAACACATGACACTAATTTGGTTGGATGCTGAAGACACACAGATGCAGAAGACTTAACAGATATTAGTAGTCAAGAGACAGAAAACTATGTAAAGTCATTCCTCTGAGTTACAAAAATGCATTCACCTTAGAGCAGAACAAGATGTTATTTCTCCAGTGTCCTACATTTACTGTTTTACTACATAAAATGAACCAATGAAGGTCTAATTTTTTTCGGAGTACTTAAAGTCAACACCTCATGAGATTTATCAGTCTGTCATGAGGTTCAGACTAATACATTTGTGGCTAGATTACCATTCAAGTTTGTACCTTTGACTACTACAAACACATTGATGTCTCCTTCAGGATGAACTGTAATAACTCTGGGGATCTTCTCACATGCCTTTTTTCATTGATGCTGGTCTCCTGTCATGGTCTAGATCTTTGCATCAGACTAACCAGTCAGTTTGTCAGTTGTCTGTTTGGTCCTGCAGAAATAGTTATAGAAATATGTGTGAGTGTGTGTGTGTGTGTGTAGTCAAATAATAGTCCAATAGTGCCGAGCGACTATCGAATAGTATTTCTGGTTGAAAAGCCCATCCCTAGTCACAACCTGGCTAGATCTCCATGGTAACTGATGCTACCTAGGTTATAATTAGGATCAAAATCAGCTGTGAACAGTGCTATCCTCTCACAAAATGTTTGCTTGGCTTTCTTTATGAGCTGAAGGAATACCAGTGTTTCCCCTACAAATGTTTTTAGGCCCGGTGGACAGAGCTGACAGAGACTATGTGGTCACCAAATGTTTGGTGATTTATTTCCATGTAAAACACTTGAAACAAAGTGATCACAAGGAGAGGATGAGTCAATAAACTGCATTTATTACACACTACCACATTTCACTGGAACAAGTTACAGCTAATTACAGAAACACATGGTAACCATGGCAGTAAGCAGGTCTATGATTTGTTCTCTCTCCCTGTGTTCACCTCCTGTCCTTCATCTGTGACTCGTCACTCTCTCCTGTCAAAACGTATTACAAATGATAAAGTGAAATTCTAGATGCTTTATTAATTTCATCTTTGTGTTTCAGTTTGCATCATTTTGGATTTGAATCATAGAAATGTGTCTCAAACAGTACATAAAGATAAGACGTGTTCTACAGTAATATAGCCAGACAATTATTTACTAGATTTGTGTTGTTACATTGAGCCTATAGGTTTGTGTTGTTGTTATATTGAGCCTATAGGTTTGTGTTGTTGTTATATTGATCCTATAGGTTTGTGTTGTTGTTATATTGAGCCTATAGGTTTGTGTTGTTGTTATATTGAGCCTATAGGTTTGTGTTGTTGTTATATTGAGCCTATAGGTTTGTGTTGTTGTTATATTGAGCCTTTAGGTTTGTGTTGTTGTTATATTGAGCCTATAGGTTTGTGTTGTTGTTATATTGAGCCTATAGGTTTGTGTTGTTGTTATATTGAGCCTATAGGTTTGTGTTGTTGTTATATTGATCCTATAGGTTTGTGTTGTTGTTATATTGAGCCTATAGGTTGTGTTGTTGTTATATTGAGCCTATAGGTTTGTGTTGTTGTTATATTGAGCCTATAGGTTTGTGTTGTTGTTATATTGAGCCTATAGGTTTGTGTTGTTGTTATATTGAGCCTATAGGTTTGTGTTGCTGTTATATTGAGCCTATAGGTTTGTGTTGTTATATTAAGCCTATAGGTTTGTGTTGTTATATTGAGTCTATAGGTTTGTGTTGTTGTTATATTGAGCCTATAGGTTTGTTTTGTTATATTGAGCCTATAGGTTTGTGTTGTTATATTAAGCCTATAGGTTTGTGTTGTTATATTGAGTCTATAGGTTTGTGTTGTTGTTATATTGAGCCTATAGGTTTGTTTTGTTATATTGAGCCTATAGGTTTGTGTTGTTATATTGAGCCTATAGGTTTGTGTTGTTGTTATATTGAGCCTATAGGTTTGTGTTGTTGTTATATTGAGCCTATAGGTTTATGTGGTTGTTATATTGAGCCTATAGGTTTGTGTTGTTGTTATATTGAGCCTATAGGTTTGTGTTGTTGTTATATTGAGCCTATAGGTTTGTGTTGTTGTTATATTGAGCCTATAGGTTTATGTTGTTGTTATATTGAGCCTATAGGTTTGTGTTGTTGTTATATTGAGCCTATAGGTTTATGTGGTTGTTATATTGAGCCTATAGGTTTGTGTTGTTGTTATATTGAGCCTATAGGTTTATGTTGTTGTTATATTGAGCCTATAGGTTTATGTTGCTGTTATATTGAGCCTATAGGTTTATGTTGTTGTTATATTGAGCCTATAGGTTTGTGTTGTTATATTGAGCCTATAGGTTTGTGTTGTTGTTATAATGAGACTATAGGTTTGTGTTGTTGTTATATTGAGTCTATAGGTTTATGTTGTTGTTATATTGAGCCTATAGGTTTGTGTTGTTGTTATATTGAGTCTATAGGTTTGTGTTGTTGTTATATTGAGCCTATAGGTTTGTGTTGTTGTTATATTGAGCCTATAGGTTTGTGTTGTTGTTATATTGAGTCTATAGGTTTGTGTTTTTGTTATATTGAGCCTATAGGTTTATGTTGTTGTTATATTGAGCCTATAGGTTTGTGTTGTTGTTATATTGAGCCTATAGGTTTATGTTGTTGTTATATTGAGCCTATAGGTTTGTGTTGTTGTTATATTGAGCCTATAGGTTTGTGTTGTTGTTCTATTGAGCCTATAGGTTGTTGTTGTTGTTATAATGAACCTATAGGTTTGTGTTGTTGTTATATTGAGCCTATAGGTTTATGTTGTTGTTATATTGAGCCTATAGGTTTATGTTGCTGTTATATTGAGCCTATAGGTTTATGTTGTTGTTATATTGAGCCTATAGGTTTGTGTTGTTATATTGAGCCTATAGGTTTGTGTTGTTGTTATAATGAGACTATAGGTTTGTGTTGTTGTTATATTGAGTCTATAGGTTTATGTTGTTGTTATATTGAGCCTATAGGTTTGTGTTGTTGTTATATTGAGTCTATAGGTTTGTGTTGTTGTTATATTGAGCCTATAGGTTTGTGTTGTTGTTATATTGAGCCTATAGGTTTGTGTTGTTGTTATATTGAGTCTATAGGTTTGTGTTTTTGTTATATTGAGCCTATAGGTTTATGTTGTTGTTATATTGAGCCTATAGGTTTGTGTTGTTGTTATATTGAGCCTATAGGTTTATGTTGTTGTTATATTGAGCCTATAGGTTTGTGTTGTTGTTATATTGAGCCTATAGGTTTGTGTTGTTGTTCTATTGAGCCTATAGGTTGTTGTTGTTGTTATAATGAACCTATAGGTTTGTGTTGTTGTTATATTGAGCCTATAGGTTTGTGTTGTTATATTGAGCCTATAGGTTTGTGTTGTTATATTGAGCCTATAGGTTTGTGTTGTTGTTATATTGAGCCTATAGGTTTGTGTTGTTATATTGAGCCTATAGGTTTGTGTTGTTGTTATATTGAGCCTATAGGTTTGAGTTGTTATATTGAGCCTATAGGTTTGTGTTGTTGTTATATTGTAATGACTAAAGAACATAAATCTCTCTATTGTTTAATGTGATCAGGTCAGTTTGTGTTGAGCACAGGAACATAATGCTGATCCTATCCTGGTCACAGTGGGCAGTACCTCCTCTCCCTCTCTCTCCCCCTCTCTCTCTTCCTCCCTCTCTCTTTCTCATCATGTCCCGTGTCACTTCTTTTATCAAACCTGAGGCCGTCTTTTATCAAGGCCTATGCTAAGCTATGACACCAGGCCTGTATAGTGGCAGGGGAAACCCTGTATACCACATGAAAGTGTACATTTATCACACGTCACTGTCACTGAACAAAGCTGTGTAAATACAGCAGTGCAACACAACTTGGTGTATCTTGTTGTTTTATTGCCATGGTAACCTGAATGCTTTGACGATGTAGAAAACCACTCTCTCTCTCTTTTGTCAGGTAATAGACTGTATCATCCATACACTGAAAGAATAAATAAGTTGCAGCAGATACTGCCCACTTTGGATTATGTTTTTACTACTACTTTGCTGCCTTATACTGTTGCTATGACAACTAATAAAAGACCAATTTATTCAATCAATAAAATCAATTTGACTTTGATTTGGCCAAATTATCCACATAGCCTTCATTATGGAGGCAGTGTCAGACCTAAATGGACCTGTAATGTTAGACACACACAGATACATATTTATACTTTCTTTTCCCTTCATAGGTCTTCATGATAATTAAGTTGGGTAGGCAGCAC
>CM075185.1:32495873-32513373 GCA_037577475.1 Chaunax sp. Z400
AGCAAAGTGAAATGTCCACTCATTGCCTCCACCAACATTCAGCAAAGCCCCATGCTTTCAACTCTTTTAATCAAGTTCAACATGTTTAACTCACAAGAATACACCTTGCATTGACTTTGTATATAAACTGGTCTCCTGAACATTTTTGTTTTCACTGAACATTATGACAATAATACCACAAACTATCATGTTTTAGTCTACCGGTGTAGGGAGTGGAGAATCTATGTGGCCCCACCTAAAGCCTACAGCAATCTAATGACTCATCTGTTGGAGGGAGTGTGTGTGTGTGTGTGTCTGGTGTCATTATAACCGTCAACCGGGCTTACAATAAGTAAGCTTTCAACCAGAACAAACTGCTTTTTCATATGATAAAACATGGTCACAAAACTGGTATTCATAACCTTGAATCTACTTACTTTGACCTTTTACTTTTACATTTGACCTTTTACATCCTCCATTTACATTTATGTCCATTTACTGTGCAATATTCTTAAATTCTCTGCTGCATATACTATGTGAATTGTGTCATGTTAAATTGTTATTGTCTCGCCACTAGGCCTGTATATAGTCTTGATATTTCTGATATATCTTGTGCACCTTAAGGAGTTTGACCTTTAATTCCATTGTACACTGACAATAAAGGCTTTCTATTTCTATTCTATTTCTAAATCAACACCACCTTATTATATGGTCATGCTACTAAATGAGTGAGGCTGTAAAGGGCATTACGGAACAGAAAAGAAAATTATATTTTTTAAAAACAGGCAACAATATTTTGATTTGGATATTGTTCATAAGTCTCTCAATCTGATGGTGCAAGAGAAGAGAACATTTAATTAGCAAAAATTAAAAAGCATGAGGGGAAAACAACCCTGTTAACCATCCGCAGAGCTGTCAAAGATTTAAACATTTAAACAAATGTTGCTCGTCACTAATTGGACTGAAAATGTTTCAACAAATCAAGTTTGAACTTGAACGAATACAATTGTCAATAATATTTTACATGGTAAATGGACTGCACTTAAACAGCACTTCTCCATCTTAACAGACTAGGCTCTTTAGAAATTCTCTTTGCAAAGCACTTTCATGTCTCACTTGCTAAAGGTAACAGACAGGGCTGCACAATACTGGAAAATATATATACCTATATATACATATACAGTATATATAATGCTTGTAGAATGATTGTCAATAGATCATTTGAATAGCTCCATTTGAAAATAATGATATCTGAATGCTTTTGTTGCACATCTGACACTTCTAAATAATGATGGCTGCCAGTCAGAATCTCATCCGACTATTAATAATTATGCAATAAAACAAGCATGAAATACTCAGGATCCCCCGCCACAGGTGCATTTCATTGAGGAAAGAAAGTAAGAAGTCTTACAAAAAATATTTAAGTTTTTGAGTAAGGAAACGTGACAGAGGGACGGACAGAACCCATTCCTGTTTCCCCCTCCCCACTTAGTTCATGGCGAGGGATAAAAAATAGCTCAGTCAACCCAATTTAAACAATTAGCAATGAAATAATAACCAAATACCAGCACTGCAAAAAAAATAGACCACAACTTAATTCAGTATTATATAGGTGTATTAAATCAATTAAGCAAAGGAATATTGGTGTATGTGAAAGCTTGTATTGTTTTTTTTACCCATGACTCCAAACCAGTTCAGTTCCAATTCAGTTCATGTTCAGAGGTACAGACAACTCAAAAGTCTGCTCCAGGTTTAACGGTAGATCCCAACAAAACCAGCTACTACAGCGACACAAACATCCCCTCTACTATTCTACATATATGGCAATCCAAGATGGCAGCCAACCCAGTTCTTTGTTTGTGAGGTCTGAATGTGAGGTCTGAATTTTAATGTTTTAAGTTGTCTTATGTCTTCTATTTTATGAAACTTGAATTTGAGTTTGGGATGTTTTGCAAGTTCTTTTTATTTTTCCACTCTGAGATCTCTGGAGCTTGTTTGGACACTAGTACACATTTGCTTGGGTTAGCTGAGGCCTGGTTTCGCATGTGGTTTGTTTGAAGCCTGAAGTTTTTGTTTTTTTTTTGTTTTTTTTTCTGGAACCAGCCTGATAGTGCATGACCCAGCACTGGACTGTTTGAACTGTCTGGATTGTTTTAGGCCTTGAACCTTTTTTGGAATGTTGCCTGGTGGTGTGTGCTAGCAGCAGCTGGCTTCCACTGCCTCTGCAGAAGCTGGCCTCCACTGGCCCTGCAGAAGCTAGCTTTCATTAGCCCTGCAGCAGCTAGCCTCCACTAGCCCTACAGAAGCTAGTTTCCACCAGCTCTACAGCCGCTAGCCACCACCAGCCCTGCAGCCGCTAGCCACCACCAGCCCTGCAGCCGCTAGCCACCACCAGCCCTGCAGCCGCTAGCCACCACCAGCTCTGCAGCAACTAGCCTCCACCAGCTCTACAGCAGCTAGCCACCACCAGCTCTACAGCCACTAGCCACCACCAGCCCTGCAGCAGCTAGCCTCCACCAGCCCTGCAGCAGCTAGCCTCCACCAGCTCTACAGCCACTAGCCTCCACCAGCTCTACAGCAGCTAGCCGCCACCAGCCCTGCAGCAGCTAGCCACCACCAGCCCTGCAGCAGCTAGCCTCCACCAGCTCTGCAGCAGCTAGCCACCACCAGCCCAGCAGCAGCTAGCCACCACCAGCCCTGCAGCAGCTAGCCTCCACCAGCCCTGCAGCAGCTAGCCTCCACCAGCCCTGCAGCAGCTAGCCTCCACTAGCCCTGCAGCAGCTAGCCTCAGATATTGTTTTTCATCATGGCAAATGTATTGCCTGCTCTTCTGGCTCTTTTCTTTCTGCCTACTATCAGCAAACTTGAAGTGGTTGGAAACAGTTTTCTTCCCATTGAACACGGGGAAGATTGCACTTTTTTTTATCATTGCTTGTTTCCCAGAAAAAGTACCACAGGCTGGGATACCATCTTTTTCAAGTTCTGTGTCACCAGGACTATGTAGTGTACTGATGATGCCATTTTGCCTCACTTTGTTGTATTATTTAGTGCATATGATTGGTTGTTATCACTTTACTCTTATCCCCCATGTCTGACCAGTCCAAGGAATAGGCATAGTTCTATCCAATCAGTATCTACACACTCTGTGAGGAAGAAATGTTTTATTTTTATTTTGCTTTTACTGTCTGGTAACATTGAACTCAACCCTGGTCCACATATAAACTGTCTGAGTACTCCAACTGATTTTAAATCCAGATCAGGGCTTGGTGTTGTGCACCTAAACGTTAGAAGTCTATTGCCAAAACTTGACCTAGTTAAAATCTGGACTAATTTGACTGATACTGACATTATTGTTCTATCTGAAACCTGGCTAAAGAAATCCATCACAGACAAAGACATTGCTATTAAAGGTTACAATGTTTATCGTTGTGACCGTCCCAAAAAAGGTGGTGGCATAGCAATATATGTCAAGCAGAAATTTCATGTTACTGTTCAATCATCTCTTTCCCTCAGCAGTCAATTTGAATTTCTCGCTCTGAAGTTGGAGCTTCTAAATGGCCACTTTCTCACCATTGTAGGTTGCTATAGACCGCCCTCTGCTAGTAGTGAGACTTTATCCTCATTGAATAAACAGCTTTTGACTTTAGACTTCAATGAGATTCTTCTCACAGGAGATCTGAACTGGGATTGGTTGTCTTCTGTTTCTGACAGTTTTAAATCTATATGTGATTCTTTTAACCTAACACAATTAGTTAACGGGTCAACACGTCCAAACCTTAAATGTCCAGAGAAATCCTCTCTACTTGATTTATTTTTAACTAATTCTCCTCATATATATTCAGATATTGGTATTTTTGCAAATGATATGAGCGATCATTGTGTTATAGCTACTATCAGACGAGCTAAGCTCCCAAAAGCAAGGCCACGTATTATTTTTAAACGTGATTATAAACATTTTTGTGAGCAGGGTTTTCATCATGATCTATGGCACTTTGATTGGTCCAGGATCTCACTTTTTAATGACGTAGAGCTGGCCTGGAAGTACTTTTATAATGCTTTTAGTATTGTTATAAATAAACATGCCCCTCTACGTAAATTTAGAGTGAAGGGTAGAAATAATCCTTGGTTCTCCCCTGAGTTGTCCAGTCTCCTTAAAGCAAGGGATGAAGCCTGGGCTAAGGCCAGAAAATCTAAACGCCAGGATGACTGGCTGATATTCAAACAGCTCAGAAATCGCTTTACTTCCCTTGTTAAAAAGGCTAAATCTGATTTTTATGTTGATAAAACTACCCGTAACCTGAATGATCCTAAGAAATTTTGGAAAGTAGTCAAATCTTCATTCGGGGATGAAACCAAAGACGAATTACCTGCTTGCATAGTAAAAGATGCACATATTTTAGCTGACAAACCAGCCATTCTTAATTATTTTAATGAGCACTTTGTTTCTTCAGGATCTCTATTTGAGTCCTCACATCCACATCAATCGAATGTGTTAGGGGTTTGCCCTCAATCACCACCTATAAATGCTATGGTTCCTGGATTTGATCTGATTCCTTTCGATGTAGCTGAGGTCCACAGGGCTCTACAGCAATTGGATTTAAGTAAATCTGCCGGACCTGATAATCTCGAGCCTTTCTTTTTGAGGTCAGCTGCAGACTTCATAGCAGAACCTCTGTGTCACATTTTCAATTTAACCATTTCTGAAAATAAGATTCCCAGAATATGGAAGTCTGCTTATGTTCTTCCCTTACTGAAAGGTGGTGATCCCTCCATAGTTAACAACTATAGGCCGATCTCTAAATTGTGTGTTCTCTCCAAAGTTTTAGAAAAATTGGTCAGTGACCAACTTAAATGCTTTTTAGATGCTCATGGTCTCCTCTCACAATATCAGTCAGGTTTTCGCAAACAGCACAGTACAATAACTGCCGCTGTTAAAGTGGTAAACGACATCATAGAGGCACTAGATGGATGGAAATATTGTGCAGCTCTTTTTATAGACTTGTCAAAGGCATTTGACACAGTCGACCATGCCATCCTGGCAGATAGACTCCGCAAGATTGGCTTATCTAACCAGGCTGTAAACTGGTTTTCTAATTATTTATCAGATAGAATGCAGTGTGTCCAGGCCGCCGGGTCTTTGTCCTCTTTCCTTCCTGTTGTAAAGGGCGTGCCCCAAGGTTCCATATTAGGACCACTGTTGTTCACAATTTATGTGAATAATCCTTGTGATAGTTTGTCTGATGCTGTGTCCCATTTTTATGCTGACGATACAGTAATTTATTGCACTTCTTCTTCAGCTTTAAAATCACTTGAGTTGTTGCAGTCAGCCTTTGACACTGTTCAGTTCCGTTTGACACAGCTCAAGTTAGTGCTAAATGCAGTTAAATCAAAGACCATGCTATTTTCAAATGGCAAGCAGATTCCGTCTCATCTTCCTAAGTTGTTGACTGTTCACGGGGTTGAAATTGAAATGGTCACATCTTATAAATACTTAGGCATTCTAATTGATGAGCATCTGTCTTTTAAACTGCACATTGATAAACTTGTTTCTAAGCTGAAATTGAAATTGGGTTTCTTTTTTAGAAACAAATCATGTTTTTCACTTCAAGTCAGAAAACATTTGATTACCACAACGTTTTTACCCTTGTTGGACTATGGAGACCTGCTTTTTATGAATGCTCCTGATCAGTTTTTAAAGAAATTGGATTCTGTATACCACTGTGCTTTGCGTTTTATTACTGGCTGCAGTTATCGTGTACATCATTGTTCCTTATATGCCGTTGCACATTGTCCATCTTTGTATGTCCGCAGACTCTCTCACTGGCTGACCTTTATTTATAAATCCATTCTTGGACTTCTGCCTACATATTTGTGTTTACATACGTGTAGAAACCTCAGCCGACATGGCCTGCGTTCTCAGGACATCATACAGATGCAGGTCTCGAGAGTCAAAACTGAACTGGGCAAAAAGTCTTTTAAATTTTCCGCCCCGTCTACCTGGAACGATGTGCAGAAGGACTTGAAATTGACACACCTCATAGCTCTGGGGGAATTCAAGTCAATTATAAAAGCCAGAGAAATGAGTTCAATTGGTTCTTGTGATTGCACTGTGTGATCGTGAAATCCCATTCTTGTTTTCCTGTAGTGTGTGATCATATTTTACTTGTGTCTTATGTGTTTGGTGTAACTATTCTGCGTTTGTGCTGCCGTCTTGGCCAGGTCACTCTTGGAAAAGAGGTTTTAAATCTCAATGAGTTTTTTTTACCTGGTTAAATAAAGAAAATGAATGAAATGAAAATGACTATTCCTCCTCCCAGACAATCCAGAGACATCCATTTCCTTTTGTATCAAGCAGTGGAAAAGTAGTAGCGGGGTGGTTAGAGTGCACGCCCCATGTACCGAGGCTATAGTCCTCTAGAGGCCGACGCAGGTTCGATTCTGACCCGTGGCCATTTGCCACCCTTTCCTGTCACCTCTTCGGCTGTCCTATCAAATAAAAGCATTAAGAAAAAAGAAAGAAAAAGTAGTAGCATAATGCGTTTGAGCTCATCTGCCTCACCTCACGATGCTCAAACTCAAATATACAATATGAGCCATAGTTTTAATGACATTGCACTTATCCTGGTAGAGTTACAACTCTCACCATGGATATTTTCAGAGCAGGTGTCAGCTGTTGTTCTCCAACAGGATATTTTAGAAATGATAAAATCAGATTTAAATAGGCTCCAAACGAGACATAGCTCCAAAAACAGTTCCTAAATGACAATAAGCTTTGTTTTCACCTGACAGGAGGGATATTCCTGTGAGCAGCCAAGCACAAGCTTCTTCTTGCTAACTGGAACGTGTTTAAAGTATAATGCTTTAAGCTGATAGGGCCCATAAACCATTAATTTTGATCATCAGTACTTATTTATTACCCTGCATTCTTTTCACTTTTAGACTCTAAACCCCCCACAAAGGGCTGACCAAACATGACACTGGCCTGCAGTGAAATGCTACAGAGCTTGCCGTGAGGTATTATATGGGACATGTACTGTATGCCAACAGCAGGGAAATAAGCAGGCCAGAAGACGAATTTAGCTTCAAGTTTGCATCACACATACTGTAACTGCAGCACTGATGCAGCAGTACGTACACCTGCTGGCAGACTAGTCATGGAAAGACAGAAAATGTGCATTTTAACTCATCGGTCACATGTTTCAGAATTTCACCTTCAGTCATTCACTTGCCTGTGCAGGCAAATGGTATTAATTTTAATTAAACGTATTTTTTTCAGGAGTTGATGATGGAATTACCGAGGAGTGAACCATCTTGCTTCCCTCTCATCTCTGTTAAGATATGTATATGTTACCGTGAAAAGTAAAGACATTTATGTGCTGAAACAAGAGAGACCATTTTAATTATACTGGAAACAGGTATTTAGTTGGGTGTGGTTAGTGGATGTGGGTGGAAACTAACTATGCATTGAACATTTACCAGACATTTGACGCACCTTATCATGGTGGAGGGGTTTGAGTGCCTGAATGATCCTAGGAGCTGTGTTGTCCGGGGGCAATTTGCCCCATTGATAGGGTTTCCCACAGCAAATTGGTCCTAGGTGACAGGCCAGACTAAGAGCGGTTCACTGTACCCTTATGAAAAATAAGAACAGGATCCAGATTACCTCGCCCGGATCGTTGATACTGGGGCCCCACCCTGGAGCCAGGCCTGGGGGAGGAGCTCGTCAGCGAGCGCCTGGTGGTCGGGTCTTCACCCATGGGGCCCGACCGGGCACAGCCCGAAGGAGCCACATCCTCCAGTGGGCCTTCCACCCACAGGAGGAATCATAGGGGTCCGGTGCAATGTGGATCGGGTGGCAGACAAAGGCGGAGGCCCTGCTGGACCGATCCCCGTCTGCCAAAACTGGCTTTGGGGACATGGAATGTCACCTCTCTGGCGGGGAAAGAACCCAAGCTGGTGCGCGAGGGTGAGAGATACCGGCTAGATATGGTCGGGCTCACCTCAACACATGGCACGGGTTCTGGAACCAAGCTCCTCGAGAGGGGTTGGACTCTATTCTAAGCTGGAGTTGCTCTTGGTGAGAGGTGTCGAGCAGGTGTGTGGGTGGCTTATGCACCAAACGGCAGTTCGGAGTACCCAGCCTTCTTAGAGTCCTTGGATGGGGTGTTGCAAGGTGCCCCTACTGGGGACTCTGTAGTTCTTCTGGGGAACTTCAACGCTCACGTGGGCAATGACAGTGTGACCTGGAGGGGCGTGATTGGGAGGAACGGCCTGCCTGATCTGAACC
Source organism: Chaunax sp. Z400 (assembly GCA_037577475.1). Lineage (NCBI taxonomy): Eukaryota > Metazoa > Chordata > Actinopteri > Lophiiformes > Chaunacidae > Chaunax > Chaunax sp. Z400. Next base: position 32,504,140 of record CM075185.1, read on the forward strand.
CGAGTGGTGTTCATTTATTGGACTACTGTGTTAGTCACAGTTTGTCCATAACTAACACCATGTTCGAACATAAGGGTGTCCATAAGTTCACTTGGCACCAGGACACCGATGATCGACTTTAAATTTGTGTCATCAGACCTACGACCACATGTTCTGGACATTCGGGTGAAGAGAGGTGCTGAGCTGTCAACTGATCACCACCTGGTGGTGAGTTGGATCCTATGGCGGGGGAGGATGCCGGACAGGCCTGGTGCACCCAAACGTACAGTGAGGGTGTGCTTGGAGCGTTTGGCAGAAGCCCCTGTCCGGGAGATCTTCACTCTCACCTCCAGCAGAACTTCAACTGCATTTTGAGGGAGGCTGGGGACATTGAGCCCGAATCGACTATGTTCCGTACCTCCATTGTTAAGGCGGCTGCCTGGAGCCGTGGCCGTAAGGTTGTGGGTGCCTGTCGTGGCGGTAATCCCAGAAGCCGGTGGTGGACACCAGCATGCCGTCAAGCTGAAGGAGTCCCACCGGGCATGGTTAGCCTGTGGGACTCCTGAGGCAGCTGACAGGTACCGACGGGCCAAGCGGAGTGCAGCTTTGGCAGTCGCTGAAGCAAAAATTCGGGTGTGGGAGGAGTTTGATGAGGCCATGGAGCATGACTTTCAGACGGCTTCAAAGAGATTCTGGCAAACCGTCAGACGACTCAGGAGGGGGAAGCAGTGCTCTGTTTGCACTGTGTACAGTGGGGATGGTTTGCTGCTGACCTCAACTGGGGATATAGTCGGCAGTGGAAGGAGTACTTTGAGGGTCTCCTCAATCCCACTTACACATCCTCCATGGAGGCAGAGATAGGAGACTCAGAGGGGGACTCGTCCATCACAGGTGCTGAGGTCACTGAGGTGGTTAATTAACTCCTCTCTGGCAAAGCCCCTGGAGTGGATGAGATTTGCCCTGAGTACCTCAGGCTCTGGATGCTGTAGGACAGTCTTGGTTGACACGCCTCTGCAACATTACGTGGAAGTCGGGGACAGTGCATCGGTTCCCCTTTTTAAGAAGGGGGACCGGACGGTGTGTTCCAACTATCAGGGGATCACACTTCTCAGCCTTCCTGGGAAGGTCTATGCCAAGGTACTGGAGAGGAGAGTCCGTCAGTTAGTTGAATCTCGGATTCAGGAGGAACAATGCGGTTTTCGTCCTGGTCGTGGAACGCTGGATCAGCTCTTCACTCTCGCTAGAGTGCTGGAGGGTGCATGGGAGTTTGCCCAACCAGTCTACATGTGCTTCGTCGACTTGGAAAAGGCATACGACTGTGTCCCTCGTAGTGCTCTGTGGGGGGTGCTCCGGGAATATGGGGTATCGGGCCCTGTATGACCGGAGCGAGAGTTTGGTTCGCATTGCCAGCAATAAGTCAGACTTGTTTCCGGTGGGAGTTGGACTCCGTTAGGGCTGCCCTTTGTCACCTATTCTGTTCATAATCTTTATGGACAGAATTTCTAGGCACAGCCAGGTGACGGAGGGTGTCCGGTTTGGTGGACTCAGGATCGCTTCTCTGCTTTTTGCAGATGATGTGGTTCTGTTTGCTCCATCATGCCGTGACCTCCAGCTGTCATTGGGACAGTTTGCAGCGGAGTGTGAAACGGCCGGGATGAGAATCAGCACTTCCAAGTCTGAGGCCATGGTTCTCAGTCTAAAAGGGAGGATTGCTCACTCCAGGCCAGGGATGAGTTGCTGCCCCAAGTGGAGGAGTTTAAGTATCTCGGGGTCTTGTTCACAAGTTAGGGAAGAATGGAAAGGGAGATTGATAGACGGATCGGGGCAGCGTCTGCATTGATGCGGACTCTGTATCGGTCAGTAGTGGTGAAAAGAGAGCTAAACTACAAGGCAAAGCTCTCGGTTTACCGGTCAATCTACGTTCCTACCCTCATGTATGGTCGTGAGCTTTGGGTAATGACCAAAAGAACAAGATCGCGGATACAAGCAGCCAAAATGAGCTTCCTCTGCAGGGTGTCTGGGCTCACCCTTAGAGATTGGGTGAGGAGCTCAGTCATTCAGGAGGGGCTCAGAGTGGAGCCGCTGCTCCTCCACATTGAGAGGAGTCAGCTGAGGTTGTTCGGGCATTTGGTTAGGATGCCCCCTGGACGCCTCCCTGGGGAGGTATTTCGGGCATGTCCCACTTGGAGGAGACCCCGGGGTAGACCCAGGACACACTGGAGACATATCTCTCAGCTGGCTTGGGAACGCCTCGGTGTACCCCCAGAAGAGCTGGAGGAGGTGGCTGGGGAGAGGGAGATTTGGGATTCTCTGCTGAGACTGCTGCCCCTGCGACCCAGACCCGGATAAGCGTAAGAAAATGGATGGATGGATGGAAACAGGTATTTAATTGGGTGTGGTTAGTGGATGTGGGTAGAAACTAACTATACATTGAACATTTACCTGACGTTTGATACAGAGGTGGTTCAGGCTACACATGATTGTTATCTTTGTTATGTGACAACCAATAAAAATTAAAACTGTATAGGGCTCAGTATAAATTGGCTTTGGACAAGAAGATTTCTGACCCACTTGCAAAAGAAAGAAAAACAATGTTGTATAGGTGGAGCTTCCCCAACACAGTTCTGACATGTTACACCTGTGTTCTCCAGAGGCCTGGTCTGATCCGGCACGTCAACACTCCAATTCTCACTGGATGACTGAATGAATGGCTGGATGTTTGGACTTGGTTTTAAAATGTGTTTTGAGCAAGGATCACATGCAGACAGTGAGACACATCGCAGTTTACACCTGTGTCTATCGTGCTTCTCCAAATGTGACCAGCTGACCACTTGTGTTCAGATTTCATTGCTGCCTACGTCACTTCCGCTAAAAGGTCAAAGGACATCGCGCGTAGTTATCAGTCATGTCAGTCAAGCGCCAGATTTGTTTAGCTAGCTAGCACGGGCTACCTAACAACTTGAAGATGTTTCAAGAGCTAATATACATGTATGGACTTTGGAATATTCGAATTGTCATTAATTCATAAAAAATCGATTAGTAAAAATGATTGTCGTTTTGTCAAAACAAATTTTTTTACCCTTGTTTTTACCTGCCACTGGTGCAATGGAGTACTACCGCCAGAAGGTGGAAGTAATACAACGACAGGCTGTTTGCAACCGCTATTAACAAGGTAAGATAAACACACTATGATCACAAGGCAGACAGCAGAAGCATGCTAGTCCCAACCAAGTCCAATGTGGTTCTTCTCTAAATAAACAAAGGAAAATGAGGTACAACACAAAGCAGACACATCTGACAGATGATCGTCATTGAGAAAAAATATCGCCGCAAGAATTTAGAAACTACAATTTGAAAAATTATTTCTCTCTCTATGTGTGTGTGTGTGTGTGGGGGGGGGGGGGGGGGCAATGGAGTTAAAATATGTGATGATGGAGGTGTATTACTATTTGAATAGTAGTCGAATGGTGCTGAGCGATTTAAAAAAAATAGTAATGTTGCTTGAAATGCCCATCCCTAATAATTAGTGATTTCCAGACAGAGTAGCTTTGAGCAAACATTACTCAAACAGGAGGAATGTGTACATTTGTTTGGACCTATTTTCAGCAGTGAAATTAATGCACCTTTAATTTTACAGCAGCATGACTTTTCCTGTCCATGTTGAGAAAGCTATTCAAAACAACTTAATAACTTGCTTTCAGTAGCTGAACATTTTAGCCCTCTAGCACAGTGATATAGTTTTTGTACTCTCATCATGGAATGTAAAAACCTTCAGCTGAGCTTCACATATGGTTGCTGTATCACTATTCATAAAAAGATTTTACTAATATGTAATGATAGAGTTAAGATATGTGATGATGGAGTTAAATTATGTGACAATGGGTTAAATTATGTGACGATGGAGTTGTAAGCAGTCCTGGAGTGTTGAAGACAAGAGCATCCAGGGGAAGGAAGAAGTATGCAGCCATACGTGACATCTTGTTTGAAAAACCATCTGACTGATGGTCAGTTTAGCCCTGTAGACTGTCTGATTGGCTGCTTCTCAGCTCCTCCAGCAAAGTGGGTCCAAAACTGAGGTCCTAGGACCTTATGGGTTAAGAGAGAAGCACCAGGTTCTGATCTGACCTTCCAATAATGGCTGCTGCTTAAATAAGAACACACTTAAATTTCACCCACCAGCTGTGCTCATGTCAATTAGCTCATCCTTCCTTCACAGCAGTCAGTGTGAATGCAACCGAGCCAGCTGGAGGCCCTACATCCACAGGCTACAGTATATAGCATGTAATCACAGTGCTACAGGCCTCAGTACAGAATCACATTTAAGTCTAGCTGAAAACAGTATAAGTGACCACACAGAGAAGACATGATGTCATCCTGATGTGATTTTTCCAGCAGCTCCAGTAGAGGAAAGGAACATCCTCAGAATCAAAGGGTAAGGGATTTATATAAAATCTCTTCCAGTCTTTTCTTTACAGTCAAATCAGGCAATGCAGCAATCAGCACAGGATTATATGGTGGTGAGGGAGGAGGGTCATTGCATGACCGATTTGTGTGAACACATCGGCTGCAGTCACAAAGTTTAATAAAAAGTACTATACATTTTTGAAGTTTCTGAGGTTTTGGCTCTCTTTTGCTGCCTCTGTCAATCTAGTTAAAAATCCTCATTTGTTTATTGTTTTTATTTATTTTGGATATATGAAGCTTTGTGAAAAAAAAATCCTGTTATTTCAGGATAATAAAGGCTTCTATTTCCTCTGTGGCAGCCCACTACAGTTTAATTTGTCCCACCACAGTTTCATAATTAACCAGAAATATTTTAACACCTCTTACAGTAACAGAAAGGATATGTTGTGTTTGGTGCCGTTGCATTAGCATCTCTCACTCCAAGCCCTTGCTGTAACCCTTCTTCTCTGCTGGGCAGCATTCTGTGGCCCCTGCCTCCCCCTTGTGTTAAATCGGGTGTCAATAGCCCCTTTACCACATGCTCTTCAAGACGGACTGTTGCACCTTTATTGCACGGTTCTGTTTCAAGGTTGCAAAGGCATAGAGGGGGGGTCATTGTTGTTCCACCTCTGAGCTGGCAACGGAGGTATTAACAGCGTCAAATGATGTCTGTGTAAAAAACAGTGAGCTGGCAAAGCGACAGGACAGAAGGTCCTTACCCTCCGAGCAGAGGACAAACTGAAACCACCACATAACAGGGAAGATAAAAGATTGTCATACATGTCAGCTCTCACAGAACGCCTGTAAGCCTCTCCGCATTTCAAAGTCCCTACAGACATTTAAGAGATATCTCATGTTGTTATTTTGTTATTTTTATTTAAATACATATACAACTTTACTTTGTATGTGTAGCAATGTATTCACTGTGCAGGTTTTTGTGTTCATGCAGACAAAAGTTGACTGTAATTAAACCATCTCTCATTAGTTGGATGTACATACGCCTTCTGCAAGGCTGTGTGCATCCATTTGTTTTTGTAAAATGCTACATCTGTCACGCATGTTCTTAGCAGCTCACAATTGTTGGTTGTGCTGTAGTTCTGCCTCTCTCGACGCTTAATGTTAAAAGTTAATGTCATAACTTGTTTGATTATATTTTTCTTTATTTCCTTGAATAGTTTGATCGTTGATTGATGGAGTAATGTTGGTTTCTTAACCTCAAACATATTTTTTACATCTATGCAAATGCATATCTTGTTATTTGTAACTTGAATAATAAACGATTACTTAACAATATTTTAAGAAATAGTTACATTTATTTTACATTACATTTAGTCACATTTATACTGTCTTAACAGTTACAACTGGCCCTTTGAGGGTAACCATAATGCTGATGTGGCCCTCGGTGAAAAGGAGTTTGACACCCCTGCAATAGAGCATCCATGTGACGTTCAGGATCACCAGGTGGGAGAGAGAGAGATCCTGCTCCAGCGACACATGAACAACTTGTCACAGCTCTGCAGGAAGAATGGCATGTCATCCTACAAGTCCAGAATAACATCTTATCCATTCAGGAGGTGTAAAGTAGTGATAAACGCTGGAGGTAGACACACATGGTAGTGACTATTGTTGTTCTCTGTCTCACCATCCACACTTTCTGACTTGTAAACACTAAGACAAAAACCACTAAACTGCACAAAAATGATTTCTCTGTATGGCTAAAGGGTGAATAAAGATGTGTGAACCATAATTTGCCTTTGATATTTAATATTAACGGGATGGCATGACATTAAAAAAAATGTGTTTCTACTGTTGGTCAGGATATACAGTATTTCCGTCAAACAATTGATTGATCGTAATTAGCCCACTCTCAGCCCATCTTGTATACACCTTATAACACATCCCATCTTGTATACACCTTATAACACATAGATACACACAAGAAACTTTATATTTCCTACGATGGGCATGGCCCGTGACAGAGCTGTAGCTCCCTTTAGTTGCTTTTGGGCTGAATTCCAGACCTTCAATGTTTTTTTGATCCATATTTTATTTATTTAAATTTTTCCTGAGACTCTTTAGTAAGAAATGGAAGAGTAGATGTAAGGACTTTTGTTCAACAGAAACCCATCCAGTCAATGAATCCTTAACAACCCAAGACACCACTGCTCGGAGTTGGGCCGCCCAGCAGTAGAGTATCAGTTTGGGCAACCCCAGACCCCTTTTCTCTTTTGATGACACCAATACTTTCAATCGGATTCTTGGTCTTCTGTTTTGCCAGATAAATTTAGAAATATGTTTTTCTAGCAACTTAAATGTAGATTATGGTATTAGGACAGGGAGAGATTGAAATTTTAAAAAAGTAATCTTGGCAAAATATGAATTCTCACGGACTCTATCCTACTAAAAAATGACAGGGGCAGCACCTTCCATCTGTCAAGATCCTTCTTAATATCTGTAATCAATTTATCCTAATTCGAGGAGAATAATTGTGTGATTTTAGGTGTAAGAATTACACCAAGATATTTAAATCCCTGCTTAGATCTTCTGAAAGAGACAATATTATCTAATTGGGAAGGCCATACCCCAACTATCATCATGGCTTTGGATTTGTTTGTATTGATTGAAGATTCATCCAAGATTCAAGATTAATTTTATTGTCATACAGACTATCCACCAGACAGGTACACAGCAGAATGAAATTACATGCATTTGGCTCCATCACAAAATAAAGAAAAACACACAAAGTAAAAAGGCAGTAGTAACAGTACTAGATAAAAAATAGAAAAATTAGCAGTCTGTACATAAAGTGACTAGGATACTGTACAAGAGCAGGATTATTGCACTAAACCACATAAATAAAAGCTTATGGTCAGTGTAAACAGGAGTGTGTTGTATTGTGCGTGGTTTGTGATATAATTGCACATGTTATGGTTTAATAGTAAGGGAGGAGGAAGGAAGAGTTAAAGGGAAGAAGAGTTCAGCAGTCTGATGGCAGAGGGGATAAAGCTGCTGCAGAACCTGGTTGTTCTGCACCTGATGCTTCGGTACCTGCTGCCAGAGGGGTGGAGGGTAAACAGTCCGTGACAGGGGTGGGTGGAGTCTCTGACCACACAGGTGGCTTTAGACAGGCAGCGTTTGTGGGTAATGTCCTTTACAGACAGGAGTGAAGTCCTCACCTCTCTCTGCAGGGCCGTCCGGTCTGAGGTGTTACAGTTCCTGTACCAGATAGAGATGCAGCTCGTCAGCTCGCTCTCTATGTGGCCCCGTAGAAGGTGGTGAGGATGGGAGGGGGAAGGTGTGCTCTCCTCAACCGTCACAGGAAGTGCAGACACTGCTGTGCTCTTTTGGTCAGAGCTGAGGTGTGCTGAGTCCAGGTCAGGCTGTCGGTGATGTGCACCCCTAGGAACTTGGTGCTCTTCACACTCCACCGCGGAGTCGTTGATCCTCAGAGGAGTGTGAGTTGGTCTGTTTCTCCTGAAGTCAACAATGATCTCCTTTGTTTTGTTGACATTCAGGACCAGACTGCTGGTGGAGCACCAGTCCTCAGGGTGCTTCACTTCCTCCCTGTAGGCCCAGTCGCTGTCGTCCCGGATGAGTCCAACAACTGTTGTGTCGTCCACGTACTTTACGATGTGGTTTGTACTGTACCTGGCGCAACAGTCATGGGTCATCAGGGTGAAGAGCAGTGGACTCAGAACACAGGCCTGGGGGGAGCCGGTGCTCAGCGAGATGGTAGCTGAGGTGTTGCTCCTCACCAACTGTGGTCTCTTTGTTAGAAAGTCCAGTACCCAGTTGCAGAGGGGGCTACCAAGGCCTAGGGAACACAGTTTGCTTACTAAGTGCTGGGGGATAATAGTGTTGAATGCTGAACTGAAATCCACAAACAGCATCCGCACATGTGTGTTTCTATCCTCCAGGTGTGCCAGGCTCAGGTGTAGCACAGAGGATATGGCGTCCTCAGTGGAGCGGTTACGGTGGTAAGCAAACTAGTACGGGTCAAATGAAGGGGGAAGTGAGGCAGTGATGTGGTCCTTGACTAGCTTCTCCAAGCACTTCATGATGACAGATGTTAGTGCTAGTGTTCGTGATCTTGTACCCTGACACTGTACCATACTCCCCAAGGCTATGTAGAAGGGTGGGGACAGAGGTAACAGGGTTTTCTAAGAATAAAAGTATATCATCTGTGAAAACTGCATTTCATATTTTCATTAAAAAAAATCAAATATTTGCTAAATGTAAAGACTTGCTGCTTTTCTTTGTCATTTATAAAAATGAAGAGAATTAAAATGTCTGATTTTATAAATAATGAAAATAACTACTAGTAGCAGCCCTACCAATGAATTAGTTGGGCATTAGTTAAAGGTATACTCCCACTCAGTATATTCCTTCTCAAGGCGTGTGAAGAATTTTTAAAGTAACCACGATATTTTTATTCAGTAGGACAAATATTCTACAGCCTGATATAATGGTCATATATGTAGCACAGAGGAATACAGAGAACAATTTCGATTTTAATCCCCTGAGGGGAGAATATTCTGAAGTAAACAATGGGCCATTTTCAAATTCGGTGACATCGTGCTTGAAGCAATGTCTTCCCCAAGGGCTTTCCCAGTTTTCTACATTCTACTTATTGGTGAAGCGGGCAATGCGAGTTGAATATGTCGTAATTTTTGCATTATGAACTCACAGAAACACTCAGTCATACTTACTGGTTGTGGGCTATCTTCCTCCATTATATTTGCGGTAGAGCTTGTACTTTTGTGCACGAGAATAAGTGACAGGAACCTGCTGAGAAATGGCGGTCAGGTGGAG
>CM075185.1:32520873-32598373 GCA_037577475.1 Chaunax sp. Z400
TCGTGTGTCTCTTTCCAGGTTGTGTTTGCCGTGACGCTTATGAGTTATAGTCGTCGCCTTCCTACAGTTTTCTGGAAGGAATCTAGAAGAAGTTGTCCTCCTCCGCAAGTCCTAGCCGCCATACTGTAACTAGAGAGCAGGCAGGCGGGGTGCGTTCACGGCCCGATTCACATCAACTCTACCTCTGAGCTCATTAAATCAGATGACCCAGAAAAATCATAGTCTTAATTGTAGATTGATTTTTAAAATGGGCTTTTAAATTCATTGGGAGCCCATTACTGTCTGTAAAAAAGAAACGGGTGAAAAGTTTGAAATTATGAAAAAACATAAATTATTTATGGTTATGATTAAAGTTTTGACTCAATAAATCATGATTTAGAAATATCAAGTCAAACGTATTCTTTGGGTGTGAATGTTTTTAAATCAAATTACTCATTATGTCAAAATTTGAAGATGTATTAGGTGGATTTATTCAAATGTATTTCAGTTTTGTCATTCATGATATTAGATTTAGTTTTTCTGTTTTGGCGGAAATTGTTCCACACTATGGTAAACAAATAGCCTTACTGTACCTGGAGATTTGGAAAGTAAATTCACCTCAACCTGTGGAAATCAGTCTTTAAAATCTGTTTAATTCTTTGTTTAAAACTGTACTTTTCATGTTGGCATAAATTGATATAGGTGTTATTTTGTTATCAGGGTTATAAAGGTAAAAATGTAAATGTATATATTGGTTGCTTCAAGAGTCCAGGAGTGTATAAACTAGTTTTCTATAAGTATCTGTTGTATTTTTCTCACCACTATTCCACTAATGTAATTTTCCAATATCACAAATATATTAATAAGAACATGAACAGACAATATTTTACACCTCTCTCATGATATTATCCAGGTGACTTGATTTACAGACTGGGAAGGCAGGGTGGGGTGGCGTGGGGTAGGGTGACGTGGAGGAGATCAAATTCTGCGTATGGCTCCAGAAATGTCCCTGCTGTGTTCTGGTGAACCGACAGCTGAGACCAAATCAATTCTGAATGAGGCAGCAGAGCAGTCAAGTAAGTACAGGAGCATCAAAGCAGTGACTGCTGCTCATTATAGTTTCATTTAGTCACATTTTAACAGGAGATACAACAAAAAACAAACAATTTATTGTTAACAATTTTGAATCTATCTAAAACATATTTTCACAATTTTGTTCAGAATTCAGTGATTGATATTCAGATCGTTGATATAACACCATTATTGCGAAAACTGTTGAGACTGGCAAATGCAATGCTTAGTACTTCCCCATCTATCTTTTATATGTGTACAGTTGTCTGTAAAATACATTTCACAGAGTTTAGGTAAATATTGCCTTTATTAGAATGGCACTCTGCCAAGGCTGGACAATCCTAGATGTCTTTTAGCTTGACCCCTCCATAAAGTTTAATGAAAACTGGTTCATTCGTTTTTTTGCATAGCTTGGGAAAAAATTGTTGAAAAACGCCATACCTTGCCATGTTAAAGAAAGTATAAGAAAATACCTAGGACTGCCCCTTTATCTGGATTTGCACCAAAATTGAATGTTATTTCCTGTCAAGTAGTTTTCGTGCAATCCTGGTAACAAACAACAACCAACAAATAAATAAGCAGACAGGTTAAAACACAACCTCCTTATCAGAGGTCAAATAAAGAAAAATAATTTAGTATTTAAATCTCTACAATTTTTCCAAGACTTTAATGTGTTATGGGCTGAGATTGTAGTCAGTTTTCTTCCTTGAGTTTTAACAGAAAGTTAGGTCTGTCCTAGAAAATGTTTTTCTAATCAATTAGAGCAATGACTTGTAAAGGTCTTAAAGAAAATATTCAGACATTTTGGTCTTTGTGTTTTTTTGGTGAGTGTTTCCCTGTTATAGGGAATATGAAGCTATCGTCAGCAGGTGCGTAGCTTAGCTTAGCATAACAACTGGAAACAGGGGAAGCTAGCCTGGCTCTTCAACAGCCACAAAGTGAACCTACCAGCACCTCTGAAGCTCACTAATTAGCATGTTATATCTAAGTTTGATTTATGTTAAAAGGGTCATGTTCTGAACTATTTCTTGGCTGGGAACAGTAATTTGGGATCTCCACAGGTTTCAGGTAGTTGTGGCTTTTGAGGTGCTGCTAGGGAGATTTTGTTACGTTTACATTGAGCCTGGCTGGTTATTTCATCCTGTTGTCATTCTTAATGGACATTTTCTGTCGCTGCAAATTTACTCAGCACACAGGAGAGGGATATCAAGTTTGACATTAAGAAAATGATTTAGTCAATTTCTCGAAATGTCCAGCTATTAGAAACCTTCTTTGTAGCAGTAAGCTGAGCCCCACCACAGGGCCGCAGAGCGCCTTCCAGTGGGCTGCTCAGGCAGCTGTCCTGCTAATTTTCAAAGCTAGTAATTTTATATCTAAATGTGCAAAAACAGGAAACAAATAAAAACATCAAATTAAATGAGGTAAGTTTGAGGATCACCATCAGGTAGAAACAATTGTGCTTTGCCTCTCTTAGCTAGCTAATGTTCCCTCAATGCAGTGACACAAATAAGCAACACCACACCATGAATTGACCACATTATTTCACAGAAGCGTTGTATTGTGTTGCAGATATACTTGTAATAGCTTCCTGTAACACAACAGCGAAAGCTGTACATGTGATCAGTCCTGTTGGGGGTTCTGGCAGGTCTGAGAGGCCTGTGGGTTGATGCAGGGTCAATTTGGGATCTGACTGATGATCAATCTTACCATCATACCTGAGTGAAGGACAAGACAAAGACTGAGTGACTATCACAGACTGTCAGGATCAGTCAGAGGTGTAAGTGAACTACATCAGACCTTCACAGCCTCAGAATGTTGGTTAGTTCTCTTTGTGTCAGGTACTCCTACACCTTTAATGCCACACGTTCCGGGTTCAGGTCTCAGTCACGGTCATTCTATAGATCCTGGGCCTAGTTCCTTCAGCCATGCCCGAGCCTCCCACTGAGCGAGTTGGTGACAGATGTCACTGTACTAACAGTCTGACTGTTATTTGAGATTTAACAGCATCGTACTGTACTCAGCTTCTTAGCCCAGTTTGACATCACAGTGAGCAGTTATACAGAGGCTGTGCAGTAACAGACACAACACTAATAGGTTCCATTAAAAACTTGTATCTAATACAGATTTATAATTACTGTGGTGTGTTGTTTGTTGATAATATCACTCTTTTAATTAATGACATACTTCAGCTTCATATGAAGCACTTTGTAATGTTGGTTTTGAGTGTATTAAAACTAATATTAGTTCAGAAATAAATAAGGATATTTAGCATTTTATTGTTGCATTCTTATTTAATAGGAATTTAATGTGTATTTAACATTCTGGTATAATGCTTTTTTATGCTAATATGCAAACAGTTAAAGTGCTTATAAAACGGACCCTGTAACATTAACAGTTCCATCACCACTGGCAAACTCCATGTGATGAACATCAGGTGATGTTATCTAAAGATGGAGAACAGTTGTTACAGGGGCTGCAATGCAAAATTGTTTTCTCATCAACATTATTATAACAATATTATTTTGTTCTCTATTGTTCTGTTCATATACTGTTCATATTTCAAACATTTAGACATTTAGCTATATATATAAAGTTAATTTAAATTTTAAACATACACTGCACATTTAAACAAAGAAAATCCTAGATCTGCATCCAGAGTTGCCTCAATGTCTAGTACTCACTAACTAACTTGGCCCATCCCACCTCAACATGAATTCCATCAAAATCTGTTTGGTTTTAGAGATTCTCCCCTTCTATTTGCTAACCTATAATAGGATGGATTTCTGTCACAACTTGGGTCAACAGACGATGCACCCCCACCGACTATGAGCACTCCCATTTCATCCAGGATTTAGATAAAGCTGATTTACTTCCTTATTCTTGAGTGTAATTGAAAAAGTAATTAATTAACAGGTTAGACCGACAGCGAATGGAAGGAAAGCACATACTAAAAAATAGGTGCTAATACTGAACATCTTTAAACATGGCAATAGAAACTCTGAATTTATGAGAAATTTATTTGTTATCATGAGAATTTTTTGTTTTATGATGCCAAACTTTTCTCTTCCTGGAGAAACCGGACCTTTACAGTTTTGACTTGAATACAGCCCAGCTTTACGTGATGACGTTGCACGTTACCTATCTCTGTGCTGTGCTAGCTTTGGTTACTTTGAGTACCGTTGCTTTCATGCTGTTGTTGTGACCTGAGGGACCGAACTACATATCCTCGGAAACTTACTTAAAAAAACGAAAACTTTCTCCAGAGCGTCTGAGCGTACGTGTCGGGCCGTCGCCATGGCGCTGCAAGGCCCGGAGGAGCTGGGGGAGCAGGTCGAAGAGCCGGAGGATCTGGATGACCAGGACGCTAGTAGCATCTCCCCGGCCGAGGAGATAACTCTGCCCCCCGGGCCCGGAGGCGACGATGAGCCGGAGGAGACTTTCCTACTGCCCTGGGACCGCTTCTCTACCTGGCTGCACTGCCTCTGTGTGGTTGGCTTCGACCTGGAGCTGGGACAAGCGGTGGAGGTGAGGCGGAATGATGAGCAGGGGACAGCTGGGCCATGTAAAACTCCTCTACACTGTAGCTGTTAGCAGTTATGGTAGGCTCAGACTATTTCCTGGAGTGGAACACACAAGCCTCTCCATTAGCTGTGTGTTTGGTTCTTTGATTAGTTTTTCATTAGTGTAGCAGTGCTGACATCGTAATACAAAAATTCTACTAAAAAGCAGCTGGACATATTTTGTAGGATAAATAGTTCGTTAGCTGGTATTGCCTGTCGTAGCTAACGGTGTATGATTTCCCCTCGAGTTAGTCTGTAACAGCAGCATCATTTCAGCTACAATTTTATATCGAAACATTTTACTGTAACTCTTCCTCAGAGATTAACACATGTTAAGTGTTAAAGGTGCAGACAACACGTTTTGAATAAACACTGCGTGTGTTAATAATGTTCTATACAGTGTGTTCACACTGAGACGTTTCACTTTCTTTTATGAACTCCCTAAGACAAAGACCGCAGAGATTTCTTAAATTTATTATTAGAATAGGATGTAATGTCCATGTTGGGATTTCAGTTTAGATCTCAAACTACATCACTTTCTAACATGTTATACTGTTGTTTTGGTCTGTTCAGCAGCCACCTTTAATAAAAAATGACTACATAAACCAAGAGTCATCAAGAAGATGACATATTACCCAGAGGATGGCATATATTCATATGCCAAAGAACATAAAATAATGACATGTATGCCACGTTTGAAGAGATTAAATCCTCTATTGAAGTTGATATCATTGTAACTTATCTTCAAATCATATTCAATGTTGATTATTATATGAGCCACAGTTACTTCTCATGGTTAATATATGTGTAAAGGTTGGTGAAGCTAGAATGTATAGTTTGTGAGAAATGCTCCAGACGTAAATGATTGAGGAAAGTCTGACGACTATATACCCCCATCATTTTTTGATTGAGGTGATAAAAAGGTACACTGTAACATGGTAACTGCTAACTCTAACAAAATCAAGTGCAACAAAATGGCAGATAGCAGTGAAAGAAAGAAGTAGACCCAGTGATGGTAAATAGAATAGAACCAAATATTGCTAAAGATGTCTGAGTTTGGTAGAGCTGTGATGAAATGTGCTGCTGTTTTGTTTTGCTGAACCTTCAGTCTGTTGTTACATGTGGTTTGATGAGCTGCTGTGTAACTCTCTCCTCTCTTCCAGGTTATTTATCCTCATCATTCCAAACTGTCAGAGAAAGAGGTGGGTCACACTGACTGGTTGAGATTTTGGGTTTCGTAAGACGTAACATTCCTTTTTGTAAATAAAGTTATAACATGCTGATAAACAGTGCACATGAAATCTGAGATGGTCCTCCAAGTGGGAAAGAGTGTGGGTGCTGTTTGTTCTCTGTTGTGTGTCGGTTGTGTTGGTTTTATGAACATCTGAATCAGCCTGATATGACAAGGTGAGGAGGAGAAAAACAAATAAAATCTATTTTTCTTTCAGAAAATGAGCATCTGCTACCTTTCCTTTCCTGACTCCAACTCAGGTGAGCTCCTGTTTCAGCTTTTCAAGCTTTTTTGTCTGACATCTCAGACCACTGTGGAGGTTTTGTCTTAATTTTGTGGTGAGACGTCGATTAAAGGCCGGGTTATGCTGGAAAAGAGCTATTGTTGTCTGACCACATCAGAAGCAACTGTTAGGGCTCTTCAGAACAGCAACACCTGAAGGTGGAGTGAGAAGCCGCCTGTGATATAGGGAGATGCACGAATAGTTTGAACATGGGTTAATGGTGCATGTTCTGTGTCTCCGGTGGAAAACATTCATAGTGTTGTAAATGTCATATTATGAACATCAAAGGACCAAGGTTATATACTGAGCAACAGAAGAAATACATCATTTTAAAAACCCTGTAATTTCTATTCACTAGCTCTAATCTACTGAAACAAACAAACATGTGATTCACTGAATAGACTTTTTTAAGTACCCACAACCAAAACATGTTCAATCATGAATAACCATCATTTAGTCATAACATAGAAATAACAGTCATTGGTGCATTTCAGAGTAAACCATGATGTTGGTGAGATTTTTTTCTGTATGATTGAAAAGACCTGGTCAAGGTGATAATTTACCGGGTCTAATTAATGTCCTAGTGAAACAGCTAATGATGTCACGATTCCTGAAAGAACTTACGGTAACGGGCAGTTGGGATGCTATGGTCTGAACTCTGCAGACACGTGCAGCACAGATGTTACAGATGTTATGGCTCATTGCAAAGTGGACGGAGATCACATTTAGTGACAAGTCCAGATTTAACTTGTACACAGCTGGTGATATTATGGTCTGTAGATGATGATATTATGGTCTGTAGACGGTAATATTATGGTCTGTAGATAGTGATATTATGGTCTGTAGACAGTGATATTATGGTCTGTAGATGATGATATTATGGTCTGTAGACGGTAATATTATGGTCTGTAGATGGTGATATTATGGTCTGTAGACAGTGATATTATGGTCTGTAGATGATGATATTATGGTTTGTAGACGGTAATATTATGGTCTGTAGATGGTGATATTATGGTCTGTAGATAATGATATTATGGTCTGTAGATGGTGATATTATGGTCTGTAGACGATAATATTATGGTCTGTAGACGGTGATATTATGGTCTGTAGATGATGATATTATGGTCTGTAGATGGTGATATTATGGTCTGTAGATGGTGTTATTATGGTCAGTAGATGGTGATATTATGGTCTGTAGATAATGATATTATGGTCTGTAGATAATGATATTATGGTCTGTAGATGGTGATATTATGGTCTGTAGATGATGATATTATGGTCTGTAGATAATGATATTATGGTCTGTAGATGGTGATATTATGGTCTGTAGATGATGATATTATGGTCTGTAGATAATGATATTATGGTCTGTAGATAATGATATTATGGTCTGTAGATGGTGATATTATGGTCTGTAGATGATGATATTATGGTTTATAGATGATTTTGATATTATGGTCGTGTAGATGATTGTGATGTTATGGTCTGAAGATAATGATGATATTATGGTCTGTAGATGAGATGATATTATGGTCTGTCGATGGTGATATTATGGTCTGTAGATGATAGTGATATTTTGGTCTGTAGATGATGATATTATGGTCTGTAGATGGTGATATTATGGTCTGTAGATGGTGATATTTTGGTCTGTAGATGATGATATTATGGTCTGTAGATGGTGATATTATGGTTTGTAGACGATATTATGGTCTGTAGATGGTGATATTATGGTCTGTAGATGGTGATATTATGGTTTGTAGATGATGATATTATGGTCTGTAGATGGTGATATTATGGTCTGTTGATGATTGTGATATTATGGTCTGTAGATGATGATATTATGGTCTTTAGACGGTGATATTATGGACTAGATGATTGTGATATTATGGTCTGTAGATGATTGTGATATTATGGTCTGAAGATGATGATGATATTATGGTCTGTAGATGAGATGATATTATGGTCTGTAGATTGTGATATTATGGTCTGTAGATGGTGATATTGGTCTGTAGATGATGATATTATGTTCTGTAGATGATGATGATACTATGGTCTGTAGATGATGATGATATTATGGTCTGTAGAAGAGATGATATTATGGTCTATAGATGGTGATATTACAGTCTGTAGATTATTGTGATATGCTCTGTAGACGGTGATACTATGGTCTGTAGACGATGATATTATGGTCTGTAGATGATGATGATATTATGGTCTGTAGACGGTGATATTAAGGTCTTTAGATGATGATATTTTGATCTGTAGATGAGATGATATTATGGTCTGTAGATGCTGATATTATGGTCAGTAGATTATTGTGATATTATGGTCTGTAGATTATTGTGGTATTATGGTCTGTAGATATTGATATTATGGTCTGTAGATGATGATATTATGGTCTGTAAATGGTGATATTACGGTCTGTAGATGGTTATATTATGGTCTTTAGATGATGATATGATGGTCTATAGACGATGATATTATTCTCTGTAGATGATTGTGATATTATGGTCTGTATATGATGATATTATGGTCGGTAGACAGTGATATTATGATCTGTAGATGGTGAACTTCTCTCCATCTATGCCTTTGACTGACTGAGCCTTTGGAGGATGTCCCATTATACTCAAAGTTGATTCTATCACCTGTTACCAATGAACCTCTTTGCCTGTGGAACGATCCAATCAGCAGTTTTTCAGCTTTACACAACGTTCCCTGTGTTTTGTTGCTCCTGTCCAACTTTATTGAGATGTGTTGCTGGTTTAAAATTCAGAATAAGCATATATTTACATATGCATACGTACATTAACATTTACATATTTATTTCACATTTACATTTATTTACTCAATGAAATTTATGAGGTAAAACTTTAGATATATTGTCCTCAGTTGTTTGGAGGTTGTTGGTCAGTTTACTGTGTGTCTGCTATCTAAACTGCAGGTGTTCAGTGACACAGCTGGGTCTCTGACCTCATGAGTCTATTTTTAGAACATGCAGTAAAGGCAGAGCCAAAGACATTAGTTTCTACAGCTGCCATTTATCATCGATCGATATGCATTAAGCATCAGGCACACATTAAGATTTCTTGCAAAATTTTCTAGTTATGTATGCTGTTTTCAATTGAATTGTATGTCAAAAAGGATTAGGAAATGATCTTTCTGTTTCATTAATGTTTTGTGCCCCAGTAAAAGTTCGAGTTTTAACCCTCTGAAAAAATCAATCATTTATCATATTCCGATGGAATAAAAGCTGACCGAATATTAACTTTCCGATGGTCCTTGAACTAATCACGGGAGACAAGCGCCAGTAATAGCCACTGCAGCGCGAACACAGAAGTCCAAGTGTCGGCACGCGAGTTAGAATTGAGGTATGCTATGAAACATGAGGAAACTAAAGTAAGTCCCTAAATAATACCTATAATCTTATTTTGACTAAAACATTATTGGCTCCTGTAGATGGAGTTTCTCCCACACCAGTTTTCTCTCCTTCTCTGATGAAGCCACGTTTCTCTTTTTGTTTATATCTACTCTCATGAGCGCATTAAAACTTCCTGCTCAAATGGCGTGAAGTATGGGGACCATAGCGTCTCACTGGTCGCCATGGTGAATCACAGTATCTGAGCTCCATTCGTGATGCTTTTAATCTGCACACGAGCTTAACTCTGGGATAACAAACTCAGAGTTGATTGAACCAACTCATATCAGCTGTCCTCGAACCGAAGATTCAGAGTTTCTCATCTCAGGCTTGGTGAAGCCAGAGCTCAGGGATAAACTCAGAGTTGGTTAGAGGCCGCTTCTTGAAATACCCCCCTGGGGAATAGTTTGTTTACTTTTAGAATATATATGCTCTATATTTTTTAGTTGTTAAAGTCATAAAATGACTGGTTTCTTGAAATGTTGTGATAGTAAATTATTGAAAAACCTGTAATTATTCATTATTATCATTGTGTAATGTAGAGGAATGCAAATGTGCAAGAGAGTTGTCTCTCTGGTTTGCCTTTTATGCTGTAAAACATGTTGAGAATGTTCATGTACAGTATGTTGAAGATACTTAAATAAAAATTTTCACAAAGACTAATATCTCTACATGCTTACCTTTTCCAGTACTTGTTGCAGTTTAGGAATAGTTGGACGTTTGTATAGCGAAGTTTGTATAGCGCATTGTACTCTTCTTGCACGCAGCAGGCTTTCAAGAAGAAGAAAAAAGCGATATGAGTAATGGGGGGCCTGTGCCCCAGTACAGCTTCATGTCTAGCAACGCCCCTGAGTGTGTCCAAACATTTTTAGAAGCTTTCATTAGTGTGACACTCGACTGAAGATGAAGTGGTGTAGGTATTTGTTCGTGCACAAACGTGTGCTGAAACACCTCCGTGGACTCGTAATTGTAGCTGTGTCTCTGTTGACTGTGAGTCTGCAGGCAGTGGAGCTGGTGAAGCTGCTGCCCTCAGGATACTGACAGTATGAGGAGTAAGGTGACAGTGCTACTAATACAGTAATATATAGCTGGGTGTCAGGTCTCTAAAGTCAACCAGCTGCTAATGTCACAGGTATGAATAGGACCAAATTAGGGACATGATCAGAATAAAAGAATCATTTTTAAACTGGACTCAAACCAACAATTACAGTATTATTCTGTAATCCCAGAATCTAATGTTTGAGAACATTAATAATTTAAGATAAATTTTACAGCTCTTCTCAGTGATAAAGTCTGTTCTTCTGACCATGATTCACTTCACTTCACTTCCATTTTGCTAACGAGGTTGTAAGCGTTGTGTGTGTGTGTGTGTCTTGTATTTGTAATATCCTAAACTCCTTTATCTCAGGTTCCCTCCCACACTGATACTGTTCTGGTGCATCTTCTGGTGATCATGAGGAGGTTAAATGCCAGTCAGTGACACATCCTGCTCTTCCCATTTCCTTTTTTTTCAAATGTTTTTTATTTGAGCATTTCAGATATAGGAACAGACATTGTGAACACACATATACAGTACAGATTGGAAACAAAATGCTCCTTTTTATTTTTCATTCCCTTGGAACCGAACTGAAAACAAAAACAAACAAAAAACTATAAAAAAATGAAATAAATAAATACACACAAAAAGAAATCCCTCCCCCTCAGGGATAACATGTTGTCAGTTCATCAGTTAGGTCATAGATGTGAGCTATTGGATGAAAGGAGTCCAAATCTTTTCAAAATATGCAAGCTTGTCCAAGAGAGTATACCTTATTCTTTCCAGATGGAGTGTATTTACAAGGCCACTGAGCCACATCTTTGAGGTGGGGACAGCTTTGTTTTTTCAATGCATAAGAAGTAACTTCTTTGCAATAATTATACTGTATGCTATGAAGGATTGTTGGGCGTTACTTAATTAAGTTACTTCATCAGATATTCCTAAAATGATAATATGTGGATCTGGGTCTCATTGTAAGTGAAGTACTTTAGATATTAATTTCAAAATATCAATCCAGTATGTCTGAACTTTTGGACAAAGAGAGAAACTGTGCGACATGCTACTGCATGTCGTCTGCTGAGAGGCATCTGTCACATGTAGCAGAGACCTCTGGGTAAATTTTATGTAACCTCTCTTTAGAATAATGCAGACGATGTAAAATTTTAAATTGGATTAAACAGTGTCTTGCATTATTGGAACAGCGATGAATGTTTTCCAGACTTTTATTCCATAGTGTCTGAGATTTCCATGCTCATCTCTTCCTCCCATTTGGCTTTAAATGTAGTGGAATCGGCAGGATTAATGGATTGCAAAGTGTTATATATACAAGATATTAATTTTTCCGAGTATTCTCTTCCCATTTCCTGTCTGTCCCAAATAACAGCTATGAGGATACAGAAGTGGTGCACATTGAGATCACACAAATAAATCTAAATCAATATCCACTCCACAGCAGCAGAACTCTTACAAACATGTGGAGTAGTAGCCACTAATAACAATTGCATTAATTCCAGAGCCACCTGATAGTTAGATCATGTGTTTGTCATTTCTGTAATTAATTTAAGTGTTGCTGTTGGACACTGCAAATAAGTAAAACAGTTCTAAATATACTGGTATAGTTTATCTCATGAAAAATCTATAAAATACAAAAAAAAGCTTAGGTTATGAAAACATATTGGAAAATGTTTCTGATTTATTTCTTAAAAGGCTGCCCTTTTTTGTTTTTTTGTCCAGTACCAGTGAAATGGTTTGCTCATATTTAACCCTTAGATTTCAGCGAGTGAGTTCATGTTGGGGACGTTAGACAGTGGATCACATGGTAGATGGAAACAGGTCTCGCTGCATATTTCATCTGCCTTGTTGCATAAATAGCAGTTTCAGATTAATGTTGATAAAACTAAATGAATCATTATTTGTATCAAGCAGGATTTTATAACACAGCATGTTGTAACCTGGGTAGAGTAGGTGGTGTGGTGGATTGTAGGTGGTGTGGTGGTTTGTAGGTGGTGTGGTGGTTTGTAGGTGGTGTGGTGGTTTGTAGGTGGTGTGGTAGTTTGTAGGTGGCATGGTATGTAGGTGGTGTGGTGGTTTGTAGGTGGTGTGATGGTTTGTAGGTGGTGCGGTGGTTTGTAGGTGGTGCGGTGGTTTGTAGGTGGTGCGGTGGTTTGTATGTGGTGCGGTGGTTTGTAGGTGGTGTGGTGGTTTGTAGGTGGTGTGGTGGTTTGTAGGTGGTGTGGTGGTTTGTAGGTGGTGTGGTATGTAGGTGGTGTGGTGGTTTGTAGGTGGTGTGGTAGTTTGTAGGTGGTGTGGTAGTTTGACTGTCTGGGAGATGTTACAGGCTTCTTCTGGCCACCAAAATACTTTGAAGAAGTTTTTTTTATTCCAAATGCAGTCCGAAGTTTGAGTCTAACTCCATTGGTTAAATGTGATGTTATAGTTTTTTGTTTTTTTAAAATATGATATTTTTTACTAGTTTGCTATTTTTGATACTTCTCACAGCGTTTTCCTACCATATTCAGGATTCAAAATGAATTGTCAATTGAACATTGAAACTCAAGTTGTAGTTCCCTATGCTGCATACGCTATAGAAACTCATGAATAAATCACTTTATCAGAAAAATCTACTTTTCTCATGTGGACTTTGAGGAGGATGAGTTGAGGAGTGAAGAAGCTGCTCTATAGTCTGGTGGTCAGACAGCAGCAGGTGGATCATTTCAAATCAGAAAATAACATTTAGTCACCAGAACTTTCATCAACAATGTACATTAGCGATATCTTGTTTTTCTGCAATACAAAAGGTACAGGAAGTTTCACTGGATAATGTACATGCGTGTTACTCATTTACACATATTCAGTCAAGTTCTAATGATTGTAGCTACTTTAAAAGTCTATCTTCTGATAAAAAAACAACCCCCCTTCTGTCTGGTTCAGCCCGCTGCCACCACTCCACTTTAGGTTTCACATGTGTGATTCTACCACCAGGATGGACAGTGGGGAGAGAACAGTCTGCTTAGTATGTGGTGAATTTTAACCGGCCTCTCTGGTAAATCAGTCCTACAAAATGAGAAGATGGTTTTCCTTTTGTATCAAGCAGCAAAAAAGTTTGAACATGATGAATTAGAGTTCATTAGTCTAACTTGAAACTGCATGCAGTATAACTGTTTGCATATGGGCACATTGTGATGTTGATGCTAAAATGACATAAAGCGCAGCCCTGTCCCTCTCATCTTAACTCATTAATGCCAAATTGGGTGAAAGAAGAAATGTCATGGAAGCAAACAGCCTAAAATCTCAGAATTGATCAGTACATGTAAAACACAATGTATGTGTTTTCCTGCTGTGTCTGGGCAAAATAAAACAAATAAAATACATGCAAAGTATATAAATGAACTAAGAGACAGTCAGATAGTGTGTTCCCATGGTAACCACACCATCACCCTGCTGTGTTCCCAGGCTGCCTGGGTGACACCCAGTTCTGCTTCCGCTTCCGTCAGGGTTCCAGGAGGAAGTCTTCACTAGGCTGCTTCCTGGAAACCAGTGACAGGGATGCGCCACCCTGTCTGAAGGTTTGAAGTTTTACACACACACACACACACACACTGCAGACACACAGACACTGTGTGGTTTCAAACTATTCTGATTCTGTGTTTCAGAGGGAACAGGGCCATTACTACGGTTACGTGTATTTCCGTCAGGTGCGAGACAAATCCCTGAAGAGAGGATACTTCCAGAAGGTCAGTGATGGGCTGTGGTTCAGCTTCAGTGCAACACAAATGTGCCAAGAACCACCAATGTAGAAAAGATAAGATTCATAAATGAATCTGTTAATCTATTCGTGACCAGTAAAATACCAAATATTCTCTAGTTGTAGCTTCTCTAATGTGAGGATTTGCTGTTTTTCTTTTTCTTTTTTTATATCATTTCATATTTGTAGGTGTTGGGCTGTTAGTCAGACCAAACAAGATGTTTTATGTACTAAAAAGAAGGAATTGAGAGATCAATCAATGAGGTAACATGATGACCTTAAACGGCCAGAGTTGGATTTTCCTTTGACATTGACAGGAAACTATTTTCTGATTGTTCAGGTTTCAGTGATCTTCCTAGTTTCCAGTTACAGCCCCTTGGTGCAGTGAATTTCAAGATTCAAGATTAACTCTGTCATTCAGACTATCCACCAGACAGGTACACAGCAGAACAAAATTATGATGCAGTTGACTCCATCACAAAATAAAGAAAAATACAAAGGCAATAATAACAGTTACAGATAAAAAAAATAGCAAAAATAGCAGCCTGTACATAAAGTGATAGGATACTGCACAGGAGCAGGATTATTGCACTGGATGAACTGCATAATAAATACTCTGGTAAGTGTAACAGGAATATATTAAATTACACATAGAATGGGATATGAGATAATTGCATATTATATGGTTTGGTGGTACGGAATAGAGAGGAAGTGTTCAGCAATCTGATGGCAGAGGGGATAAAGCTGCTGCAGAACCTGGTTGTTCTGCACCTGATGCTTCGGTACCTGCTGCCAGAGGGGAGGAGGGTAAACAGTCCGTGACAGGGGTGGGTGGAGTCTCTGACCACACAGGTGGCTTTAGACAGGCAGCGTTTGTGGGTAATGTCCTTTACAGACAGGAGTGAAGTCCTCACCTCTCTCTGCAGGGCTGTCCAGTTCCTGTACCAGAAAAAGATGTAGCTCATCAGCACACTCTCTATTGTTTCTAACAGTATCAAATCTGGTGTATTTCCTAAAGCCTTTCAAACAGAACAGTTAAGTGGTCAGAGTTTTAACAGGGATCACTGGTGTCATTATAAATTATAGTATTAAATATATATGTTTTCTCTGTGTGTGTCCGTGTCTCTCTACCAGTCCCTGGTCCTGATCAGTAAGCTGCCTTATGTGACCTTCTTCCACTCCCTGTTGAAGATCATGGCTCCAGAATACTTTGAAAAGCAGGAGCCCTGTCTGGAGGCTGGTCAGTCTAATCACACCTGTCTGATAGACAACACATGGTCAGGCCACTTTGTAAAATATGCTGAGCAACAGTGGAAACGCAATTTTAAAAACCCTGTAATTTCTATTCACTAGCTCTAATCTACTGAAACAAACAAACGTGATTCACTGAATAGACTTTTTTAAGTACCCACAACCAAAACATGTTAAATCATGAATAACCATCATTTAGTCATAACATAGAAATAACAGTCATTGGTGCATTTCAGAGTAAACCATGATGTTGGTAAGATTTTTTTCTGCATGATTGAAAAGACCTGGTCAAGGCGATAATTAACGGGTCTAATTAATGTCCTACTGAAACAACTGATGATGTCACGATTCCTGAAAGAACTTACGGTAACGGGCAGTTGGGATGCTATGGTCTGAACTCTGCAGACACGTGCAGCACAGATGTTACAGATGTTATGGCTGATTGCAAAGTGGACGGAGATCACATTTAGTGACAAGTCCAGATTTAACTTGTACACAGCTGGTGGTCGTTGGCGTTTGTACCATCGCCACAGGGACCCTATCCTGACGTATAGATCCAGGAAGTAGATCGTTTGGTGGTGTTGTCATGATGTGGGGGGGCATTGCTAATGGATGACGGTCCGAACTTGTCCAGATCCACGGTACACTGACAACCATCGCTGTCCTTCCTTGACCAGCATATTCACCAGATCTCAGCCCAATAGAGCATCTGTGGGATGTTCAGGATCACCAGGTGAGATGGAAATATCCTGCTCCAGCAACACATGAACAACTTGTCACAGCTCTGCAGGAAGAATGGCATGTCATCCTACATGTCCAGAATAACATCTTATCCATTCAGGAGGTGTAAAGTAGTGATAAATGCTGGAGGTAGACACGCACGGTAGTGACTATTGTTGTTCTCTGTCTCACCATGCACACTTTCTGACTTGTAAACACTAAGACAAAAACCACTAATCTGCACAAAAATGATTTTTCTGTATGACTAAAGGGTGAATAAAGATGTGAACCATAATTTACCTTTGATATTTAATATGAACAGGATGGCAGGACATAAAAAAAAAGCATTTCCACTGTTGGTCAGTATATAAATGATGTCCTCACCAGAGTTATCAATTCTGTCTCACAGAAGACAAATCAAGTATATATGTACTGAATATCTGTTCTTACTCCGGTCTGGTGTCATCTATCCACACAGATGGTTTTGCTCTGGTCTGTCCAGGTTTTTAGAAGTCTGTCTCTAAGATTTCTGCCTTTTTAATAGAGCATAGATGTGAAAGGATTGTGCTGATTGCTTTGGAAAAAAAAATCAACTGTAACCCATCTGTCCAGAAATTCTGGATGATAAAACTGCCCATGGTGTGTTTTTTGCATCATCTGGAGTTACGAGTACTCTGTTTCTGGAAAGAAGTAACTGTTCTGTTCTAACGACATTTTTAATACTGTGAGCGTCTACAACTAAATTCAAACAAATTAAACAAAATCTATCTGTGGAGCGGCTCATACAACCTTTTTCTTCACACTACAGTTTAGAGAAGATACACACTTTTCATTCAACTCTCTCTATAACGGTTTCAACAAAACCTGAATCTCTGCCGTCCCAGTTAAATAAACAGTGCACTTCCTGTTTATTGCTTTTTTGTAATTTTTAATACCGTTTATTTATTGTGTTTATTGCTGGGTAATTGTATTAGTGTAGGTGTACATAATAAACTAGCAGCTGAGAGTAAAAAACTGAGCCAACCCTCACTACAGGAATTGTCAGGTTTATTTGTTCCCCCCTCTTGACAGCTGGAGGAGGAATCTGGTCTGGGACCTTGATGTTTGGCCCAGATTTACTGGTAATGTGAGACGTTCACAGATCCAGTCTTCTTGGTCGGTGGTTTGATCCCCAGCCCCTGCAAGTCTACAAGTTGAAGTATCCTTGAGCAAGATACTGAACCCCAGTTTGCTCCTCAGGGATGTGTCAAATGCAGAGAAAGAATTTCACCTTGTGGGATGAATACAGTATCTACAAAAAAACCTCCTGATCTGCTCACAGACTCACCGGGTCGCCCCACTTAATATCAAATGTGTTTGGCATTTAGAATTTAAAATCTTGATGATTACATCTGTACTTTCTGAGTGGGTCCACTATAGCCAATGAGAGATGCTTGGGAGCAGCTGACAATGCCAATGAGGCTAACGTTAACTAGCATACTACTACTACTACTGTTGGTTGTCTGTCCAGTTCTGGCGGAGCAATGAGTCCTTGATGACTGCGTCAGCTGAATGTCTGACATCCAGACTCATTCTTCTCACTATAGAAAACTAGTCTTTCTCCTCAGTTAACTTTTTGACATCATCTTCCCAGTTAGATCACATGAGAAGGAGGGTGTGAGGTGGTGAATTGCTCCCTCTGACCCACTGCTCGTAATAATGTCCTGCAGTGTGTGCTGCACCATTATTTAAGCATCTTGTAGTGTGTGAATGTTTGAGATTAGAGAGAAGTTTCTCCTTATGTGTGATAAAACCTGATGTTAAAATCAGGATCTTAAGCTCCTGTAGTCTGTGTGGCCTCATGGTTAAAGCTGTAATCTCTACAAAATGAATTCTGACTCAGATGACTGTTTGTGGATTTGATTGACAGCTTGTAATGACATAGACCGCTGGCCAACACCCCATCCTGGACGAATTCTCACGCTGCCCATTATGGGCGTGGTCATCAAGGTAAACACAAACACACACACACACACATAGTTGTGTTTTCATCACTTTTGTTGACATTACTTAGACTTAGATTAATTCCCTGCAGTCTTTCCATAACCATGACACAAACCTTATTCTATCCTTTTTTTAATTAAGAATTTTTATTGATTTTTCTTAGAACAAAACCAGAACAAGCAAACAAAAAAAAAGGCAGGTAACAAAACAGACATTGAAATAAAACTGTTGTTGGGTTACATGATTCATGTGGTGAGCATAGATACATGACAAAAAAACGATGTACAGCACAAAACCATCAGATTGTTGTTGGAGTTAGGTTGCTTCCTCCTGACACATATCCACTAAAACTGTCCCATTGTTCTCTAACAATATAATTTTTATTATTCAATTGTCCCAGAATCTTTTCACATGCAGCGGTTCCCATCATTTGTTCCCTCCACACTCTCAGTGTGGGAGTTTGGGATTCCTTCCAACACCTGAGGATCAACCATGTACAGGTTACTAAGCCAGTTATTAATATTCTGAATGCAGATTTATTTATCTGTGGTACTACAGATTTGTCTCTAAGGAGACATACGTTAGGAGATCTGGGCAATTCACATTCTAACCAATCACGCATATATCTCAGAACGTCACTCCATAAGGGAGAAACCATAGGACATTCCCATAAAGCATGCAAGTATGTCCCTCGTTCTATTCTACATTTCCAGCATAAGTTATCTTTAATTAGACCCATTTTGTAGAGTCTTGTTGGGGTGTAATAATATCGATGAAGCATTTTATCTTGGATAAATTTACCTCTGGCTTCCCTAACATATTTCCCATTGTTGGAGAGAATCCCCTCCCACGTTTTTTTCATTGAAAGTACAACCAAGGTCTTTTTCCCATACCATCTTCAGATTTTTACAACCAATGTTATTTACCCACGGACACATCCCATACCACACTGATGCTTTATGACACATGGATGGCATTTGTAGGTAGAGCTCCATTGGGTTTTTTTCTTGATTGAAGTGAACATTCCCTTGAACACAATGTCTCATCTGAAAGTATTTCCAAAGATGGCCATGTCCCTCCAGATTGAGTTTTTCTCTCATTCTGTCATATGACAGGAAGTTACCTTATTCTATCCTTAACCCAACCATTGACCCTAAAAGTGGATAACTCATGTTGTGGTGTTTTGTCCCCATAAGGAAGGTAAACAGATCTATGTCTCCACAACGTCAGTAATGTCCATGCACACAAACTCAGTGTGTGGAGACCAGTATATGTGTGGTTTACAGGTGCACCTGATAGCATTCAACATGACTCATGCAGCCAGTGTTATTATTCCATACACCTGCATTAGAGCAGTCAAAACGTCCATGATAAAGTCTGTCGGGTTTCTGTTAAAGATACGTCACAGACGATTAGCTCTCCATCTGTGAGGAGTGTTTTCTGTCTGGTGAACTGTGACCATTGGACTGTGGCCAGGTTCCACAACCCTCCACTCAAGTATGTAACATTATAGTACAATGCACTATGTGTATGTACATTATCATCAGATTTTGGAGTATAAACAAGTAACATGATGCCTAAACACGGACTGAGTCACTCATGACCCCCATTCTCTTCCATGGGTGAACAGCCCTCAGACGTCAACACTAATTTTGTTTTTGAATAAAGCAAAAGCAAACATCATCAGAGCTGCAGTTTATCTTTTGAGCATCAACCTCGCTATGTGCCCATGTGCAATAGTGACATTGCAGGACACGAGGTGAAGTGAGGAAAATTAACTCAACCATGTCACGTTACAACATTTTTGCTCTTGTTGCAAAAGAAAAAAGTTCTCATTTTCCATGACTGAGCTACTAGAAAAGTCTGCTCATTTTATAAGCCTGTTTATTTTCCACCATGTAGATTAAGCACACAAGTTAGCATCATTGGAAATGGTAGATTACATGTAAATAACACAGTCCAGTGGTAAAGTTAATTTAAAAACACAAGAAAGCATTAATTTGACTAATGCACAATCTTTGATTTTATATTTTATATTTTATATTGATACCACAATTATAATGTTATTTATTTTGGCCTCATCATTTTCACATGTATTGAAATCTAATACTGTGACAGCCCTAGCCCTCCCCTTAACACTATACACTTTTTCACATGACACACCAACAGGACCGTACAGATCTAAAGTTGAATTAACATTCTGTGTCTCTCTACACATTCAAAACTTCCCACACACAGTCCACATTAATACAGTCAAACAGTCCAGGTTCACACAGTCAAACAGTCCAGGTTCACACAGTGAAACAGTCCAGGTTCATACAGTGAAGCAGTCCATGTTCAACAGTTTGGAGTAAAGCAGCTGTCCTCCTGGTAAATCCTGAGCTCCATCAGAGCTTTAAAAAAAAAATCCCCCATCCTGTTAAGTTCAAACAAACTTTTAGTTTTGCTTTGAAACGTCTTACAATATTTGCTACAGCGATGTTACTGCGTGCATGGAAATCCTTGAAATACTGAAAATGGCCTCTAATCATTGAAGTTAACCGGTAAAGGAAACATACATCAATACAACACACGATAAGGAAATCGCCTACAAAGCTTGTGCTGCCTTCAGGGACCAGTAGAGGTGAAGTGAAACATCCATGCTGGTACGGGTCTCTAATTCGGATAAAGTAATCATTTCGTTTGGGTTTGGACATCAATATAGGCTACCATACTTTCATCAAACCTGTGGTCATTATTTACTTACTTTGCAAATCTGGTAATAATAAGTATAATGAGAAGAGGGCAGACATCAGACACTGACACTGCATGTGAGCACGCAGAGCAGGAATCCTCCATTTCTCCCTCTTTGTCTGTGCAGCCAGGCCATCTTCTCCCTTTCTCTAAAAACCGAAGCATTGGAAAAGTGATATGAATATCTATTACAGTTGTAATGGTCAAAGCTTCAAAGCGTTTGGGTCAGTAACAGTAAATGTTAATCTGGTGTCAGAGTTTTCAAATTTTGTTTAATCTGTGTGCTGCTGCAGGTTCGCATCCCAACTTGTTACGACAAACCAGGAACCTCACAGCTGGTCCAGTCTGCACAGGTGAACACAGTAGTGGTGTTTTCTAAGTGTTGTGTATTTATCTTGTATGAAGTGTGTGATCATACACTGAACACATGATTTTCATCTGAAAGAGAGTGTGTCTGATTTTCAGAGTGACAGTCAGGTGTCCATTGTGCTCCCAACCATCCATGAAGTCGACCTCTTCAGGTGAGCTCTGCAGGTCCTGGTTTTGCTTGTGTGTCACAGTCTGTCACCACCTGCTGTTCTGGGGTGGTACTGCAACTGTTCCTCCTCCTGCACTGTTTTACCTGCTGAAAACAAGTGAATAAAACGTGAGTTACGTATGTAACTACAGTTCTATGAATCCTGGATTCATGCCATAGGCAGTGCTTAAAGTACTGGATGTTCCATCTCACGCTTGCACAGGTCAAGTAATTATATCAACAAAGTCACCCATGACCCCTGGATGACCTGAGAGCCTATATCTTCCAGTATCACCAGAGGATCTGTTCCTGCAGAATCTTCTCGCGGGGACACGAGGATTCTGAGTGACTGAACGCTCTGGCGGTCATCCAAGATTCATAGAACTGTAGTTACATACGTAACTCTCATTCTATTTCATCCAGGAGCTGCAGAATGGTAGCCACACGTTTCAGAGAAAGGGAGGCTCTCATTGATAAAGAGTCG
This sequence comes from Chaunax sp. Z400, assembly GCA_037577475.1. NCBI lineage: Eukaryota > Metazoa > Chordata > Actinopteri > Lophiiformes > Chaunacidae > Chaunax > Chaunax sp. Z400. The sequence goes on from CM075185.1 coordinate 32,542,882, forward strand.
AGCACCAGCCCCAGGTAACTCGTAACCTGACTGGGTGTAAGATTGCTCTCGGTATAATTGAACACGAGGCCAAGCCGGTCCAGATGGCTGAGGAGAGCAGCTGTATCCCTCACAGCCTGCTCCCAAGTTGGGGAGACAATCAACCAGTCGTCCAAATACGGATGGATTTTCACACCTGTGGCTTGTAATGGTGACAGGGTCGCTGCCTCGCACCTTGTAAATATTCGTGGAGTTAGGGACAGCCCAAACGGAAGAACCAGAATTGATACACTCTTCCTATAAAAGCACAGCAGAGTGGCCTGTGATGTTGAGCAATGGGGACATGAAAATATGCGCCCTTCAGGTCTATTGATACAAACCAGTCCACCTGTGCTATCGTCTGGAGGACACCTGCCACAAGAACCTTGAGGAATCGGTTCAGCCCTCTTAAGTAGCCGAAACCCGGCGTCCTTAGAAAAATAAGTTGAGTAGAACCCCTCAAGCTGTGCTTCTGGGTCTACGGCCTTGATAGCGCCTTCCCAAGAAGGATGGAGACCTCTTGGCTCAGGACAAGGACACCCTTGACCACAGTAAGTTTGATCCTGCTTAAGGTTGGGGGATGGCGTCAAAATTGTAGTGTGTACCTTTTGGACAGCGTAGACACCACCCAAGGGTCTGTGGTCTGTTCGACAGCCAGCCCCGTCGGCCAGCCCAGTTCAGTAGGACCTGAACCTCAGGGGACAGGGGCTGTGGGTACCCCCTTAGTTTTACAGTGGACATCAACCTGCCCAGCTCCCTGATCATAAATGCAAAGGCCTGCAGCTAAGCGTCACTGAGGGCCTGAGCTGATGGATCCGGACCTGAACCCTGCAAGTTTAGCGACAGAGCCAGTATCAGATGTGACAGCGATTCAGCAAGTCAGCCCATACTGGCAGCAATGTTGTAAGTCATAGTCAGGAGGCTATCTCTAATCCCGCACTGTGGCCGGGGGCAGCGCGCGTCAGGCCGAAGAACCTTATTTGGAGAGACAATAAGTGCGGCAATAAAAAAAACTCAATCGGGGTTAACCAGTCCAAGCCGCATCCACCTGCATTATGCATAGCCGCCAGAGCTCTGCTGTCACCAGTGTGGTGGGAGAGAGACCTTGGGTCTGGACAGCACCTGTGGAGCTCCGCAATGCAAGGCTCAGAGGGAGGCACAGTGAAGGCAGAGGAGTGAGGAGCCTGCCTGAAAAATGCGTTTAGGAGGCACTGCGTAACCGGGGCTTCATCCAATCCTATACATGCCAGGGCCATATGCACAGCTGGCTATATTGTGTCCCCTGTGGACAGTGTGTCCTCCTCCTGATAGAGAGGGCACTCAGCTGCAGGGCTGCTTACTGGGGCCGGTCTACTATGATCTGGCTGGAGGTTCTGCAAGAGGACTTTATTTGTGCAAACTCTGTGGAGAGGGCATCAGTCGGCACGGCATCTGGTACCTCCTGGAACTAACCCCGAAGGAGGCAGCCCCGATGTGCCCACCACCTCGACTACTCTAGAAAGCCTCAGTGCATGAGGCATGAAACTACAGTTCATGCACGGGTAATCTGACACACCTTCCTTCAGGTGTTCAACCCCAAGACATGCAGGACACTTTTCACGGCCATATTCCGCTTGGAGGCAGGCCATGCAGGAGACACAGATGTGAGCCCAACATATTGAGGAACACACGCCAATTAGCTGAACCACAGCAAGTACACTGGTTAAGCATGCTAGCAGTAGAAGGCTAGTAGTACTGCAGCTGCCGCAACCAATAGAGCATATATAGTAATCAATCCGACCAGCGAAAGCACGAGTCGTTGTCCACAACTACTGCTGGCATCAAGCGAAAACACCATAGCCACACAGCATCACATTAACACCAGCCTTTAGCTCCTAAGACACTACAACAGGGGAGAAGTGAGGTTAGCAGCTTCTTCTACCAGTAACATATATAGTAATCAATCCGACCAGTGAAAACACAAGCTAGTGTCCACAACTACCGCCGGCGTTAAGTGAAGACACCGTAGCCACATAGCAGCACACCAACGTAAGCTGTTAGCTGTTGAGACGCTACAACAGGGAGAAATGCGGTAGCACCTTCTCCTACCAGTAGCATATATAGTAATCAATCCAACCAGTGAAAACACGAACCGGTGTCCACAACTGCTGCTGGCATTAAGCGGAAACATCATAGCCACATAGCAACACACTAACATAAGCCATTAGTTGCTAAGACACTACAACAGGGAAGAAGTGAGTTTAGCAGCCGTGCTAACCGCAAGCTACACAAGAAATCGCATGTACTTACTGCACACACAACAAGGCGAATACACCCATTGGTAGAGAACTTAACGTGCTGTACTCACCACCCTTGCCCGTAGTGTTGGGACACTGACCACACAAGTCTACACAGTGGAATCATGGCAGACTGAAGTGTGTTGATGTCGTCTGTTTAGAGATTAAACAGCAAGTTGCAGCCTCTGGTGGACGAGGAACACTCGAAGCACCAACCCGCGGGTTACGAAGCTACAAGCGACGAGCTGATCAGAAATATGGGTAACAAATAATTGACCGGCCATCATTATTCCGCAATAGCGAGAAGATAGAAGGAACAGATCCTCTGGTGACACCGGAAGATATAGACTCTCTCGGGTCATCCAGGGTTCAAGGGTGACTTTGTTGAAATAATTACTCAACCTGCGCATGCGCGAGATGGAACATCCAGTCCTTAGGCACCGTCTCTGGCGGTCAGGAAGGATGAAATAGAACCACCTTCTCCCCAAAAGTTTACTAGCCACAAATACCAGAAATAGTTTTAAAGAGACAAAATAAAGACAAAGGGATGGTCTATAATGACTATAGATGTCCCCCATCCAACATAAATATCCAAAGCACATAAATGATGTTTTTTTGTTATGTTATTATCGTTTGTGCTAAGAAATCAGTGAGAATAACAGTAAAGCCTAAAAATCCCCTTTGTCTGGATTTTCCTGGATTTGTCAGACACATCTAGAGTTCTTTCATCACAGTAGTACAACACAATAGTGTTTAGGACTGTCTGAGTTCTGCTACCCTCCAGTCAATCATTTGCTTCTGATAATTGTTATAGGTTGTGAAAATCAACCCGAGAAGACTTTGACTGCAGGAAGTGAACTATACATATGAACAAGGCAAACTGTACTACTGACACCTATTCTCTATTTGTCCAGGTGCTTCTACCCAGTCTTCTTCCACATCCAGATGCTGTGGGAGTTGGTCTTGCTGGGAGAGGCACTCGTCGTCATGGCACCGTCACCAGCAGAGTCGTCTGATACTGTGCTGGCACTGGTCAGGTTAGTCGTCAGACAGGGTTAGGGGTAGCTTGGTATTTTACAGCAGTTTGGTCAAATTTAGCGTGTATTCTGAATGAGTGTGTTCATGTCTTTAATGTGTTAACTGTGTATCTCAGAGGTGTTTGATAGGAAATTACCTGGATACAGACTGGTTATATTTTTATGTGTCTTTTCTATCAGTGATGACAGTAATGATAAAGCTGCTACTCTGCTCATGAAGCAGACTCATTCAGGAGTCACTCAGTCATCAGACACTGAGTTTTCTCTGTACTGGTCTCCTGCAGCTGCATCTCTCCTCTGAGGTACTGCAGTGACTTCCGGCCGTACTTCACCATCCACGACAGCGAGTTCAAGGAGTACACGACCAGGACACAGGCCCCGTGAGTAACCATGAACCAGCAGTGACTGTCACTCACTTCACATCTGCTGAATGTAAAGTTATGTTCTATTGGCTGCTCTGCAGTGGTTAGGGGGAGGGACTGTGTCTCAGCTCCTGGGATTTTAACCAGTGACCTCATGTAAGAAGAGGAGCTTGTTGTTTATCTGATCCTGAGAGGTTCCAGGTAACATAGATGTGACACACATAAGCACACACTGGACCTCCATACTAAGTTTAAGGAAGAGTTATAGTACATGATAAAACTGCTGATTTTTCTGGACAGTTGCTACAGTAGCCTATGCGTTGCTTTTCAAAGTTTGGTCTGGGGACACCTAGGGGGCCTTGAAGGAGTTGCAGAGGGTCCCCAGCAAAACAGGGAATCTATTTTCACTATAATTTCATCCATAAGTGACACAATGACAGGATGCGTGACTATGTTGGTGATGAGGTTCATACACTGTCTGTGTTAAACATCTAAAAGCAGAATGATGTTCAGATGGGGCATCCTGGGACAAATTCGATGGGGGTCTGTGATCTCTTAGTGTCAGTTTAGGCGTCTTAGATATGAAAATGTTTGGGAACCACTGCCTGATTGTGTCAGATCAAAATTTATGGCTGTTTTAATGGGTGTCATCACATGATCTAGGGAACGTTAGAGGCTACTATAAGTTTCAGTTAAGTTTGTCTCTTCTGACATGCTGTCTAAATGTCTCCATCCATTTTATAGGCATTATATGAGAATATGCATCATTGACATATTTAAACACTGCATTTTGGTGACAAAAACATGTTACAGACACAGTTCACCCAAAAATGAATGAAAAAATGAAGTCTGCTCACCCCCAAGCTTTTTTAAAGGCAAAGGGGCGGAGTGGATGAGGAAAGATGAAACTGTGTCAGTTAAATTAATGCAGACCTGACAACCCAATATTCAACTTTAATAACCTTTGCCACATATCTACCCCTCACTCTCTCTCCCTATTTCCTGTCACACTTCGGCTATCCTATCCCAATAAAGGCAAATAAAAAAAGCATTAAAATAGTATCAGCATTTAAGTTGTCAAAAAAGCTTCACGTTTTATTGTCCCTGTTCATAGCACTGCATTCATAATTATAATTGCAGCTGTAACCATATTCAGAGGAGCTGATTGTGTGCAGCTGGAGAAATAACTTTATCGTTTGTACCAAAATCTGTCTGATTATAATGTCAGTCACCAAGAAGCGTCAGGTAATCACGTAAACCTCTGGTTACAAAGGCCTACATTCATAGATGATCTATAACATGATTGTTAGGCCTGTATGATGTGTGTCTATGTAAGATGATTCAGTTATTAAATGACAAGGAAACTGGGTTTTATTCATAAATGACATTTACATATGTAACAATATACAAAATAACTTCATATTAATCATGATAAAAATCATTTTAAGCATGTTTAGTAAAGGTTTTAACTTTCACTGTATATTATAATATATTCCAGTGCAGATATTTTAGAGACGCGTCTAAACTGGGGTTCAGCCTCTGAACTGAGATCAGATTGTTCAACATGCGTTTTTTCATGAAGACTTCTTCTTAAGAGCCAATTATTGTATTGTTTTCTTCTTTGCTGATTTACATGTATTTACATGTTAAATGATATGATATGCTGATGAGTTGGTAAATGACTGTGTGTTATCTGAATTCAGGTCTGCATACAGCTCACACAGTAAAAGTCTCCAGAAGCTCAGAGATCCCAAACTGATGTGAAAAGAGGTTTTTTACACCAGCTGAAATCTTCACTGTGGCCTCTAAGCTAATAGTGTTAGCTCACACCCCATCTGAGGCGGGTGCACAAGCTCAGACTCATGTACAAGGGCTGACAGATGAGATCATAGAGCTGTATAGAGTCATTTTACGTTTGTTTTAAAGACTGAATTTCTATTTTGGGTGAACTGATATTTTACCTGAAATAGTTTGTTGTGATAAAAAAGCAGTGGTGGTTTAGTACAAAATAGTTTGATAAAAGAAGAATTATGAGCAGTGAACGCTGCAATAAAATAAAATTTTAAACATCAACATCAATATCTTCTCTTTGTAATCATGTAGTCCGTTAAATATCATTATTTTCACTTTATCATGTCTTTATTCATAGCTGACATAAAGACAGACTGGCTGCTTGATTCTGTTGGACCAGGTGTGATGCAGCACCTTTCTCAAGCATCTCTGCTCTGCACTGCAGTGAATTCATAGCTAGTCTTTTTTTAATGCAACACGCATCAAGCTACACAAAGCAGATCGAACCAGGCAGGAATTCAGACAGAAATAACCTGGAGAATCTGGTCAGTTCAGACAGTATGTCACATCACCACAGCCAAAATCAAAAACAGCCAAAAACCAAAAACAGCCAAGATCAAAAACAGCCAAAAACCAAACACAGCCAAAAACCAAACATAGCCAATAACAAAAACAGCCATAAACAAAAACAGCCAAAAACCAAAAACAGCCAAGATCAAAAACAGCCAAAAACCAAACGCAGCCAAAAAACAAACACAGCCATAAACAAGAACAGCCATAAACAAAAACAGCCATAAACAAAAACAGCCATAAACAAAAACAGCCATAAACAAAAACAGCCATAAACAAAAACAGCCATAAACAAAAACAGCCATAAACAAAAACAGCCATAAACAAAAACAGCCATAAACAAAAACAGCCATAAACAAAAACAGCCAAAAACCAAACACAGCCAAAAACCAAACACAGCCAAAAACAAGAACAGCCATAAACAAAAACAGCCATAAACAAAAACAGCCATAAACAAAAACAGCCATAAACAAAAAGAGCCATAAACAAAAAGAGCCATAAACAAAAACAGCCATAAACAAAAAGAGCCATAAACAAAAAGAGCCATAAACAAAAACAGCCATAAACAAAAAGAGCCATAAACAAAAACAGCCATAAACAAGAACAGCCAAAAACCAAACACAGCCAAAAACCAAACACAGCCAAAAACAAGAACAGCCATAAACAAAAACAGCCATAAACAAAAACAGCCAAAAACCAAACACAGCCAAAAACCAAACAGCCAAAATCTAAAACAGCCAAAAACCAAACAGAGTCAAAAACCAAACTACTGTTTGGCGTGTTCTTTAGACCATGGCGTGTTCTTTAGACCAGTGGTTCCCAAACTTTTTTTCTGGGGACCCACATTTTCAAACTGACAAACCATCATGACCCAAATCACAATAGATCTTATCTATAAATTACAAGATTAACAATTTGTGCATAAATGAACATTTCTGACCATTTTTACTGCTGTCTGCATCATCATATTATCTTGAATAGGTAAACCAGACATTTCAAGTGATATATATTTAAATTACAACTACATTGTATGCTTATTGAAAATATATACTGTATATATTTTAAATACTTTATAGATATGATCAAATCAGTGCATTTAGGAGGGGTGTGGTATCTCATTGTTTTTATCTCCTCTTATCACAATATAAACATTTTAAACAGGCTACTTTATAAATGAGAAAATGCATTGAGTCTGAGTAAACAGCCACTCATGTTCATGTTCATATTTTTATTTGAGAACTTAAGTGCATTTTAAATTAAACAGGCACACATCAGTTAAACAACACACATTTTAACTACTTCATATGAGACAAATTAAGTGCATTTTGTTGTAATTAACAGACTCATATTTCCCTCTCATCATTAAATCAAACAGATTATTGCTTGTTCTTTGCAGTCAGGTGCACAAGAGGAGAGCAACACGCATATCAGGTGTAGCATTTATTCTATGGGCGGTAGCTAAGCTAACATGACCTGCAGCAGTCTGGTCCTTAGCTGGGTCTTGTCCCTGGTCTCTAGCTATGTCTTTCTTTTTTATTAGCCAGGCATCCATGTTTGTGACCACCTGCAAAATCTGTTCATTACTTTGGAAACTATGGTGGACACCTGGGTGCAAACCCAAAGTTCTGAACAAGGCACCGCCTGCCTGATTGGCTGAACTCCATGTGTGGTGGAGCTAGAAACACGCTCCCTCATGTGGCTGAAAGATGTACTGCAGATATAAATCTAGAATAATAGTCAAATAGAATCATAACTATTTTATTTGGCGCCCCAATAAAATCTCCTGCGACCCTCATGTGGGTCACGACCCAGAGTTTGGGAACCACTGCTTTAGACCATAATTAAATAGGATTAAGCATCAATAATATTTCTTTCACAGGTTTGCTCTCTGAACATATTTTCTGTTAGTATGTTTTTTAAGGCGATGATTGATTCACTCAGGAGAGTTTTGTGTTCCTCACAGTGTTGAAAAACAACAGTCAGAAATGAGACTTTTACCTCCAGAAACAGAAGACCAAAGATCTGCCTGCTCACCAACATAACTGCTCTGTCCTCCATGAGGAGGCTTTCTGTTTGAATCTGGTTCCTTGTCTCTGTAATTGTGCTTAATGATTTGTTAGTACTGTTGAAAAATGGAGAAGTAATCTGTGATCAGTCTCCCTGCTGTCTCTCCTACAGGCCGTCAGTCGTTCTGGGAGTGACCAACCCCTTCTTTGCTAAAACGCTGCAGCACTGGCCGCACATTATCCGCATTGGAGACATGAAGCAAGCAGGTAGATGAACCCAGTTTTCACAAGTCATATTAGTCTTAATATCTAAGAGATAAATGTAACCTTCAGCCTCACAAATAACCTAAGTGAGGGAAATAAACTGTACTTATATAGAGCCTTTCTAGTCTGACTGACCACTCAAAGCTTTACAGCACAAGCCAGCATTCACCCATTCACACCAACATTCATACAGTGGCATCAGTGTTTCCCACAGGTTGAGAATTTACTTGTGGTGGTGCAGCACAGGATGTGACGGACAGGTTCACTAATAAACTAGTCATAAAAAGGTTTATCACTTGCTTTATTGCAAATGAATAACCACAAAAAGAAGTATCTTAGGTCAACATAAATAACTATTTACAAATTAAAATAAATTACCATTTGCGAATTCACTCTAAATATCTTATTTGATGAACATGTCAAAATAAATAATTTACATAATAACAACAACAAAACACTTCATCTCACTGTGTGTCCCTGAAATACCCTGCTTTGTGTCATTTAGTGCGTTTGTCATGTGCCTAGTTGCACAGCTGGCATTCCCTGTTTGAACAGGAGATTTTTCTTGGTTTGTAAAAAAACATTTCTAATGCCTGTCTGTATGGGTCTGCTTCAGGGGCAGGTCCATTTATTGAGATTCTGAGGCCTGCAGCCAGGTGCTCTCCTTTAAGCTTGTTCCTTAGATCAGTTCTGACCTGAAACAGAAACAAACTAACAACCAGCAGCAGAAAATGTATAGAAAATGTACACATTGTGCTCTTTCATGGTTGAAAACCACTTACCCTGTTCATTGTTGAGAAGTCTCACTTACAATTCACACTGGAGACAGGAATAACCAGGGCCACTGCGGCCAGGAGACTCCAACCAGGGTAGATGTCTGCCCTCATTAAATTCACTGGACAGCTGTTGTATGATCTCTGTCTGGTTTTAGTCCTATCAGGACAGAAAATAGTAGAAAACAGAACCATTAAAAATGAAGTAAGAGTTATGAAGGTATGAGCCTGGAATCCTGCTTTCCAGAGAAATCACATCCCTGCAAAGTGATTCATTTTCAACAGTTTAAAGATCATTTTTTGAACAAATACAGAGAATAGAAAAATGACAAACAATGTGCTTTGGTTAATACATGCCTGCGTCCTGTTTAAAATAACTTATGATTTACATTACAGTAAGTATTATCAGACTTATTTGACAGAATTACAGGAGGTGAGTGAGGAGGGATCATCTTAAATGAGTGCATTATGCTTAGAATCAACAATACTTGACTGCTAAATTGTCACTAACTTTGTCTGGATAGTATTATACCTGCAGCTGTGCTGTCTGCTGGCCCTGCTCCACTTGTCCCTGCTTCCTCTCCCTCTCTTAGATCACTTATAATTCTTACACCTGGTTATTTCCCTTATTAAACAGAAAATACAACAGTACACCATTTTGAATTCACGTTTCTCTCTTTCACTGAACTGAGACGCTTAATGACCTCGTTAACTGTAAAACACCACTGAGCACAGAAAATAAACCTCACCACGACGTCTCGGTTCGTCTTTTCACTCTTCCAACAATCACCAATTCTGGTTTGATCAAAATAAACCCTTAATTCACAGAGTAATTCTTCTCAACGCCAGTTTTCCCTGCTGTTGCTTCCCTCATTACTCACTAGTGAAATCTGAATACCTACCAACATCTAATTTCTCACTAGTGAAATAGTTCATTGTTATTGATATTTATAACTCAGTGACAACAGATAGTCAACATGTAGCATTGACTTCCCCTTAAACTCAGTTACAGATATCTATAATACAAATTTACCATGTGATAATTTGAATTAATGATATCTACAACTCAGTTCTCAACATTCAAAATGGTCATTATTGATATCTATCATTTAATTGCTGCTTGTTGAAATCTTAATTGTAGATAACAGTACTGTAGTTGTTCTTAAATGACAGATATCACAAGCCAAACTCCAGAGTGGTCAAACTTAAATTATTTATATGTTAACTTGAATTGTACATAGTAAGAATGTAATTTCATGTATCTATAATTGCATTTCAGATACCTGAAATGCAATTTACACTCGTGAAAATTATATTCATACTAGTAACAATTATATTGGGGAAAATCTACAATTCTTCAACTAGTCAGAATTAACTTTAGACTTCAGAACTGAATTTCCACCAATCAAAACGGTCACTTTTCATTTGTTGAATGGTTTGGTTTTATCACACATCACATGTGAACATCTCAACGTTCAGTTGCACTGAAAATCTCACTAGTGAAAGGGAATTACACATATCAGTAGATTGGTTTTGACTTGTTGAAATGTAATTATTAAACATGAAAATATATTTGTAACATGTTCTATATACACTACCAGTCAAAAATTTGGACACAGTTTCCCATTCAAGCGGATGGGAAACTGTGTCCAAACTATTGACTGGTACTGTATATATAACTTTCCCATAAATTAAATACATAAAATAACTTAAATAAATCTGTGGACTATCTGTCTGATCTCTCCTCCCTCCGTCTCACAGGAGAGATGGCCAAGCAGATGAAAGTCAAGAAACTGAAAAACCTCAAAACTCTGGACTCCAAACCTGGTAAATACAAAAATCACTATGATTTTATTTCTGTGCAAGACCCCGCCTACAAACTGCTGTTTACCTCACTGTTCCCTCACCTTCAGTCCAGCTTCTGTTTCCTCACCTTCAGTCCAGCTTCTGTTCCCTCACCTTCAGTCCAGCTTCTGTTCCCTCACCTTCAGTCCAGCTTCTGTTTCCTCACCTTCAGTCCAGCTTCTGTTTCCTCACCTTCAGTCCAGCTTCTGTTCCCTCACCTTCAGTCCAGCTTCTGTTTCCTCACCTTCAGTCCAGCTTCTGTTCCCTCACCTTCAGTCCAGCTTCTGTTTCCTCACCTTCAGTCCAGCTTCTGTTTCCTCACCTTCAGTCCAGCTTCTGTTCCCTCACCTTCAGTCCAGCTTCTGTTGCCTCACCTTCAGTCCAGCCTCTGTTCCCTCACCTTCAGTCCAGCCTCTGTTCCCTCACCTTCAGTCCAGCCTCTGTTCCCTCACCTTCAGTCCAGCTTCTGTTCCCTCACCTTCAGTCCAGCTTCTGTTCCCTCACCTTCAGTCCAGCTTCTGTTCCCTCACCTTCAGTCCAGCTTCTGTTCCCTCACCTTCAGTCCAGCTTCTGTTCCCTCACCTTCAGTCCAACTTCTGTTCCCTCACCTTCAGTCCAGCCTCTGTTCCCTCACCTTCAGTCCAGCTTCTGTTCCCTCACCTTCAGTCCAGCCTCTGTTCCCTCACCTTCAGTCCAGCTTCTGTTCCCTCACCTTCAGTCCAGCTTCTGTTCCCTCACCTTCAGTCCAGCTTCTGTTCCCTCACCTTCAGTCAAGCTTCTGTTCCCTCACCTTCAGTCCAACTTCTGTTCCCTCACCTTCAGTCCAGCCTCTGTTCCCTCACCTTCAGTCCAGCCTCTGTTCCCTCACCTTCAGTCCAGCTTCTGTTCCCTCACCTTCAGTCCAGCTTCTGTTCCCTCACCTTCAGTCAAGCTTCTGTTCCCTCACCTTCAGTCCAGCTTCTGTTCCCTCACCTTCAGTCCAGCTTCTGTTCCCTCACCTTCAGTCCAGCTTCTGTTCCCTCACCTTCAGTCCAGCTTCTGTTCCCTCACCTTCAGTCCAGCTTCTGTTGCCTCACCTTCAGTCCAGCCTCTGTTCCCTCACCTTCAGTCCAGCCTCTGTTCCCTCACCTTCAGTCCAGCCTCTGTTCCCTCACCTTCAGTCCAGCTTCTGTTCCCTCACCTTCAGTCCAGCCTCTGTTCCCTCACCTTCAGTCCAGCTTCTGTTCCCTCACCTTCAGTCCAGCTTCTGTTCCCTCACCTTCAGTCCAGCCTCTGTTCCCTCACCTTCAGTCCAGCTTCTGTTCCCTCACCTTCAGTCCAGCTTCTGTTCCCTCACCTTCAGTCCAGCTCCTCACCTGTGTGTGTGTGTGTGTGTGTGTGTGTGTGTGTGTGTGTGTGTGTGTGTGTGTGTGTGTGTGTGTGTGTGTGTGTGTGTGTGTGTGTGTTGCAGGTGTGTACACTGCATATAAACCATATCTAAACAAAGATGAAGAGATCATCAAACAGCTTCAGAAGGTAAGACGAGGTCTTCACCTGTTTTACTGACAGATTGTACATCAGTCCTCCTGCCTACATTGCTGTGGGGACGCATCCTTATTAATATAATTAATACTCTTATAACGTAATGCTTTCATTGTCTGTCAGCAGGATTACACAGAAACTACCTGGCAGATTTCCATTGAAGCTGGTAGAAGGGAAACCATTATGTTTCAGAGTAGATCAGGATAAAGGGGCGGATCTATGAATGTTTTTCTACCTTTACGGCTTTTTTGGTCATTTATTACCTTATGAAACTGGGTGTGAGGGTGGAGCATGTGCCAATTAAGAAAGCATTACATTTGGAAGTGGATCAGGATAAAGGGGCGGATCTATGAATGTTTTTCCCCTCCTTTAACATTTCAGTAGGGCTTTTTTCGGCATTTTTTTGCCTCGGCCCTCAGGGTCATATAGGGTTACCCTTGTCCATCCATTAGTACGTAACAGGGTGTGGTCTGTCCACAGCTCCTCAAAAACCAATGGGCAGAATTCCGTGAAATGTCATACATGTTTTGTAGACCTCGTAAAGTTGTGCATCTCATAATTGATTTATTCATTTAGCTTAGTTTGACACGTTTAGCTGCATTTGAACTTCAGTGATTTTCATGTCAGTATGCTCACATTCAGCTATGGTAGCAGTTATGGTCCATCCACATCAGCACAGATTGGGTTTTTCCAGTAGTGGAGACGTCTGTGTCCTTGGACACACCTCTTTTTAGTTAATTTCTGTGTTTTATTTTTCAGTGGAACTTAAAATATAGCTACATATAAGGGGAATGGCAGATAGAAAGATACCATGTGGAGTAGGGCTGTGACTGATCAAATTATTTCTATCATTAAATAATTAACTGATTAATTTTGTAACGTTTATTATTGGTTCCTAAAGACACACCATTGTGACATCTTTAAATGTCTGGTTTTGTCTGACCAACAAACTGGGAGACATTCAGGTTACTATCGTAGAAGACGAAGAAAAACCTCAACCTCCCATTAATGGTGAAAACATGGTTCAGGTTGAGTAACGACCTGTGGTGGAAAGTAGAAATGTTCGTTTACTCAGCTACCGTACGTAGGTACAGTTTTATGAGGTCATTAAGTACGATACTTAGCATTCTCATCTCATCTCATCTTACTTTAAACTTCTAGTCCACGACATTTCAGAGGAAAATATTTTTCTTATTCCTCCACTAGTTTTATTTTAAACATAAGTTACTTTGCAGTTTGAGATCAGTAATACTCTATATAATCAACAAATTGATCATGATGAATTATTCCAAGTTAAGATAAGTCTATATTGATCCCCAGAGTCAAATTCACAAGCTACACAGTATATAAAGTAATTGAAATCAGCAAGATTAAAGTGATGTGCATATAAAGGTCCAGGTCCATTGTGTCAGATTTAGTGGCTTACAACTGAACTAGGGCTGAAATGATTCCTTGGATTAGTCGAGTAACTCGATTACTAAAAGGCAAATTGTTTGCCTCGAGGCTTCGTTTAAATCCAGACAATGATACAGCACACTGTTTGTCACAGATGTTACTTCTGGCACAACGCGCTTGCTTCCACTGTTACTGTAACGTGAATGAAGGCGTGGACTACAAAATCATGGAGGAAGAAAGAGAAGAAAATAGCGAGGAGCAAAAAGAACAGCCCAGAGGAAACGACAGAAAATATCCAAAGTGTGGGATCACTACAAGTTTAAACGAACACAAAACATAGTGCAGTGTGTCTGTTGTAAAACAGAATTAGCTTATCACAATAGCACTTCGTCAAGCTGCAGCCCCTCAACCGAAGACATCCGGTCTATGCATCCAGTCCACAGAGCAGACCAGACACCACAAGGTAACGCTAACGTATCGTTAGCAGTAGCATGCGACATAAATTAATGTATTCTCTAGTTGAGATTAAGGCTAGTAATGGTGGTAATGGTGGTTAAGAACACAAATCAGTGGTATTATGTGTATAAATTAGGTTTTTTTAATTAGTTTTGTTCAATAAAATAATAACCTATAGAAAATAAAATGCTGCAGTCCATTTGTTAAAGCATGAGCTTCATTCATGTTATTATTAGGTTAGTCTCACACACACACACACACACACACACACACACACACACACACACACACACACACACACACACACACACACACACACACACACACAAAGCCTAAAATGCACCAGTCCATACAGCAGTGTAGGGCATCCCTTCAACATACTTGTACATTAGCTCTTGTTGCCTTCATTTCTATTTGTTTCTGCCTACAGATGCCATAAAGGAAAATAACACTGGAACCAGTTACCAGTGCAATGAAGACAATTCAGTCACAAAAAGATGATCTTGTGGAATGTTAATGTTAGGACCCTGTGTTTTTTCAGCCTCAGATGAATCATTTGATTTGTTATAAATCAGTCCCTCCAGGATCTTGCGGGCCTTTTTTGGGATTGATGCAGCCTAAAATGCCTGATTTTGCGAGCTCAGGTCCTCTACCAGAGTCCTGGGAGTTTGAGGGTTCTGCAGTATCTTAGCTGTTCCTATGACATCACTCTTCTGGACAGAGACCTCAGATGTTGTACCTGGAATCTGCTGGAGCCTCTCTTCAGTTTGGGGGTCACAGCCCCTAATGCTCCTATCACCACCTGGACCACTATGGCTTTCACCTTCCACATCTGTTCCAGCTGTTCCTTCAGCCCCTGGTACTTCTCCATCTTTTCATGCTCCTTCTTCCTGATGTTACTGTCAGCTGGGATTGTCACATCTATCACAACTGCCCTCTTCTGCTCCTTGTCAGCCACCACTATGTCTGGTTGGTTAGCCAGTAGCTGTTTGTCAGTCTGGAACTTGAAGTCCCACAGGATCTTGGCTCCCACCCCGACTTGGGGACTTCTAATCCATACTCGGCACAGATGTTCATGTACACTATTCCAGCCACTTGGTTATGCCTCTCAGTGTATGCTGTCCCGGCCAGCATCTTACACCCTGCTACTAGGTGTTAGACTGTTTCAGGGACATCTTTGCACAGCCTGCACCTTCTGGTGTGGTAGACCCCTGCCTCTATGGGTCCTGTCTGTTGTGGTAGACCCCTGCCTCTTTGGATCCTGTCTGTTATGGTAGACCCCTGCCTCTTTGGATCCTGTCTGTTGTGGTAGACCCCTGCCTCTTTGGATCCTGTCTGTTGTGGTAGACCCCTGCCTCTTTGGATCCTGTCTGTTGTTGTAGACCCCTGCCTCTTTGGATCCTGTCTGTTGTTGTAGACCCCTGCCTCTTTGGATCCTGTCTGTTGTGGTAGACCCCTGCCTTTATGGATCCTGTCTGTTGTGGTAGACCCCTGCCTCTATGGATCCTGTCTGCTGTAGTAGACCCCTGCCTCTATGGATCCTGTCTGCTGTAGTAGACCCCTGCCTCTATGGATCCTGTCTGTTGTTGTAGACCCCTGCCTTTATGGATCCTGCCTCTGTAGTAGACCCCTTCCTCTATGGATCCTGTCAGCTATAGTAGATCCCTGCCTCTATGGATCCTGTCTGCTGTAGTAGACCCCTGCCTCTATGGATCCTGTCTGCTGTAGTAGACCCCTGCCTCTTTGGATCCTGTCTGCTGTAGTAGACCCCTGCCTCTATGGATCCTGTCTGCTGTAGTAGACCCCTGCCTCTATGGATCCTGTCTGCTGTAGTAGACCCCTGCCTCTTTGGATCCTGTCTGCTGTAGTAGACCCCTGCCTCTTTGGATCCTGTCTGCTGTGGTAGACCCCTGCCTCTTTGGATCCTGTCTGGTGTGGTAGACCCCTGCCTCTTTGGATCCTGTCTGCTGTAGTAGATCCCTGCCTCTTTGGATCCTGACTGCTGTGGTAGACCCCTGCCTCTTTGGATCCTGTCTGGTGTGGTAGACCCCTGCCTCTATGGATCTGGTGCTTAGGGCCTGCTCTTGTGCTGCCATGATCAGAGCCTCTGTGCTGTCCTTCAGTCCTGCTTTTTCCAGTCACTGGTACGATTATTTTCTCTGGCTCTCATCTGCCTCACTCAGTGAAGACTCACTCTCACACCCCTGATCTTTGATTTCATTACATATCCATTATTATTTTGAATAAAGCTTTTACACTGTAATGTTTAAACATTTTATCTGAGACTTATCCCTAAACTATTTTCTTTATCAGACACACACACAGAGTTTGTCATACAACCAGTCATTACTACACTGACATTATCACTAATCATTCCCATTTGACTCATGTTGATTCTTTCAGCACTTGCAACAGATCTGGATCAACAGCCTCTGTTAGTGATTTGTTACATCTTCTCCGGGTGTGTTTTAGCGGTGTAAGTGTTTATCAATCGACGACTTTTGTTTCTGTTCCACCACAACGTTGCATGCGGTGCAAAACAATTTATGTAGAACATAAGGGAATTACCTCACACGGTCTGTAGCCGTAATGTTTGTTGGTAAATGTGAGACATTCACGTCTACGACTTCAAAAAGAAGTGAAATGGTGACACACAAGTATGACTCAACATGTGAGACTGCTATGATTGTTGTTACCTCTCCGGCTTCTCAGCCCCCAACCGTAGAGGAGACCTCTGGTATCACACTAGTTTTATTAGCGAAGCTCTGGCTCGTGGTATAGCTAACAAAAAAACAAAACAGAATCCAGATCTTCTCTGAAGCAGAAACTTTATTAACAGGAAATGTACAGCCTTACTTCTCTGTGGCTCAATGTGGCAACAAAAATAAAAACAATCCAAACAGGACGGAGGTTTACTCACAGCATCGCTCTTATGCGAATCCAGCCATACACACACAATATCGATGTAACTTTACTGAACTACAACTCCCATGTCCCCCCACCTCACCTGCACACAATACCCATAAGGCCACCTTCTTAAAGGGACAGGCCTGACCTGGAACATTGGTGAAACTCACAGCAAACTACAATGATTGAACAAAAGTTGCAAATAAGTTGCGGTGATTGGACAAAATTGCAAGGTCTCGCAGAATTTGCGGGGATTGGTTGAATTTGCGTTAATTGTTGCGATCGCGACATTGCGAAATCCTGGAGGGACTGATAACTGTTGTAGTCTCACTGCAGAGACAGATATTATTACAATTTAAACAAACATGTTGTTTTTCCAAAAAGGGAAACAATTACTTGTTCATTTAAGAGACCAGTCTTATTTATTATGTATATTTATGTATATGACTATTGTTCTTGACCAAAGGAAAAGTGATTTAATTAAAAAAATTACAGAGTACGCAATATTTCTTATTCGATTACTCGATTAATCGCCAGAATAGTCGATTACTAAAGGAATCGATTACTGCAGCCCTAAACTGAACACTCCCCATCTCAACCTCCCATACAGTGGCCACTAAATACGTGAAAAGAACTAAAGGCCCTCTGTAGAACCAGTG
The DNA here is from genome assembly GCA_037577475.1 of Chaunax sp. Z400. Lineage (NCBI taxonomy): Eukaryota > Metazoa > Chordata > Actinopteri > Lophiiformes > Chaunacidae > Chaunax > Chaunax sp. Z400. The sequence goes on from CM075185.1 coordinate 32,560,762, forward strand.
AATGGTTTATTATAATCAGTTACTGCCCTTAAAGCCGACACACTGGACTCCTGCATTAATAAATATACAGTACTTTATTGTGCATTATGGTAGGAGGATGGGGAAGGGTGAGGAAGGACCCCGTTACATTTTGGTGTGGATAGATCAGGACATATGTGCTGATCGATTAGATTTTTTTTTTTTTTTTACCACTTTAACTTTAGACATTAGACATTTTACCTAATTATGGAAGAACTAGTGAACTGAATACTTTTTTACTTTTGTAACTTTAAGAATGCTTTATTGGAATACTTTACTTATGTAACTAATATTTTGAATAAATAGTTACTGAGTATTTCTACACTGTAGAATTTATATTAATAATCTGATCAGGTCTGAGAAGATCACTTCTTGTCTTTTAGTCTGCTGGCCAATCAGAGTGCTTTACCACACACCACATTCATATACAGTACTAATGAAATTTAGTTCCATTTTTATTTATTTTTACATGTGATTCTCTGCAGTTTGGCAGCTTACATAGTAGTAATAATAATAATCACAATGCAGCATATATTATTTTAGATTATACTAAAGTTACCATTAACAATAATGAGGTGGCTGTGGCTCAGGAGGTAGAGCGTCGTTCACTGAACGAAAGGTCGGTGGTTCGATCCCCAACCGCGGAAAGTCTACAAGTTGAAGTATCTGTGAGCAAAGATACTGAACCCCTATTTGCTCTCCGGGCGCCGTAAAGGCAGCACTGCTCCTCAGGATGGGTCAAATGTGGGATTAATAAAGTATCTAAAACAAAAGAAAAAAAGAAACATGATGAATGCATTATTATAGATGTATCAATATGTACTTTACTTTAGTTCACACATACAATGATAACCTATGATACTGCATGGCCTATTATAGGATACTATGAGGTCTTACTACAGTTGATTGAGATGTTAATAAGTAGTTATAATGTTTTATAAGCTGCATCAGTCAACCTCTAGATTAGAGCAGCCATAAGGTTATGGTCATTATTTATGAGTTACATCTGTAATGTTTTATGACTGTTGATGTGGTGCATTATGAAGCATCATGTGTGTTTGAGTGTAGTCATAAAGCATTATGCATTTACTGTAATTCACTATTAATGTCCCTACAGACTATCAGTATGGTGCTAATGGACAGTGCATCAGATAAGTCTATTAAATATTCTTTTTTATTCTCAGGGTGTTCAGCAGAAGAGACCCTCTGCGGCCCAAAATGCAATTCTTCGTCGATACTTCTTAGAATTGACACAGAGCTTCATCATTCCTCTGGTAAGAACCTTATTTAGGATTCAGTTTAGGATTACTTTCTCTCTGTTTCCCAAGAAGGTCTCCATGATGTGTGGTGCTGGTTAGTTTTTGTCTCAGTCTGTGTTGTTGTAGATCAAAACCCCCATGTTCAGAAACATGGCTCTAATTCTGTTCCATGTCTCCTGTAGGGTTGGGCATCATTTGGATTCTAATGATTCCAATTCTGATTCTGCTTTTTGGTTCTGGTTCTTTGAGGGGCGGGGTCAAAGCAGGCCAGATGCTTATTTCACAGAAGAAAATGTATTTAAATACCTTTATATACAAGGCGTTCAGTATAAAGAATGTATCATTCATTATGAATGACTCATTCAAATATTCATGTCACATCATGGGATCACTGCCACTGGCTTAGCAGCAGTAAACTGGCTGCTAGTGTTAGCAATCTGCAGAGGTTCAAACACAGTACACTCTCTGATTTGTACACTGTGTAGGTGAAGCTGTTTAGTCATGTTCGTTTATACATCTTCTTTTGCATGAAATAAGTTGGTCACAGGTGTTGCTCTTTGCTGACTCTGCATTATTCAGAGCAAAATAAAGCCTCTTTTGAGCGCCGCTTGCTGTGGTCAATGAAGGAGCCCGGCTCCAAGTACACATCTAACCTGTGAGGAGAAACTACAGAAGCTGCATGCCATCACCACGGAAACTGAAACTGAACTTGAATGTGAGTGAAATGTATTTAGGAACCGAGGAACAGAATCAAAATTAAAATTTCTTAACCATTCTGATGGAATCAGAGTTTTAGAACCATTTCCAATTTGGAACCATCTCTCGATACCCAGCCCTACTGTCCTGTCAGTGCTGCCATTGGCTGGAATGATAAAATAATGAAAGGGTGACTGTGTGTGTTATAGGAGAGGTACGTGGCCAGTCTGATGCCTCTGCAGAAGTCCATCAGTCCCTGGAAGAGTCCTCCCCAACTCCGACCATTCATCCAGCAGGACTTCATGAAGACGCTGGAGAAAGCTGGACCTCAGCTCACATCCAGACTAAAAGGAGACTGGATTGGACTCTACAGGTACACACACGGTCATCTAGTTTAAATGTGAATGAATTCAGAACTGTATGAAATCTTACAGGAAGTTCCTGGAACTAAAGCAGAGACAGCAGGGCAACTATAGAGAGAACAAGGAGGTCTGGTACAGAAACATCCCATAATAAGATAAAATAGGATTACTCCCAGTCTGGTGGGTTTGGTATTACAGAAGCAAACATTAACTTGCTTTAGGAACCCGATCTTATTTTAACGAACAGACTGCTGAGTGAGAGGAGTTGGTAACATCTGTAGATGTTCGATTCAGGGAATCTACAGCTACGCTAACACAGGGAGGCTAAAAGAAACAAAAAACCTAGAATGTCACTCTGTAGACCGCCTACCTCCACCAAGGATGACTGTCTGATCCATTTCCCTCCACCAAGTCCCATCCAGTAGTCTTTAATCCTGTGTGCAAACAGACAGATGGACCCGGGTGAAAAATAATCTTTTTGGCAGATGTAAAACCCAAGTGCATTTGTCAGTTACCGCACAACTTGTTGGTAACTCAGACTTTTCTCAGTGTCTTGGATGATGTTAGCTTAGCCTGTTTACTAGCATTAATTCCCATTTATGCTCTTTCTACATACGTAAATGCATACGTCCGTCTGTAAACGGTCTAACCGTCAGCGCCTACATACTTCTGTACGTCCTTTACATCGATACAACCAAGTTTATCACTGGTTCCTAAAGACACACCATTGTGAAAAACAAATAGTTGGTGACTTATTTTTACCTTTGAAATGAAATTTTTGTTTCCACACTTGAAAATGTGCCGCTGGTACAGGTGCTGGTACCGAATTCCAGGTACTGGTATCGGTTCAAACATGGATGTTCCCAAAGTTCAGTGTCGTTGTTCCAGCCCCTCAGACAAACCTGTCCAACAATTTGAACATGTTTTTTTGTTAGACGTAGAGGCGACGGTTCACTTATGGAGTCAGTGCTGTGAACATGTCCATTATCCTGAGCATCATGTGTGGGTTTCTCTGCATCTGAAGGCATTTCCTCAAATCTCCCAACTTTGACGGCTGGTTCCGCAACAGGAGGAGAGAAATGATGCAGAAACTGGAGGCTCTGCACCTGGAGGCGCTGTGTGAGGAGGTGAGGAGGAAGGGAGAGAAGATTGCAGTCAGAATGATGGTGTACAGTTTTCATTATTATTTAATCGGGCCCGGAAACCTCAGATCCTTTATGAGAGTCTGTCTGATTGTCTGTGTCTGTAGGATCTGCAGCAGAGGGTCCAGAAACACTCTGAGGTGGAGACGGTTGATCTGGTTCTGAAGCTAAAAGATAAACTGGTCAGTGCAAACTCATCTAAATGGTTTTACCCTGAGACGGTAAACGTTTGTTGTGTTTTGGCCGTTCATTTACATGACAACAGCGTTTTGGGGCATGAATATGCAAACTTTTGAAAATGGGCTCCAGAGTGTAAACGTTTTAGAAAACGCCAGCCTACCGTTGCTGTGTAAACGGACAAAACGCAACTCCTCTGAAAACGATGACTTCATAGCCCAACTTCGCTCATGCCTGTTACGTTCCAGCGTTATTCACATACGCAGACAGAACAACAACAAACACAAAGTCAGACTGTCCAGTTCTGATTGTGCTGCAGACTCTGAGTTCATTTACGCTCCTCCAATGTAGGTTTACTGAACCACTACTGTGATCTTATTCTGTGGTGTTGATGAAAGATTACACCGCCAGCTGGTGGTCTGACATACATACTACAGCGTTTTCAGCTGTTTAGTGGGTCTGTGTGTACGGGGGTTGTTTTGAAAAGGTTGCCGTGTGAACGCAGATCTTTTTCTTTGCCTTTTTCAGCAAACCCTTGTTGTGTAAACAGGCCTAAGGCTAACAAAAAAATGCAAATCCGCCCTCTCAATAGGTGCGGGTGACCAGAGAATTTATAACCATACTTTTGCCATCTATTTGTTTTTCTAATTTTATTGCATATATTGTAAATAATTTTGTATAAACAGCCAATGGTCATTTCAAGTGGTGATGTCCATGAAAAATACATTTTGATCCCTTGAAACAATAAAAATTGACCATTTTCCAAATAACAACAAACTGTCTTCAGCCCTAGCCTCCGCCCTGTTCACTGGTATGCACGATTAAATTAACAACGCAAATCAATTGCATTTTACTCATACAAGTATGCAGTAGACTGCATACTTGTATGAGTAAAGCTATTCATTAACCTCTTTCAGTACACCCCTATTGAACCACTCTGGTTCTATGTATTAATGAGGTGCTGCCATGAAGAACACCGTAACGTTTCTTGAGAACATGTCAGAAACACTCTAGGTGATGTGATGTGATGTTCGTCTACAATAAAAGAAATGTATTATCTTTAGATGTAAAAGACAGTATGAGGTGAACGTACCTCTGATCTGAAGAACATATGACAGTGTGACCATTCTGCACTGATCTTTTCATGTAAAGGTCCAGGCAGAGCTCCAAAACGTAGACTCTAATGCTGCGTTCACACCTCAACACAATAGCTGCCTTGTGTACGTTGTGGAAGTCACAGATGCGTCGCTGTGTCTGGGTTCCCAACACAAGGATTAGTTCATCTTCCACTTCCACATTAATGTCCTATTGATGTCCAGAGATGTGGAGGATCTCAACACTGATAGGCTTTCACATCACAGCTTCACGCAAATTTCTAGCCTGAATCGAAATTCTTCAAGCTGATCAAATCTCACTTCATTCGCGTTGAATAACTTCATTATTTTCAGTAGGATCAAATGCAGATATCATAAACAGGTATTGATACTTGGATACTTCCTTACTAAGTCGTAATAAACTCTACAGGTCCAGCATTCTGCATGATGATGAACTGATGAATGATGATGAATGATGAACTGATGCATGATGATGAACTGATGCATGATGATGAACTGATGAATGATGATGAACTGATGCATGATGATGAGCTGATGAATGATGAACTGATGCATGATGATGAATGATGAACTGATGAACACCCTCTGCTGCTGCTCCCTGCTATAGGGTCAAGCAGAGAAGGAGCAGCTACCTGTGCGTCCAGGGACTGTGGCCAAACTGAGGGCCCACATTGAGGCTGTCATCCTGGCCTTACCAGAGGACCTGCAGGCCATCCTCCACAAGCCCTCCACACCCTGACCTTTGACCCCTCAGACTTTATCTCTACTTTATCTCTTCGCAGTTTGAGCTTGAGTTAAAGTGTGGGGGTAGGCTCATCTGTTGGTTCCCACAGACTGGATCCCTTTTGAGGACCTCTTCTGGTCCGACATGGAGAGCACACCGTGGAGTTTTTGTTCCTTAATATACATCCATCCTTAGTTCTATTTCCTTTTTGGTTCCAAACCAACGCTGTGGGGGCCTAGTGGATTCCAACCCACAGCCCCTCAGTGGTCATGTGGTATTCAAATGACCAGCTGGACCAGGCTGGAGCTGCCTGACCCAAACTCCTCTGAAGGGTTTTCTTAAGGAGCAACAACATCAGGCCGATGAATAATTCATCACAGCTTTCAGCTCCAAAGGTTCATCTGACCTGTGGTGGCCTGTGTGCACAGGGATCATCACCTGTCAGGTAAGAGCAGGAAGATGAGCCCAGCTGACCTTTGACCTTCTACATTTTTACCTCCTGACGTTGTTAAATTTGACTGTTTTAACTTTGATGGAACGCTGCAGTCTGGAGGAACTGACTTTTTAAAAGATGTGCACTTCATCGCTAACTTGACCAGTGTGCCCTTCACACACTCACACACACATCATACACTCTGATATGTCTATGCAAACAAAGTGAACAAGCAGAGCCAAGCAGTGCTTTATAACTACATTATAATAAATGATAAACACACAGCATTTAACACCAGCGGTCTGCTAATCTCAGGGCACTAAACAGCTCATATCTGCTGTGCTGTGGAGCAACGTGCCCAAAAACCAGTTGCACAGCAGTATCCCTGTCACATGAGCTTTGTTCAGCCTATCAGAACAGACTGACACAATATTTAAAATGTCCTGAAATGTTCAGAAATGTTAATGTGGATTGTCATTATTATATTTATGTATTTTCTTTGGACTGAATTCAAAACCTGTGTGCTACTGTTTTTATTTAACTGACTGATTGTGAGCTAATCTGAGGAAAGTCTCTGCTTCACTGGACGGTGAAACTATGGAGGCAGAGATCTGCCAAGAAAGAAAATAGAAACCCATGTTAGAAATGTAAAAAATACTCATGGTGAGTCAGAATTAGAAGACACTAATGTATATGAGACACTAAGTTTACATAAAACACAGAAAGATGAATGAGAATTAAGTCTTATGACAGAAGTCATAAAATAAATAACTGTAGTTATTATAGCTTATAATAGCTTGGGGTTTTTATTGAATCATTTTTGATTTGCTGTGAATATTTTTTCCATTTTTAATATTTAATCGTGTTTTTTTTATCTTGGTGGAAAAAAGACTTTTATAGTGAAACTTATTTATAAAATTGAAAATACTGCATCTGAACTTCTCCCCCATTTAATAAGTGACTAAATCTAGTGAGTCCACACCATCCTAAGTCATTCAGGACTTTTTAATACAGATTTTTCTTATGGAGTTAATGAAATGTCTCCAACTGTTAAAACATATTTTATATTCATAGATGAGCCTGAACTCAAACCTCACAGGCTGCTCTTCAGTCCCAGCTGACATGTATGTTTAAGACAGTAAAGGCTGGTTTATATTGAGTTCTAACTTTAAATTCACATATTTCAACAGATCAGACGCTGTGTGTCACTCAGCTGTGACTGGGTGTCTGAAACAATGATAAAAAGTATCATGTGCTGAATGTAGACTAATAAATGTCCAGAATCACCTGTGGTTTCTATGGTAGCAGCACTGTTGTCGATAGATTTAATTAAGCCCTAAAGTCCCTCAGAAACTGATGAACCGTTTCTGTCCAAATCAGCCCAAATAGTTTTGTTAAAGTAAATTATATATAAACTAATCATGTGATAAAACATCATCACATGATTGTCCTGTTTTTCACATGTAATTAGACCCTTTTATAGAACATTAATGAGAGCAGGTAAAGACATAGAAACTCAAATGTGAAGTATAGAAGCTCATAAAAGTTGGGAATGATTTTAAATTAAATTTTAAATTTTAAGGACCTAATAAATCAAAATATCGGTTTGTTTCATAAATTGGACTAAAATGACTAGTCTGTCGTTGTTCTGTCATTTTATTTAATCAGTCTTATCATTTTGGTTTGGTACAGGACACTAAAATATTAGCTAAATATCATATTTTCTGACATGCCGTTCTTATTTCTGTCATTCAGAAGTGTTGTTTTTATTTTCCTGGCAGAAGTGAGCTTCCATAATTAGGTGACAACACTGAGAACAGAAACAGTCATAGAAGAGTCCTGCGAAGTCTAACAGCCAACAACCAGACACATTTGAACCTGAGTGCTTTGAGCAGAGGTCAGGTAGACGGCTGCAGCCGTACTTTCTGGCATGTTTGGTAAACTGTACGGTGGCCTGTGTGGATCACTGAGGAAAAAAACATCATTGTGACTGATACAGACGTTTTGATATGGACGCCGATGCTTCTTTATCGAACAGAGAGCAGAACCAAAGACTCAGTTAGTGGACAGAGTGGAGCCTCCTGAGCTGCAGCTCCAGCCTCTGCTGACAGGAAGTCACTCTGAGGAGCTTCCTGCTCACCAATCCTCTATGTTACCTTCAGACACAAAATATGACTGAAGTCTGTTTTTGGATAAACAAGCAAACCACAGATTCAGTGAAAACAGACTGTAAATCAACACAACAAACACTCAGAGCAGTTAAAGGGATAATTAGCACCACTGTGTCCATCAGAGCTCATTAACATTTAATATTCTTTGATTTACATGAATCCACTTCAGATCATTTGTTTCAGGTCATTTCAGCATCTCAGTTAAACTACAGTGTTAAATAATTAAACATGGACATTTATAGGTCAAAACATGCAAACTCATCAATAATGTCATTGGAGTTAAAATCATTTCACTTACCTTCTTCTTTTCTTAAACTTTCTTTAGGTCTGATTTCTGTGAATTAACAAACATTCCTGGACAAGTAATTATGTGAAAATGAACAAACCACATATAAAGACAGCAATAACATTTTAATAGTCATGTGGTTGTTTTATTTTCAGTGTAATTAACTATAAATCATTTATTAGTGGTTCCATATAACTGCACATACAGTTAACTGACGAACTGTTGTCTGAACTATGGATTTTGTTTTTGATATTTTTCCTGCTCATTTTTCTTGAAGCCATCATGTGACATGTTATAAAAATAATTTGCCTTTTGTGATGTTAAAAGAAAAATAACAAAAACGTGCTGGTTGGTAAAACCTGAGAAATCTGGTTGTTGGGCAACCATCAAAGTTTTATATTTGTAAAAAGGAAAAAAAAACTCTTATTTTAACAACTTTGAATTTTTTTAATGGAGGCCTATTCTCATATTCCGCTCTGTAGAGGATGTATATAATGGTGTAAAGTCAAATGGCCTAAATGTGATGATATACAATAATTATTTTGTTATTCTAACAGAAGTCTGACTAAATACAGAGATATAAATAAGAGCTGTTACATGTAATGTTCATTTGCCTTTATTGTTCAGACAGCCTGACATTTTGAATTTGTTTGCAGAGAAACTCTGTAGGAATAAAAACTGTCTCACTTCACACCGACACCATCTGGAACTGATTGTGATCAATATACATTCTCTTAAAAATATAAATCTCATCTAATTAAGAGACCCTATTGTTGGAAAACATTGATATCGAACCATTTAGCAAAAAAACAACAACATTACATTCAAATAACATTTTTAAATACATTTTAACAGTTTCTGCTCCTAACAGCTGTGATGGAATTAAGGTAAAAGAAAAAAGGATTTTTTAATGCCAAATAGCTCATGGACCCTTGATTTTAATGAGACGTCTACTTCCTGTTCTAAAGAAGCTCTCAGATCTTAACCATAAGTACGAAGAGTATAAAATATACTCAAGTACCAAAGTAAAAGTACTCTTTATGCAGAATGATGTATAATCTGTTATAATCACTGATGCATTGTGTACATGACTTTAACGTTGCAGCCTGACTACTGGTATCTATTACTACTTTAAATACTGCAGAGTAACCTCACAGCTCATTAAAGGATCTAAACCTGTAAAAAATACCTCCTGTTTTATTCCTTCATTATATTTTACAGTGTTAGCCTCATTTGCAAAGTAAGTAGTAACTAAAATCAAATCAATGCATAGAAGTAAAAGTCAGAACATTCTTATGAAATGTACTGACCTAAAGTAGTAGGAAATGTAAATACTCAAGTAAAGTGCAAATATTGCAAAATTGTATTGAAGCACAGTACTCAAATAATGAGTTACTTTCCACTAATGCCACTCGCCTCTGCCCAGCCAGCTATAGTTACTTCAGCAGAGCAGCATACATATACTGTACACTGGATTTAAAGGCTCTGTCAGATACTCAGTGACATCTACAATATCATGTTACTTTCTTCATAAGTTGCTAGTTTGTTAGCTTTGGTTGTTAAATCCAGTGGTGTCAGTGAGTAAACATTAGCAGGCAGCTAACAGGAGCATTCATAGTTTACCAGCTAAGCTAGCTTGTATCTGTTTCAGCATTAAATGCTAACAATACTTTCAAAACAAAGTCCTCTGTCAAAGTCCCAAAATTCCATCGTTGCATCAAACGTGTGAGACGAAATAACGAAATGCTACAAATTCAAAATGTCAGCGTAAGCTAAGAGAACCACCTTTATTTTGTACACCTTTATGTCTTTCTATGAAACCACTACACCCTGATGGACCACAGTGTCAAAGAAAGTGTTAATAAGAGACATTATGGGGGAAGTGATGCCATGAAATTAATCTCTGTTGTCTTGTTTTCACATCGTTTTGGGATTTTATCGGTGTTCTGTTATTTTATTGTAACTTGAAGCTTTCTTGAGTAAGACCACATCTCTGCTTAGTGTTTTTCTCACTTATTTTTTTTTTGCCGTTGATTTTTGCTGTATTAGAATGAACCATTCACACAGCAGAAGTTTATAGTTAGCATGTGTAGAGGCCAGAGTAGTAGAGGTCAACATCTAATATGTCAGCTGTAGATTATGTCAGCCAGTGTTAGCTCAGTTCTTGTACTGAGGCGATCCAGGTGAGCTTTTCCCAGGTAGATTTTTGTTCTTTTTCCTATATTCATTCTAGTTTGTGACCAAACGATCCAGAAGACTGCTGTGAGAATAAAGATGGCCACAGACTGAAGATCTGAGCCTGTATCTGATTTTCATTTTAGAGTCGAGCTAAATTTCACCTTCATCATTGTGAAGGAGCGGATCTGCCACTAATTGCGGGCAGCGCACAAACACACAACACACACACACACACAACACAACACACACACAACACAACACACACACAACACAACACACACACACACACACACACACAACACACACACACACACAACACAACACACACACAACACAACACACACACAACACAACACACACACACACACACACACACACACACACAACACACACACAACACACACACACACAACACAACACACACAACACACACACAACACACACACACACACACACACACAACACAACACACACACAACACACACACACACAACACACACAACACACACACAACACACACACAACACACACACACACACACACACACAACACACACACACACACACACACAACACAACACACACAACACACACACAACACAACACACACACACACACACACACACACAACGCTCACACACACACAACACAACACACACACACACACACACACACACACACACACACACAACGCTCACACACAACACACACACAACAAACACACACACAACACAACACAACACACACACAACAAACACACACACAACGCTCACACACAACACACACACAACACACACACACAACGCTCACACACACACACACACACACAACGCTCACACACACAACACACACACAACGCTCACACACACAACACAACACACACACAACACAACACACACACAACACAACACAACACACACACAACACACACATACAACGCTCACACACAACACAACACACACACACAACACACACACACAACACACACACACAACGCTCACACACAACACAACACACACACACAACACACACACACAACACACACACACAACACAACACACACACACAACACACACACACAACGCTCACACACAACACACACACACAACACACACACACACACAACGCTCACACACAACGCTCACACACACACACACACAACACACACACACAACGCTCACACACAACACACACACACACACAACGCTCACACACACACACACAACGCTCACACGCAACACACACACACACACAACGCTCACACACAACACACACACAACGCTCACACGCAACGCTCACACACAACACACACACACACACAACGCTCACACACAACACACACACAACGCTCACACACCACAAATACACACATACACACAACGCTCACAAACAACACACACAACGCACACACACACGCACACACAACACACACACACACACAACGCTCACACACAACACACACAACGCTCACACACAACACTCACACACAACACACACAACACACACAACGCTCACACACAACACACACAACACTCACACACAACACACACACACACGCACACACAACACACACACACACACAACGCTCACACACAACACACACAACACTCACACACAACACACACAACGCTCACACACAACACACACACAACGCTCACACACACAAACACACACAACGCTCACACACAACGCTCACACACACACACACACACACAACGCTCACACACAACACACACACAACGCTCACACACCACACACACACACACACACAACGCTCACACACAACACACACACAACGCTCACACACACAAACACACACAACGCTCACACACACACACAACACACACACACACAACGCTCACACACAACACAAAACACACACACACAACGCACACACACAACACACACACACACAACGCTCACACACAACACACAACGCTCACACACAACGCTAATACACACACAAACACAACACACACACACAACGCTCACACACAACACACACACACACAATGCTCACACACAACGCTCACACACAACACACAACGCTCACACACAATGCTAACACACAACACACAACGCTCACACACAATGCTAACACACACACACACAAAGCTCACACGGCCATACACACAGTGAACATTTCCCCGTTACCCTACGTTTCAGTGAGCTGACCAAAACGTCCATCATTCCTTTTCCCTCCGTTGTGCAGCTGAGGGTACACACTCAGTTGTTCAGTTTAACATAAGCATACATTTACATCACATTTTACATCAGGTGCGATTTGGTTTCACCCTGACATTGTGAGTATGGAGGCCAAACTGTGTTAAAATGTTTGGCGCCCTTAAATCCGGATATCCCGGCATGACGTCACGTTACGTGACACAATGAATGAGGTCAATTTCTTTTATTAAATGTATTTCTGTTGCTAAATCACATGTTTTGGTGATGTTCATAAATTATAGAAGTGTGGTCTATTTTGACTAAATTTACATGATTTGAAATGACAGAATGAAGTGTTTTTGTGGAGAATAATGAACAAGTGTAGTTTTTATCATGGTTTAGACTCCTGGGCGGGGCTTGCAGCTATAAAGCAGGCTGCCTCAGGCCCTGAGGGGGGAGTGTGTGGTTGGATACAGAGCAGGTCTTTTTGTTTTTGTAAATGTTTTTCACTATTGCACCATTTAAATAAATTGCACCAAAGGTATTCATTTTGACTATGCCATCGTTTTTGCCTCTTGAGTTTTGAGAGAGAACCCTGAGACAATCGCTGGTTTTTGTTGTGCAGTACACAGTGGAGGAGAGGACCAATCAACTGTTCCCGTTGAGTCTGTGCTCTGTTAGGCTGGGCCCTGAGTTGATTCCCCTTGGACCAGAGCCAACAAAGTAACAAAATACCCTCTGCACCTGAGCCGACGGGCTAACGGCATCTAAAAATGGAGATAAACCACGTCATGTGGACTGAATATGGAGCCAGGATCGGTTGAGCTGTGGCAGCAGCATACATGTCTTCTCTTTCTATCATGACTGATATGAACCAGAGGAACGCTATAGCCGCAGCCCAGGGGCATGTCCAGATTTTTTTTTACCCCATTTCCACTACGTAGTACTGGCTCTACTCGACTTCTTTGGTTTTCCATTAGGTAAAAAGTACCTCGTACTACTTTTTTAGTGCCTGCGGTTCCAAGTGAGCTGAGCAGGTACTAAAAGGTCACGTGAGACGTTACAGACCACTGATTGGTCGATGCCCAGCACACACAGAGTATCCTGCACAGCACAAATCAATGGCCGCCAGACTCAAACAGTGAAGCTACGGTAGCAGCTGTAACATTTATTTATTGCAGCCGTTATATTGAGGAGGTTCAGATGTTCCTGTCTTAAACAGCTGATGAGAGGATCACCAGAGTTGTGGGTTTCAAATAAAAGTTTATTGCCTCAGTAAACAGTTTCAAGTCTTTCAAATACAGCATGATGTTTATTTGATAAATTATGGTCCTATTTAGAGTCAAAAACATGAAGAAGGGTGTGATTTAGGGTGTGGCTACCTTATAATTGTCCTGGGGATCTCACTGAGATCCAATCAGGATAGAGGCATAGTAATGCATATCCTCCCAGCTCCACTGTCTCATCTGAATGAACTTTCTCTGACCCCAAAAGAACAAGATGCTGTTGTTCATTAGGATTTTACACCACAGTCCACAAACCGATGGGTGATGTCATGGTGGATCTGCCCTCTATTTATAATATATTTTTGTGAACAAACCATTGGCGGTTATTTCTCAACATTATCACTCGTGTGGAGATATGTTTGTGGCACCTGCTAAATTTAATATCTCTGTTTTTGGTCTCTACCAACTCCTGAGGGGAACGTCTGGCTGTTTAGCTGCTAGATGCTCCACTATGGTCACCACTACTCTGACATGACCTGGGCCCTCATTTATAAAACCCAGCATAGATTCCATCCTAAAACATTTTGTACTCACAGACCTCAGAATGTTCTGAAGCAAGAAAATATTCACATCTATAAAACCGTGTGGTGCAGACCTGTAAGCAGTCTTCTCTTTATAAATACCTATAATATACCTGTGGTGAACTGTGTGAGTATGGTCTCCTCCCAGTATCATCCCACTACTCCTCCCAGTGTCATCCCACTACTCCTCCCAGTGTCATCCCACTACTCCTCCCAGTATCATCCCACTACTCCTCCCAGTGTCATCCCACTACTCCTCCCAGTATCATCCCACTACTCCTCCCAGTGTCATCCCACTACTCCTCCCAGTATCATCCCACTACTCCTCCCAGTATCATCCCACTACTCCTCCCAGTGTCGTCCCACTACTCCTCCCAGTATCATCCCACTACTCCTCCCAGTGTCATCCCACTACTCCTCCCAGTATCATCCCACTACTCCTCCCAGTATCATCCCACTACTCCTCCCAGTATCGTCCCACTACTCCTCCCAGTATCATCCCACTACACCTCCCACTACTTCTCCCAGTATCATCCCACTACACCTCCCACTACTCCTCCCAGTATCATCCCACTACACCTCCCACTACTTCTCCCAGTATCATCCCACTACACCTCCCAGTATCGTCCCACTACTCCTCCCAGTATCATCCCACTACTCCTCCCAGTGTCATCCCACTACTCCTCCCAGTATCGTCACTCCTCCCAGCATCGTCCCACTACTTCTCCCAGTATCGTCCCACTACTCCTCCCAGTGTCATCCCACTACACCTCCCGGTGTCGTCCCACTACTCCTCCCAGTATCGTCCCACTACTCCTCCCAGTGTCGTCCCACTACTCCTCCCAGTATCATCCCACTACACCTCCCGGTATCGTCCCACTACTCCTCCCAGTATCGTCCCACTATTCCTCCCAGTATCGTCCCACTACTCCTCCCGGTGTCGTCCCACTACTCCTCCCAGTGTTGTCCCACTACTCCTCCCAGTATCATCCCACTACACCTCCCACTACTTCTCCCAGTATCATCCCACTACACCTCCCAGTATCGTCCCACTACTCCTCCCAGCGTTGTCCCACTACTCCTCCCAGTGTCGTCTCACTACTCCTCCCAGTATCATCCCACTACACCTCCCAGTATCATCCCACTACTCCTCACAGTATTGTCCCACTACACCTCCCAGGATCGTCCCACTACTCCTCCCAGTGTCGTCCCACTACTCCTCCCAGTGTCGTCCCACTACTCCTCCCAGTGTCGTCCCACGACTCCTCCCAGTGTCGTCCCACTACTCCTCCCAGTATCATCCCACCTCACCTCCCACTACTTCTCCCAGTATCATCCCACTACACCTCCCAGTATCGTCCCACTGCTCCTCCCAGCGTTGTCCCACTACTCCTCCCAGTGTCGTCTCACTACTCCTCCCAGTATCATCCCACTACACCTCCCAGTATCATCCCACTACTCCTCCCAGTATCGTCCCACTACACCTCCCAGTATCGTCCCACTACTCCTCCCAGTGTCGTCCCACTGCTCCTCCCAGTGTCTTCCCACTACTCCTCCCAGTGTCGTCCCACTACTCCTCCCAGTATCATCCCACTACACCTCCCACTACTTCTCCCAGTGTCATCCCACTACTCCTCCCAGTATCGTCCCACTTCTCCTCCCAGTGTCATCCCACTACTCCTCCCGTCCCAATACTCCTCCCAGTATCGTCCCACTACTCCTCCCAGCGTCGTCCCACTACTCCTCCCAGTATCCTCCCACCACTCCTCCCAGTATTGTCCCACTACTCCTCCCAGCATCGTCCCACTACTTCTCCCAGTATCATCCCACTACACCTCCCGGTGTCATCCCACTACTCCTCCCAGTGTCATCCCACTACTCTCCCACTACTCCTCCCAGTATCATCCCTCCCAGTATCATCCCACTACTCCTCCCAGTGTCATCCCACTACTCCTCCCAGTATCGTCACTCCTCCCAGCATCGTCCCACTACTTCTCCCGGTGTCATCCCACTACACCTCCCGGTGTCGTCCCACTACTCCTCCCAGTGTCATCCCACTACTCTCTCACTACTCCTCCCAGTATCATCCCTCCCAGTATCATCCAACTACTCCTCCCAGTGTCATCCCACTACTCCTCCCAGTATCGTCACTCCTCCCAGCATCGTCCCACTACTTCTCCCGGTGTCATCCCACTACACCTCCCGGTGTCGTCCCACTACTCCTCCCAGTATCGTCCCACTACTCCTCCCAGTATCGTCCCACTACTCCTCCCAGTGTCGTCCCACTACTCCTCCCAGTGTCGTCCCACTACTCCTCCCAGTGTCGTCCCACTACTCCTCCCAGTGTCGTCCCACTACTCCTCCCAGTATCATCCCACTACACCTCCCACTACTTCTCCCAGTATCATCCCACTACACCTCCCAGTATCGTCCCACTACTCCTCCCAGTATCATCCCACTACTCCTCCCAGTGTCATCCCACTATTCCTCCCAGTATTGTCACTCCTCCCAGCATCGTCCCACTACTTTTCCCGGTGTCATCCCACTACACCTCCCGGTGTCGTCCCACTACTCCTCCCAGTATCATCCCACTACACCTCCCACTACTTCTCCCAGTATCATCCCACTACTCCTCCCAGTGTCGTCCCAGTACTCCTCCCAGTATCATCCCACTACACCTCCCACTACTTCTCCCAGTATCATCCCACTACACCTCCCAGTATCGTCCCACTACTCCTCCCAGCGTTGTCCCACTACTCCTCCCAGTGTCGTCTCACTACTCCTCCCAGTATCATCCCACTACACCTCCCAGTATCATCCCACTACTCCTCCCAGTATCGTCCCACTGCATCTCCCAGTATCGTCCCACTACTCCTCCCAGTGTCGTCCCACTGCTCCTCCCAGTGTCGTCCCACTACTCCTCCCAGTATCATCCCACTACACCTCCCACTACTTCTCCCAGTGTCATCCCACTACTCCTCCCAGTATCGTCCCACTACTCCTCCCAGTGTCATCCCACTACTCCTCCCGTCCCAATACTCCTCCCAGTATCGTCCCACTACTCCTCCCAGCGTCGTCCCACTACTCCTCCCAGTATCCTCCCACCACTCCTCCCAGTATCGTCCCACTACTCCTCCCAGCATCGTCCCACTAGTTCTCCCAGTATCATCCCACTACACCTCCCGGTGTCATCCCACTACTCCTCCCAGTGTCATCCCACTACTCTCCCACTACTCCTCCCAGTATCATCCCTCCCAGTATCATCCCACTACTCCTCCCAGTGTCATCCCACTACTCCTCCCAGTATCGTCACTCCTCCCAGCATCGTCCCACTACTTCTCCCGGTGTCATCCCACTACACCTCCCGGTGTCGTCCCACTACTCCTCCCAGTGTCATCCCACTACTCTCCCACTACTCCTCCCAGTATCATCCCTCCCAGTATCATCCAACTACTACTCCCAGTGTCATCCCACTACTCCTCCCAGTATCGTCACTCCTCCCAGCATCGTCCCACTACTTCTCCCGGTGTCATCCCACTACACCTCCCGGTGTCGTCCCACTACTCCTCCCAGTATCATCCCACTACTCCTCCCAGTATCGTCCCACTACTCCTCCCAGTGTCGTCCCACTACTCCTCCCAGTGTCGTCCCACTACTCCTCCCAGTATCATCCCACTACACCTCCCACTACTTCTCCCAGTATCATCCCACTACACCTCCCAGTATCGTCCCACTACTCCTCCCAGTATCATCCCACTACTCCTCCCAGTGTCATCCCACTATTCCTCCCAGTATCGTCACTCCTCCCAGCATCGTCCCACTACTTCTCCCGGTGTCATCCCACTACACCTCCCGGTGTCGTCCCACTACTCCTCCCAGTATCATCCCACTACACCTCCCACTACACCTCCCACTACTTCTCCCAGTATCATCCCACTACTCCTCCCAGTGTCGTCCCAGTACTCCTCCCAGTATCATCCCACTACACCTCCCACTACTTCTCCCAGTATCATCCCACTACACCTCCCAGTATCGTCCCACTACTCCTCCCAGCGTTGTCCCACTACTCCTCCCAGTGTCGTCTCACTACTCCTCCCAGTATCATCCCACTACACCTCCCAGTATCATCCCACTACTCCTCCCAGTATCGTCCCACTGCACCTCCCAGTATCGTCCCACTACTCCTCCCAGTGTCGTCCCACTGCTCCTCCCAGTGTCGTCCCACTACTCCTCCCAGTGTCGTCCCACTACTCCTCCCAGTATCATCCCACTACACCTCCCACTACTTCTCCCAGTGTCATCCCACTACTCCTCCCAGTATCGTCCCACTACTCCTCCCAGTGTCGTCCCACTACTCCTCCCAGCGTCGTCCCACTACTCCTCCCAGTATCCTCTCACCACTCCTCCCAGTATCGTCCCACTACTCCCAGCATCGTCCCACTACTTCTCCCAGTATCATCCCACTACACCTCCCGGTGTCATCCCACTACTCCTCCCAGTGTCATCCCACTACTCTCCCACTACTCCTCCCAGTATCATCCCTCCCAGTATCATCCCACTACTTCTCCCAGTATCATCCCACTACACCTCCCAGTATCGTCCCACTACTCCTCCCAGTATCGTCCCACTACTCCTCCCAGTGTCGTCCCACTACACCTCCCAGTGTCACTACTCCTCCCTGTGTCGTCCCACTACTCCTCCCAGTGGCGTCCCACTACTCCTCCCAGTGTCGTCCCACTACTCCTCCCAGTGTCGTCCCACTACTCCTCCCAGTGTCGTCACACTACTCCTCCCGTCCCACTATTCCTCTCAGTGTCGTCCCAGTACTCCTCCCGTCCCACTACTCCTCCCAGTGTCGTCCCACTACTCCTCCCGTCCCACTACTCCTCCCACTGTCATCCCACCACTCCTCCCAGCATCGTCCCACTACTTCTCCCGGTATCATCCCACTACACCTCCCAGTATCGTCCCACTACTCCTCCCAGTGTCGTCCCACTACTCCTCCAAGTGTCGTCCCACTACTCCTCCCAGTATCATCCCACTACACGTCCCACTACTTCTCCCAGTATCATCCCACTACACCTCCCAGTATCGTCCCACTACTCCTCCCAGTATCGTCCCACTACTCCTCCCACTGTCATCCCACCACTCCTCCCAGCATCGTCCCACTACTTCTCCCGGTATCATCCCACTACACCTCCCAGTATCGTCCCACTACTCCTCCCAGTGTCGTCCCACTACTCCTCCAAGTGTCGTCCCACTACTCCTCCCAGTATCATCCCACTACACGTCCCACTACTTCTCCCAGTATCATCCCACTACACCTCCCAGTATCGTCCCACTACTCCTCCCAGTATCGTCCCACTACTCCTCCCAGTGTCGTCCCACTACTCCTCCCAGTGTCGTCCCACTACTACTCCCGTCCCACTACTCCTCCCAGTGTCGTCACACTACTCCTCCCGTCCCACTACTCCTCCCAGTGTCGTCTCAGTACTCCTCCCATCCCACTACTCCTCCCAGTGTCGTCCCACTACTCCTCCTGTCCCACTACTCCTCCCAGTGTCGTCCCACTACTCCTCCCGTCCCACTACTCCTCCCAGTGTCATCCCACCACTCCTCCCAGCATCGTCCCACTACTCCTCCCGTCCCACTACTCCTCCCAGTGTCATCCCACCACTCCTCCCAGCATCGTCCCACTACTTCTCCCGGTATCATCCCACTACACCTCCCAGTATTGTCCCACTACTCCTCCCAGTGTCGTCCCACTACTCCTCCCAGTGTCGTCCCACTACTCCTCCCAGTATCATCCCACTACACCTCCCACTACTTCTCCCAGTATCATCCCACTACACCTCCCAGTGTCGTCCCACTACTCCTCCCAGTATCATCCCACTACACCTCCCACTACTTCTCCCAGTATCATCCCACTACACCTCCCAGTATCGTCCCACTACTCCTCCCAGTATCGTCCCACTACTCCTCCCATTGTCGTCCCACTACACCTCCCAGTGTCACTACTCCTCCCAGTGTCGTCCCACTACTCCTCCCAGTGTCGTCCCACTACTCCTCCCGTCCCACTACTCCTCCCGTCCCACTACTTCTCCCAGTGTCGTCCCACTACTCCTCCCGTCCCACTACTCCTCCCATTGTCGTCCCACTACACCTCCCAGTGTCGTCCCACTACTTCTCCCAGTGTCGTCCCACTACTCCTCCCGTCCCACTACTCCTCCCATTGTCGTCCCACTACACCTCCCAGTGTCACTACTCCTCCCATTGTCGTCCCACTACACCTCCCAGTGTCGTCCCACTACTTCTCCCAGTGTCGTCCCACTACTCCTCCCGTCCCACTACTTCTCCCAGTGTCGTCCCACTACTCCTCCCAGTGTCGTCCCACTACTTCTCCCAGTGTCGTCCCACTACTCCTCCCGTCCCACTACTCCTCCCGTCCCACTACTTCTCCCAGTGTCGTCCCACTACTCCTCCCGTCCCACTACTCCTCCCAGTGTCGTCCCACTACTCCTCCCAGTGTCGTCCCAGTACTCCTCCCAGTGTCGTCCCACTACTCCTCCCGTCCCTCTACTCCTCCCAGTGTCGTCCCACTACTCCTCCCGTCCCACTACTCCTCCCAGTGTCGTCTCACTACTCCTCCCGTCCCACTACTCCTCCCAGTGTCGTCCCACTACTCCTCCCAGTGTCGTCTCACTACTCCTCCCACAAATATATATGTGCTGATGTGTGTTTTACATCCATCTGTGTTTTTACTTCTGACTGAACTTTATTTAGTGATAAAACCATCGAGTGTCTCTGATTCTGACTCTACAGCAGGATGAAAGTTTACGTCGAAATCTGAACCCTTTTCTGCTTAGAATTCTTTATAAATACCAACGTTTGTGGTGAAAGATGTTTACACACATTTCACCCCGTTGCTATGTTTGCAACACCTGTTTTTGCTACTTTTTTTGTGTGCAGCAACCTTTAGAAATGAAGCCTCTGGTCTGTAGAGTTGGTTTAAAAGCTTCTTCTCTGAAACAGCTGCTGAGTTAAACAAGAGTGCTTATTTATTCTATAGGCGTGTTTGGTGATGAACTCCACTAGCTGACATCCTGCTGAAGCTCACCTCATGTTGGTGATGCCACTGATCTAGCTTAGAAAAAAGTAAATGAACTTTTTAGTGAAGGAGTACAAATCTATGAAGTGAACTTAAACAATTAAAATCAGCTCAGTGATTGGTTATTTTCACCCCTAATCAAAATGTATGTAACGTACAATCAATATTAACATTCTATGAGTCATGTCTTTATTTTTTAATAATACACAAAATTAATGAGACAAATACCTTAAAGAGAAGAATATCATTCAGAGATTGTCGTAGAAAATAAATGTGTTACTGAGATTATGTTGTTGATTTGTAGAACTAATCATTCATACATCCCATAATGTAAATCATTCATGTTTGAGTTATGTTAATACATATATCTGATGTTATTTAAATGAACAGAGGATTGATCTTCTCACAGACACGCCCCTCTATGGTTCATTACAGCTGTCTCTTTCTCTCCTTTTCCCACAAATTGAAAAACTTCTTCCTCTCTCCCTTCGGTCGACGCCCTCTCCCCCTACTGCTGATTGGCTGTTTAGCCTGCCATTCATAGGTGTCCTCCAATAGTGTGTTTCCTGTGGAAGAGTAGCTGATGGAGGACCAGGTAAGGGCGGAGCCTTGGTATGACCTAAAAACAAGCAAAAGACACTGTACTAATATATAATAATACTATAATTCATACAGGAAGGACATTTAAAGGTAAGTAGAGAAAAGCTCACATATTCCAAACTACAGGATACAAGTTAATCACATGAATGAAAAAGTCTTTCTGTTTGTGGACGGATTGCTAACCTGTGTTCTCAGGTAACTTCTGGGCGTAGCGTCCGCATTAACCTGTGCTATAGCAGGTGTATTTTACCTGAAGTTCGTTGTCATGGTAACATACTGTTGCATCTACAGCTTCACATTTACAGCCTGCTTTAGAGGAGATCTTAGAGATTTTATTTCTGTGATACAGCGAGGCTGTGATTGAATTAACCCAATTAGCATAGCATTAGCATAAACCTTTTAGTAGACACACACAGACACACAGATACACACACAGACACACACACAGACACACACTCGGACACACACACAGACACACAGATACACACACAGACACACACACAGACACACACTCGGACACACACACAGACACACAGATACACACACAGATACACACACAGACACACACACAGACACACACTCGGACACACACACAGACACACAGATACACACACAGACACACACACGGACACACACTCGGACACACACACAGACACACACAGACGGAGACACAGACACACACAGACACAGACACACACAGACGGAGACACAGACACACACAGACACACACACAGACACACACAGACGGAGACACAGACACACACACACACCCACAGACACACAGATACACAGACACACACTCGGACACACACTCGGACACACACACAGACACACACACAGACACACACACAGACACACACACAGACACACACTCGGACACACACACAGACACACACACAGACACACACACAGACACACACTCGGACACACACACAGACACACACACAGACACACACACAGACACACACACAGACACACACTCGGACACACACACAGACACACACACAGACACACACTCGGACACACACACAGACACACACACGGACACACACACACACAGATACACACAGACACACACACGGACACACACACACACACACAGACACAGAAACACAGACACACACAGACCCAGACACACACTCGGACACACACACAGACACAGACACACACACAGACACACACAGACACAGACACACACAGACACAGACACACACAGACACACACAGACACAGACATACACAGACACACACACACACACACACACACACAGACACACACAGACACAGACACACACACAGACACACAGATACACACTCGGACACACACTCGGAAACACACACACACACAGACACACACACACACACAGACACACACAGACACACACACAGACACACAGACACACACTCGGACACACACTCGGAAACACACACACACACAGACACACACACACACACAGACACACACAGACACACACACACACACACAGACACACACACAGACACACACACACACAGATGGAGACACACACACAGACACACAAACAGACGGAGACACAGACACACACACACACACAGACACGCACAGACACACAGACACACACACAGACAGAGACACAGACACACACACAGACACACACACAGACAGAGACACAGACACACACACACACACACACAGACACACACACAGACAGAGACACAGACACACACACACACACAGACACGCACAGACACACAGACACACACACAGACAGAGACACAGACACACACACACACACACACAGACACACACACAGACAGAGACACAGACACACACAGACAGAGACACACTCGGACACACACACAGACAGAGACACAGACACACACAGACAGAGACACACACACACACACACACAGACACAGACACACAGACAGAGACACACACACACACACACACACACAGACACACACACACAGACACAGACACACATACAGAGACACAGACACACACAGACACAGACACACAGACAGAGACACAGACACAGACACACACACGGACACACAGACACACACAGACACACAGACACAGACAGAGACACAGACAGAGACACAGACACACAGACAGAGACACAGACACACACAGACACAGACACACAGACAGGGACACAGACACACACAGACACAGACACACAGACAGGGACACAGACACACACAGACAGACACACACACACAGACACACAGACACACAGACAGGGACACAGACACACACACACAGACACAGACACACACACACAGACACACAGACAGAGACACAGACACACACACAGACACACAGACACACAGACAGAGACACAGACACACACACAGACACACAGACAGACACACACACACAGACACACACACACAGACACACAGACAGAGACACAGACACACACACAGACACACACACACAGACACACAGACAGAGACACAGACACACACACACAGACAGACACACACACACAGACACACAGACACAGACACACAGACAGAGACACAGACACACACACACAGACACACAGACACACAGACAGAGACACAGACACACAGACACAGACACACAGACAGAGACACAGACACACACACACAGACAGACACACACACACAGACACACAGACACAGACACACAGACAGAGACACAGACACACAGACAGAGACACAGACACACACACAGACACACAGACAGAGACACAGACACACAGACACAGACACACAGACAGAGACACAGACACACACACAGACACACAGACACAGACACACAGACAGAGACACAGACACACACAGACACACAGACACACAGACAGAGACACAGACACACACACACACAGACACACAGACAGAGACACAGACACACAGACACAGACACACAGACACACACACACAGACACACAGACACAGACACAGACACACAGACACACACACAGACACACACACACAGACACACAGACAGAGACACAGACACACAGACACACACACACAGACACACAGACAGAGACACAGACACACAGACACAGACACACAGACAGAGACACAGACACACACAGACACACAGACAGAGACACAGACACACAGACACAGACACACAGACAGAGACACAGACACACACAGACACACAGACAGAGACACAGACACACAGACAGAGACACAGACACACACATAGACACAGACATACCAATAGCTATTGGTCATATAGTTGAAGACTTCTGTGTAGCGGAGAGGATAGTCCCACACCTGGACATCTGTTAGCTGACCATCAAAACCTGAAAAATCAATTACAGGCTCACCTGACCAGACATACTGCACAGACACACACAGACACACACACACACACACACACACAGCAGATAGATAATGTTAAAGATAACATCAAAGATAATGTTATAGATAATGTTATAGATAGCATTATATATACTGTTTTACATAATGCTAGAGATAACGGTAGATATATTGTTAGAGATAATGTCAGATATAACGTTAAGGATAACGTTCAGATCATTTTAGCGATAACATTAGAGATAATGGTGAAGCAGCCTGTCGCTGAAGGAGCTCTCCAGTGCTGTTACTTGGTCCCGCATCCGGTGGGAGTGATTGTCCATCATGGATGACAGTTTTGTTGTCATCCTCCTTCCTCCCACCACCTCCACTGGGTCCAGGGGGCATCCCAGGACAGAGCTGGCCTTCTTCATCAGCTTGTCGAGTCTTTTCCTGTCCGACACTGAGATGCCGCTGCCCCAGCAGACCACACCATAAAAAATGGCTGATGCCACCACGGTGTCATAAAATGTCTTGAGGAGTGCTCCCTGCACTCCAAAGGACCTCAGTCTCCTGAGCAGATAGTCTGCCCTGGCCTTTCTTATAAAGTGCCATAGTATTATAGATACTGTTTTAGATAACGGTACAGATAATGTTAGAGATAACGTTATAGATAATGTTCTAGTGTTAGACATTCTGTTTTACATCATGTTAGAGATAACACTATAGATCATTTTAGACATAGCATTAGAGATAACAGTATAGATAAAGTCAGAGATAATGTTAAAGATAGTGTCATAGATACTGTTTTAGATAACGGTAGAGATAACAGTATAGATAATGTTAGAGATGATGTCAGAGATAATATTAAAATATAACGTTAAAGATAATGTTATAATGTTAGACATTCTGTTTTAGATAATGTTAGAGATAACGCTATAGATCGTTTTAGACATAACATTAGAGATAACATATAGATAATGTTAGAGATAATGTTATGTCGAAGTATCCTTGAGCAAGATACTGAAGATCCACTGCGCTGGAAGGGATGGGTGACAGTGACAGAGTATAACTTAACTTAGTTAAAAAGGTGAATTTAGGAAGATGTTGTGTATATGTCCTCAGGGTTGAAGCCCTTTTCACTTGTGGACAAACATTACAGACTTCATCATGTGGTAAGAGACGTGCTAACATCACCACGCATTCAGACCAGAGCTTCAGAATACATACAGAATGTGCTTCAGGATGAACCACTCTGTCCTCACCGACACTGGCAGCATCTTCCTGATGCTGATGCTTGAGCTGCTGAACACCTGGGCCACATTCTTCATGGAGTCCACAGTGAGGCAGACTCTGGTCCAGATGTCCGTTCCAATGTTGGACCAGAACCATATATTAGGTCGAAAGTGCAGGTTGTAGAAGCTGTATCTGTCAAAGCTCAGTCTATAACCGAAGTTATCGCCTGACAGCAGCAGAGGGCTTCTGCTGGACGGACTGAGTATGAAGATTCTGCTGTTACTGGTTTGCTCAATGAGGTATCGCAGACACACGGACACACCTGCAGGAGGGGAGTGTCGACTGACATATTTAGTTGACAAAATTCAGTAAAACACAAACACATGAACAGTTGTTTGTTTAAGAATGTGGCTAAAAACAGGAATGACCCTAAAAACACAAATGCATACTGTAATGTATGTAATGCAGCCAGTACTCAACCTTAAGCTAGTTTGTTTTTGTCTGAACAAAACAATAAAAGTCATTATAATCCTGATTTAGTAAGAGCAAAGCCAGTCTGATGCCTCAGTTAATGAAGCAGCATTTTGTTTATTTTTTGTTTTTAATTTGACAAATTGAACTTTTCCTCAGATATGTCATTAATAAGAATTGGAATTAAGAAGGACAACATATTGATTCCACATGAAAAGTCTCAAACTTTTAAGTTAGTTTCCTACAATAATCATAATAAAAAAATGCTGTCTGAATCGTTTAAATTGGAGGCTGGCTGACGTTAGTTGCACAGGAAGAGGCACATGACTGAACATGATGTGGTATTATTTAAGGACAGTTCATTCACGCACACAGTGGGGATGGTATTAATTTAATTAACTGATGTGCAAGTTTAAATTGGAGAGAGGCTCAGCTTCAATACAAATTTATTATTATTTAATTATAAATTCTGTTAATTAACTAGCCTAGTTGAGCAACTAGCTGCCTTTTAAATCTCCTTCTTGTGGGTGGCACACACAACATATCATCAAAATGAATAAATAAATATATAAATATATAAATAAAAACACATTATCTAACAGCATCACCCCTTCATGTAAAAAAAAAGAGAGAATATCTGTTCACCAAAATAAGTTTCTGGATGTCAGATTGTGTTTCAGTTTGGAAATAGAGTTTGTGAATGTAGTTACCTCTGGTGGCAGATGCTGTTGTCCAAGGAGGATAGGTGGGGGTGGGGTAGGATCTGGTTGTGGAGGGGGCGGGGTAGGATCTGGTCGTGGGGGTGGGATAGGGTCTGGTTGTGGGGGTGGGGTAGGGTCTGGTGGTGGAGGGGGCGGGGTAGGGTCTGGTGGTGGGGGTGGGGTAGGGTCTGGTGGTGGAGGGGGCGGGGTAGGGTCTGGTGGAGGGGGCGGGGTAGGGTCTGGTGGTGGGGGTGGGGTAGGGTCTGGTTGTGGAGGGTGTGGTGGAAGCCCAGGGGGCAGGACTAGGGGTATAATGGGGCGGGTAGAAGGACACTCCTCCTCCATTGGAGGACAACGTGAACATCTTCCCAGTTAAATCCAGTCCATAAAGTCCTGGACAGATAGAGAGAAGAGACAAAATGTTCTTTCATTCATGCATCTGATAAATGTTTTGGGTTTTTATCCCACCATGAACAAAGTGAGGAGGAGACAGGAAAGGGTTCTGTCTGTCTCTTCATCGCGTTTTATTTCCAGAGCAGACAACAACAACCCACAACAACCAAGAACTGAAATGTCTTTTTAGGGTTTTTTTTGTTTCCATGGTTACAAGTTGGACCTGGGCTCATACTGGTTGGTTTCATTTCCAGATCAGATCTCCTTTAGTCCTGAGTCTTGAAATGGTTATGTACACATCTTCCATGTATTGGAAAAGAGCTTTTTTTAATATATTTTTCGAATTTTTGCCATTTCAATTATTTATTTTTATTTGTAAAATTGAACTTTTTAAAATATATGCATTTA
The DNA here is from genome assembly GCA_037577475.1 of Chaunax sp. Z400. Lineage (NCBI taxonomy): Eukaryota > Metazoa > Chordata > Actinopteri > Lophiiformes > Chaunacidae > Chaunax > Chaunax sp. Z400. Next base: position 32,589,475 of record CM075185.1, read on the forward strand.
ACAAGAATTACAGTTAACAGGACAACTTAAATGTCTTCTTATGTCTTTATTGTTAAAAATGCACCTGTGGTGGGGATCCTGTTTTTAATGGTGCCACTCATGTCTATACTATACAACACAGTGAACTGTGTTAATTCGATTTGATTGTAACTTTTTGAAGGATAAATATTTTTTTGTTTCTATTTTTGTTTGTTGTTTGTTTGTGTAGGGGTAGAGATAATTAATCATGGGGTCTCTAACAGCTAATGATTAGCAGCTAATGATTAGCATGTAATGTTTAGCAGCTAATGCTAGCAGCTAATGAAGACTAAAACAATAGTAAGCATGACATCATTATGGGCAAAGGTTAGCATTATTGTACGGCGGTACAGTTAAAAGCAGACTCACTATTAATCAGATTACTGTGAGTTTTAAATCTTTATAACTGAGAAACTACATTTATTTTCTGCTTTACATTACTGCATAATGTTTCAGTCTTTTTCAGTTGCCCCAGTAACACAAAGTATAACATTATAAGTATAATAAATGTAATATACAGATGTATACAACGCTCTGATGTGTTTTTGTGACGTTTCTGCTGATCTGTTTGTGATCAAATGTCGTAGGAATGTAGTTTACATGTAAACTCTCCTCCATCATCCTCCACTCATGAGATCCTACGTGACTCTCAGCCACCCGCCTCCTTGTGCAAGGATTGGTGAGTTCAAGTGTGTTTTCTGTAGGATTTTTGTATATGACAATTCTTTGACTGGCTGGAAAAAAATGAAGCTTCCTGCAAGAATGAAGTCATTATTCAGTCCAGTTTTATCTCAATGCCGCTAACATCTGGTGACAGTAGAGTGACAGACAACACTTCTGCTCAAAAAAAACATATTATAAAAGTCACTTTAGACATTTATTATAAATTATTAGTAATTATTGATTATTAACTATTCTTTTCTTATGTTCTGCTGTTTATGTGAACCAAAGACTTTCAGTAAACCAAAACAATTTGTCCACATCAGTAAAGGTGTGTTTCAAAAAAGAGATTTTAAAAATTAGAATTTTGGTTTTGGGGTTAAATTAACTCTTGCCTCATTCTTCTAGGACAGATGGGAGTCAGAGATATTCTATTAGTACTAGAGATGGTCCACTGTCAGAACCTCCGGGTATGTAGGGGGCGCTAACGAGGTAGTCCAAAATGAATGGAGCTATATGGAGCAGAAGCCCAAAAATTAAATATTTTTCGGTCAGCTTTCATTATATTTTAGATATAATGGGTTGAAACAATAAATATCAGTCCATTAGATATTTTTTTACTGCTTCAATTGTTGTGACATATCGTTATTTAAGTAGTAGCATTGGTAGCACTCATTAGCATTCATTAGCAGAATGCTAGCGGTTTTTGGGCAACATCAGCTTCCTTGTAAGAAAAATGAAAAAATATTGGCGTGTTTTCATTTCACTTCTAATATATAATCAATACTATATTTACACAAAGTAAAATACAATTTGGGCTTTTTGTCTAGAAGTAGGTGAAAATAATGATTTTAGCCGTTAGGCTCCATTCACTCCCATTCATTGACTCCTTCTAGAGCGCCCTCTAAGTGAACTGCAGCTGATTTTGGAACAATGGAGTTAATGGGCAGTGAACAGGCTGATGTAGAAGGGCTGTGTGTGAGCCTCTGCTAACAGGAAGCTCAAACTCTGATGGAGATATTAATATAAAGTACTTGCTAAACCTGCTGAAAGTCAGTATGAAGTCACACACACACAAACACACACACACATACACACACACACACACACACACAGGTATAATAATGTAATTATTTTACTTCTGTAAATGTCAAACAGTATCAGAGCAACTGAGATAAGTTGTGTTTATATAACCTGCCTTTAACCAGGAGTGATGAGATATTTATAAACATTTTACAGTCTTGTGTGTGTGTCTGCGTGTGCGCCCACCTGTTGTTGTCCATGAAGCTGTGGCAGCAGGTGGAGTGTTTGGTGTAGCCTGTCCTACAGTCACCAGTGCTGACACCACCGCTATCACCACAGGAGCCTGAAGCAGCTTCATCTTCATCGTCTTCATCCTGTCTGACCAGAGTCTTCACTGAAGCGTCTGTTTCCTCTGTTTATCAGTGTTTACCTCAAGCAGCTGCTCTGCTTTCACTTCCTGCTTCAGGCGTCAGCAGACTCTCTAACTTTCGTTTCTGTGTAAAGAAACTTCCCCCTAACACACACACACACACACACACACACACACACACACACACACACACACACACACACACACACACACACACACACACACGCAGCTTTGTATTGATGGGAATGTCGGCTCCAGATCATTTGGCTCAACTATAGAAACTGACTCTTTATTTAGTTCCACCTCTTTTATAATTCAGTTATATTTGGCCACTAATTGGTCTCTGAGCCTGTTTCTCACTTTATTTATTCATTATGTCATTATGATCGATCATAAGCTGCAGAATATCATCATCTCAGGCCTGCATTATGTTTGCTATTGAAACAATAAAGTGAAGCCTGTTATCCATGTGTGTTGGATGTTTTATTTACATTGATTACATTGATCAACACAGGATCTACCTTCTTTTTCTTTATTATACTTTAAACCTTACTGGAAGAAAACAAGTCAAAAACCTTTTTTCTAAACGGGATAAAGTAGTGAATTTTTCTACTTTCGTTTTTTTGTCCTAGTGATTGCATCATCATATTTGGTGTTTGTCAATCATATGTAAGGATAATATGGAGGCACTTGGTGTAGCCAATCAAACTTCAGGGAGGCGAGTGCCACCCCATACCCTCCATCTGGACACACCCCTAAGCTTTTGAACCTGAGTGTTGTGGCTTCCTGCTAAATGTTGTAGTCCAGATTGTGTTGGAGGTTTGGGGGGAGGACTGGAGCTTCATCAGACCTCACTACGGCTGCCAGACCATAAATAGCATCAAAAACGGTTTTCATCTAAAAATGATCTCCTAAGGACGAGGCTGGAGGGAGGAGTTACAGCAGGAAATGTATTGATATATACGCAGAGATGTGATGAGAAACGTCAGGTTATGATGGTCATCCTGGACACCTGCAGGAGGATGATGTCAGAAACTTAAAAATGAAATTTTGAGTTTAACTATTAAAATTAATTTTAATTTGTGGAGCTAAAAGCATTGAAAACATTTAAAGCATTTCAAAAAACAATAATGTCCTGATATACCATGTACTGTCTTGTGAAGAACGTGTCCCTGTAGATCCTGTTCATAATGTGTTCTGGTGTTTGGAGTGACAGGAACTCTGATTCTAAAAAACAGGTTGAATTTAATTTTTAGCCTTATTTAAATCTAACTTTTTTGTGCTTTGACGAATGGAACCAAAACCATGTACCACAAGAATTTAGTACATGTATTTTTATAATTATATGAATAATCTGAAGCAAAATAATAACTTAAATCACCAATCACCTTTGTTAAAATAAGGCCAACTCAAAGTAAATAAAGGTAAAACAAAAAAGATGAATCATAGATTTTTGAATGAAGGTTTCAGTGTCAGATTAAAGTGTGTTAACCTCATACATCTACACCACAGCCTGACAACAGAAGCTCTGTGGGCTGAACATATCCATCAGTAAAGCAGGTGAAGTTTAGATGAAGAGTGTTACACAATCTGACAGCGTTGTAATGATCTACATGGAGGAAACCAGATCAGCCACAATGATTTCCCTGAACCACAAACCTGTGGTGGCTGGTGATCAAAATGTTTGTAATGTTGATCAGGTTTATAAGATTTATTTATTTAGTCATCAAGCACACAAAGCGATATGAAGTCAAAACTTCTTACACATCAAAGTCATCTCAAAAGTAAAACTTATAACTCACAAACAAATGATTGATCTTTGTTCTTTGTTGATAAGATGAGCTTTGTTTGTAATTGTGACAGAAACCTCTGGTGTGGGTGGGTTTTATCAGGCATGCGTACCCATTGGCTAACGTTTTTCCAACTTTTTTCTGCGGAGTACTGACCAGCTAACTAAGGCGTAACAAGTAGATAACATGTTCATAATCAATAATAATGATTGATTTTGCTTTCCTGCTAAGGGTTTGATAAGATGATCAAAACCACTCTCATCTCAGAGTAATCTTCTCATGTCAGAGTAATATTTTCATCTCAGAGTAATCTTTTCATCTCAGAGTAATCTTCTCATTTTAGAGTAATCTTCTGATCTCAGATTAATCTTCTCATCTCAGATTAATCTTCTCATCTCAGAGTAATCTTCTGATCTCAGATTAATCTTCTGATCTCAGAGTAATCTTCTCATCTGAGAGTAATCTTCTCATCTCAGAGTAATCTTCTGATCTCAGATTAATCTTCTGATCTCAGAGTAATCTTCTCATCTCAGAGTAATCTTCTCATCTCAGAGTAATCTTCTGATCTCAGATTAATCTTCTGATCTCAGAGTAATCTTCTCATCTGAGAGTAATCTTCTCATCTCAGAGTAATCTTCTGATCTCAGATTAATCTTCTCATCTCAGAGTAATCGTCTCATGTCAGAGTAATCTTTTCATCTCAGAGTAATCTTTTCATCTCAGAGTAATCTTCTCATGTCAGAGTAATATTTTCATCTCAGAGTAATCTTTTCATCTCAGAGTAATCTTCTCATCTCAGAGTAATCTTCTCATCTCAGAGTAATCTTCTCATCTCAGAGTAATCTTCTCATCTCAGAGTAATCTTCTCATGTCAGAGTAATCTTTTCATCTCAGAGTAATCTTTTCATCTCAGAGTAATCTTCTCATGTCAGAGTAATCTTTTCATCTCAGAGTAATCTTCTCATCTCAGAGTAATCTTCTCATCTCAGAGTAATCTTTTCATCTCAAAATAATCTTTTCATCTCAGAGTAATCTTTTCATCTCAGAGTAATCTTTTCATCTCAAAATAATCTTTTCATCTCAGAGTAATCTTTTCATCTCAGAGTAATCTTTTCATCTAAAAATAATCTTTTCATCTCAGAGTAATCTTTTCATCTCAAAATAATCTTCTCATCTCAGAGTAATCTTCTGATCTCAGATTAATCTTCTCATCTCAGATTAATCTTCTCATCTCAGAGTAATCTTCTCATCTCAAAATAATCTTCTCATCTCAGAGTAATCTTCTGATCTCAGATTAATCTTTTCATCTCAGAGTAATCTTTTCATCTCAGAGTAATCTTTTCATCTCAGAGTAATCTTCTCATCTAGCTCTCTGCTAAAAGCAAACACTCGTTCTTCCCAAAATGTGAACTTTTCCTTAAACATTTGTTTACTTTCATGCACACAAAAAATAAGTGAAATTCACTGAATAAATAAAGACTTTTAAAAAAAACAGCAGTCCAACATTTTATTGATCCCTACAGGAAATTGTGTGGCTCCATAACAACATCACACTTCTTCTTCACACTCCAGCAGCTATGTACATACATACAGTATATAGTATATAATATGGTGAAAGTAGATTTACTCAGACTGTGTAGTACAGCGGTGGGTATTTGTATGGTGGAGTGTATGGTGATCTTATCATCCAGTGATCTGTTCATGTGGCTCAGGCTGATGATCCTCCAGACTCTCTTGTTTCTGTTTTTGCTGTGTATTCTATTAACCTTTATTCTTCTTAGTTTTTTTGTTTTACTTTTTCATTGATCTCATTAAATTTTCCTACCTTTATGATAATTTTAAGATTTTAATGTGTCCTCTGTCAACATCTGGAGGATCTATTCCTGTATCTGCAGCTATAGAGTGTAAACGAGTGATTGATAAGTCAACATAACAGCTGTAATCACATTAATGATTAACACAGAGGAGAAAATACTTTGACTGTGTTATAATGCATTTATTACAGATGCACAAACATTCACAGGTGTTTTTAACTCTGATATAAATAGGTAAACTGTGTAACTGTGTAAACTTGGAAAATAATAAAATAATTAATTTAAATTTAAATTTAACTCAACGTCTATTTACAAGATTTCTTCTGGAGCTCTCTTGTGTTCTTTGCTCTTTCATGAGAATAAAGTTTATAATGAAAAGATAAATAGTCAATTAATGTATCTAATAAATACTTTAATATATTATAATAATAATAACATATTATAACTGTAAAAATAAGAAAATATTTAAGTAAATATATAAGTAAAAAATATGATGACGTATTTCATACATATTGTCAACCATTTGTCAGCTGTTTACAGATAAATTACAGATGGTTCACTGGAGGAGAGACAAACACATTAATAAAAGGCTCAAAATGTTTTGAAATACTAAATAAGGTATGGTTGTAATGCACGAAACAATTTAAAATACCAGTAAACCTGTAGCAGATAAACTGTTTTAATGTCAGTCAGCAGCGAACAGATGATTGGTGAGTGAACAAGATCCATGTCTTTGAGACCAACCTGGTTACAAACATCTCAGATGTGTCACGTCTGCCAACAGCAGCAAGATGAAGCATCACTTCCTGCTCCACTGCAGCCTGCAGGAAGGAACAGGAACCAAAGTATTTACAAAAATAAAACTCAAACAACAGTAGTTCAACTCACTATCAGAACAAAACTACATTCAATATTTAATTACATTCTTAATTAAAGTTTATACTAAAAACTTTATACAGTTTGATGCCAAAGTAGATGGGGCAGTGTGTAAAATTGGGGCATTGCTCGTTTTGTTGCTCCTATGTTTGAGAAAATGACACAAAGGTCCTCCATGGTAGAAAAATGTTAAACCTCCCTCCAAGAGGTCCTTCAAGTGGAGAAAATGTGGTCAAGACTCTCTGGGGGCCTTCTAGTGGAGAAAACATGGTAAAGGCTGTCTAAGGTGTCATTCTAGTGGAGAAAACATGGTAAAGCCTGTTGGGGGCTTCTGGTGCAGAAAACATTGTAAAGGCTCTCTGAGGGCCTTCTAGTGAAGAAAACATGGTAAAGGTTCTCTGGGGGCCTTCTAGTGAAGAAAACATGGTAAAGGTTCTCTGAGGGCCTTCTAGTGAAGAAAACATGGGAAAGGTTCTCTGGGGGCCTTCTAGTGAAGAAAACATGGTAAAGGTTCTCTGGGGGCCTTCTAGTGAAGAAAACATGGTAAAGGTTCTCTGGGGACCTTCTAGTGGAGAAAACATGATAAAGGCTCTCTGGAGGCCCTTCCAGTGGAAAAATCATGATAAAGGCTCTCTGGAGGCCCTTCCAGTGGAAAAATCATGATAAAGGCTCCCTGGGGGCCCTTCCAGTGGAGAAAACATGGTAAAGGCTGTCCAAGGTGTTCAAGTGGAGAAAACATGGTAAAGGCTCTCTGGGGGCCCTCTAGTGGAGAAAACATGGTAAAGGCTCTCTGGGGCCCCTCTAGTGGAGAAAACATTGTAAAGGCTCTCTGGGGCCCCTCTAGTGGAGAAAACATTGTAAAGGCTCTCTGGGGCCCCTCTAGTGGAGAAAACATGGTAAAGGCTCTCTGGGGCCCCTCTAGTGGAGAAAACATGGTAAAGGCTCTCTCGGGGCCCTCTAGTGGACACATTGTGGTAAAGTGCTCTAATGGGTGCTTTTAAAATAGAGAAAGCATGATGAACTGCCCTTTAAGATGCCTTCGTCTGGATAAAATGGGATCCGCTGTTTTTTGGGCTATCCTACATGCTAGAATATAATTTGGCCTCCATGAACATCTAAATAGTTAAGTAGTCAATAGCTTCCTTTATGGTTTTATTACAGAGGTGTATTTATAAGATCCGAGTCACATGATAAGATCATTTTAATCTTAAAGTACTTTTTGTAACTGTTTCACCATAAATGCTTCATGACTTTCCATGTCTATTATATAGTTGGTGTTTATCGCTGTGCCACTCAGACAGCTCGATGAAATAATTGAATATTATTATCGTTACAGTAAGTTGTTTGTTTGATGGTGTGATAATGTATGAAAACATTGAAAACACATGCCAGAATATTTATTCCTGCATTTTAAACAGGAATGTTTTAAAGGCCAAAGGAGCTAAACCCAAATCTCTGTACGAATTCACGAATCCTACTATGGGGATGCCATGTCCCTCCCTGCTCTGCCTCTGATTGGCTTGGCATGATGATGACATTTCTCAAAAGATTTACATTTACATTAGATTAACAAATATAAATTTAATGTTAAAACCTTTTTGTTATTATTATTATTATTATTTATTTATTTGTTTACTTACAGCCTAATTTCGAGCATTATTGCCTGACAGTAGATTTGAAAAAACGTCCTGTTCTTTTAGTGAGGGGCTACGTGGGAAACGTAATCGTTATACAGAGCCAATCACAGGCAAAGTAGGGCGTGTCATGGCTTCCCCATAGTAGTTTTGGTTAATTTACGACCTCCGCACACTTGAACGTGTCTTTCTTGTTTCGGTTTCAGTAGAAGTGAATGGGAGACAGAATTAATACCATATAAGTAATGCGACCAAACCTTCATGTCAATATAGCAAATTTCATCTAAATAAAAACAATTCAATGCGTGTGCCTTTATTGTGAAGGTTGTAGCAGTGTTGTCGCTGCTGCCTACGCCTCCTGCCACCGTGTACCGATCTGACAGCAGCTGGGATGACACCGTGGATAATACAAACACACTGCTGCTGTATATAAGCACACCGACAGACATACACCGACAGACACACACCGACCGACCACCGGAACCATGGGCGTCATCATCTCTCACATCATCTCCAGGTTCATTTCTAAGACACCTGTCAGGATTCTAATGGGTGAGTCTGTCCTCACGTGACCATTATTATTATTATTATTATTATTATTTACGTAGTTTTTTAAGTGATGTTTGGCTCAGATCAGGGTTTCCGGGACATAAACATAAAAACTGTGTAATATTTTTACACCAAACTTTACGCTTAAGGAGAGATGTCTTTTGA
>CM075185.1:32603373-32703373 GCA_037577475.1 Chaunax sp. Z400
GAGAAGAGTCGATTAATCATCACAATAACTCACTGATTATGGCTCATAAAAAAAAAAAGTTTCATTGTTAAAATCAAAGCTGATATTGACCAGAATTCAGATCAATACATTCATTTATTAAACAAGCATCTGATGATCATGTTTTAAACCAGATCAATTCATTTTATAGGAAACTAAATTAATTAATTGCACTGATTTTGATCTTTTCATCTGTTTATTTTACCATGTGTTAATATTCAGGTTAAATTTTAATATTTACACTTGAAATAAATTTACCTAGGCCTCATTTTGTAAACCAGCTCTGTGCCTACAAAGTTTTATTGTACTTGTCTTTTTTTGTGTTGCTATTTGGAAAATGACTTCACGTATTTCTACTACATTATTCTATTTTTTCACCATCTTTATATTCAAGTATGTTTTATATATTTAACTTTAATATTTTGTACTTTATAATAAAGTTGTTTTGATGGCCAGTTTATGTGTTTGTTCTATTTTAAAGTCAAACCAACCAATAGCAGGTCATTTAGCAGTAACTCCTGGGGTTCTTTAAATCAGGTTTAAACTGTTGCTGCAGCCAACAGTAACTGTCTTTATTTTCTTTTGCAGCTGACATTAACAGAAAAACTTTGTTTCTCTGAGTCCATGTTGACGTCTTCAAACGTCTTCTTTTGTCTATAATATAAAGATTCTGCTGACTGCTGTAGATTCTCTGCATCAAGTTTCATTTTTCTGTTCATTAAAATTAATATGGTTGAGAATCAGATGATTTGTGATCAGCTGTGATGTTCTAAACAGAATCCAGAAACTTCTGCCGACAACTGCTCATAAAGTTCTTTGTAAACAAATATAACATTTCTAGTTGTGTGCACATTTCTTTGTACATTATTTTACTGTATGAGATGAAATGTATCCCTTTCTGTAATATCTTTAAAAGGCATTTTAGTGTTATGAAAAACAACTAACTGTTGTTCTAAAATTAATATGAAACTATAGTTCTGTTCTAATTTCACTTTCCCTGAAGCTCTACGGAGGTTTGTTTGCTTTGAAAACATGAGCAGCCAGGTGGGTGGAGTTAGTGCTTTATTTATCACTGAAAAGCCTTTTTTATTTTCCATGACACAATCAATTATCACTGAAACATATTTACAGCTGAACATCATCCTGTCCCGTTTTCTGCTGAACCAACTGGAACTTTTCATGTGGTTACAGAAGAAAACATCGTCCAAAAAACAGAAAATAAAATCAGCAACTGTTGATTTAAGCTTTTAGACATCTTCACTGCTGCCCTCAGGAGGCTGTGACCTCTGACCTCCAATATCATGATGTTGGAACTGAAACTTATTTTCTACAGATGATCAGGGTCAGTTACTCTGAATCAATTAATAAATCAATTCAAACCAGATGAACATGTATAAATGCAGATACATGTTTTGATGAAACTAGGTCTTACATACGTCTCATTGAGCCTTTGTTCAAAGCTTCCTGAGTGACTTGATATCAGATCAGATTATCAGAGAAGATAAAAGCTGGGCTGCAATTTTTCCAAACATCACAAAGAGCGAAGCATCGTCTAAAATCTGCAGGTGGTGAGCAGCGTACAGAGTGGTACCTTCATGCAGATATTCTGTTTATTAGGAGTTACAGATGTCTCACTCTGACATAAAGAAAAAATATTCAAGATTTCTCTTCTCTGTAGCTTCTCACCTTCAGGATCTCCTGTGGCCATGTTGGCTCCTGTCCTGACATGTGAAAGCACAAGGCACAGAAACGTCATGAAAAGCTGAGATGCTGGAAAAAGAGTGGCTAATGATAGGTTTTATACATAGACCCTTTACAAATACAGACGAAGATCATTTCTGAAACATAAAAAATTTAAATTGGCACTGAAGTCATTGGAAATGTTTTCGGGATTTTAGAGAATTCCTCCAAACAATAAGAGCATCTGAGGTGAAACACTGAGACCTGATTGAATGATTTTAGGTCGATTCATCTGAATATGGGTGAAGAGATTTTTCACACAGATAAAATGATTTCTGTTTTAACAGCATATTATTGGCTGTTTATTTATACCTGATGACTGTTCTGTTTGTTCAGATGCCTAAAATGATCGACACTGAGAGTAAACCTAGGACCTCTGGTGTGAATGATCTTCATCTCCGTCACACTACTGTAACAGTGACATTTGTTAACCATGTCTCCTAACCCTAACCTGGTTGTAATGTTAATATGTTTACCTCCACCAAACAGGTTATGTTAGAACATCTCAAAAAGCTCTGATAAATATATTTGTTTAATCTGCTGATCATTTCCAGCATCTGGTCTATAAATCTGAAGACAGCAGAAACACTTGAGAAGCTGGGGCTTTAACATTTATGCTGATGATTAAAGGAGTCTACGTCTTTTTATTGATCAATTCATCTCCAAATTGTTGAAGCTCTGCTGTGATGATGAGTTTAAAGACTGCATGTTGATTTTCATTCTGCAGTGAAATGAATGAAGACTATGTGGATGGAGGGTTAGAAACCAGAATGCTGCAGGATGGGTTGACTGGAGGATGAACACATCACAACAGGAAGGACTCTTCAAAATAAGACTCCATGCTCACTGCTTTCTTCTTCTCTTTTTCTTATATGTACTTTACATATTGAACCAACAACACTGAAACATCCTGTTGCCCTCTGGACCTCCTTGTGGCCAAACCTTCACCTCCTCTTTGCTTTGAATCCAGTGAGATTGTATAAAATAAAAACAGAGGTTGATCTTTGAGGAGCCGGTATAAAAAGCAATGCACACTTAATATTAGTCCATGGTGAGACGTTTCCACGCCTGCTCCTCTCCTCTTACACAGAGAGGGTATGTTTCATTAATCTTCCATTTTCAGAGTGGCAGCTACCACCACAGACTCCAGAAGGGAGGGAGCACATGTTTTTCAGTCCCAGGCAGCCCAGGTGGGTGGTGTTCCCCTCCTTGGATTCCTGAGATGTTGCTTTAATGGTACCAGCTGGGGTTAGCCTGGGTGATAAAACAAGTATCCTCTGCCTTTTATTAGGCTTCAGACTCTCCCTTCTTCTTTCCCTCTTCCCCGGCATCGCTGTCCTCTGACTGGCTGTTGCTAAGCACTAAGAACTGTCCGTCAGAGCCAGGCACGTTAGAGGGGCGACTCGAGGCGGCGATCAAACGGCTCTGCTCCTCCAGATCCTGGAGGCAAAACAGAGAAAGAGTCAAATATCAAAAGAGTTGGTTTTAAAATAGAGGAACATATTATGGTGTGTGTGTTATTGAGTGTTTATGACATTTACTACTGTTATTGAGTGTTTATGACATTTACTACTGTTATTGAGTGTTTATGACATTTACTACTGTTATTGAGTGTTTATGACATTTACTAACGTATGTTTTTGAGTGTTTATCACATTTACTAACATTATTGAGTGTTTATCATATTTACTACTGTTATTGAGTGTTTATCACATTTACTAACATTATTGAGTGTTTATCACATTTACGACTGTTATTGAGTGTTTATCACATTTACGACTGTTATTGAGTGTTTATCACATTTACGACTGTTATTGAGTGTTGATCACATTTACTAACATTATTGAGTGTTTATCACATTTACTAACGTATGTTTTTGAGTGTTTATCACATTTACTAACATTATTGAGTGTTTATCATATTTACTACTGTTATTGAGTGTTTATCACATTTACTAACATTATTGAGTGTTTATCACATTTACGACTGTTATTGAGTGTTTATCACATTTACGACTGTTATTGAGTGTTGATCACATTTACGACTGTTATTGAGTGTTGATCACATTTACGACTGTTATTGAGTGTTTATCACATTTACTACTGTTATTGAGTGTTTATCACATTTACGACTGTTATTGAGTGTTGATCACATTTACGACTGTTATTGAGTGTTGATCACATTTACTACTGTTATTGAGTGTTTATCACATTTACGACTGTTATTGAGTGTTTATCACATTTACGACTGTTATTGAGTGTTTATCACATTTACTACTGTTATTGAGTGTTTATCACATTTACTACTGTTATTGAGTGTTTATCACATTTACTACTGTTATTGAGTGTTTATCATATTTACTACTGTTATTGAGTGTTTATGACATTTACTACTGTTATTGAGTGTTTATGACATTTACTACTGTTATTGAGTGTTTATGACATTTACTACTGTTATTGAGTGTTTATGACATTTACTACTGTTATTGAGTGTTTATCACATTTACTAACGTATGTTTTTGAGTGTTTATCACATTTACTAACATTATTGAGTGTTTATCATATTTACTACTGTTATTGAGTGTTTATCACATTTACTAACATTATTGAGTGTTTATCACATTTACGACTGTTATTGAGTGTTTATCACATTTACGACTGTTATTGAGTGTTTATCACATTTACGACTGTTATTGAGTGTTTATCACATTTACTACTGTTATTGAGTGTTTATCACATTTACGACTGTTATTGAGTGTTTATCACATTTACGACTGTTATTGAGTGTTTATCACATTTAAGACTGTTATTGAGTGTTTATCACATTTACGACTGTTATTGAGTGTTTATCACATTTACTAACATTATTGAGTGTTTATCACATTTACTACTGTTATTGAGTGTTTATCACATTTACTACTGTTATTGAGTGTTTATCACATTTACGACTGTTATTGAGTGTTTATCACATTTACGACTGTTATTGAGTGTTTATCACATTTACGACTGTTATTGAGTGTTTATCACATTTACTAACATTATTGAGTGTTTATCACATTTACTAACATTATTGAGTGTTTATCACATTTACTAACATTATTGAGTGTTTATCACATTTACGACTGTTATTGAGTGTTTATCACATTTACTAACATTATTGAGTGTTTATCACATTTACTACTGTTATTGAGTGTTTATCACATTTACTACTGTTATTGAGTGTTTATCACATTTACTAACGTTTTTGAGTGTTTATCACATTTACTAACATTATTGAGTGTTTATCACATTTACTACTGTTATTGAGTGTTTATCACATTTACTAACGTTATTGTTTATCACATTTACTAACATTATTGAGTGTTTATCACATTTACTACTGTTATTGAGTGTTTATCACATTTACTAACGTTATTGAGTGTTTATGACATTTACTACTGTTATTGAGTGTTTATCACATTTACTAATGTTTCTTGTGTAATTGGCTGTTCTGTAGGGGTCATGTGATTCTGAGAGGAGGGGTAGGAGATTCAGAGTGTGCAGGGCTGCTGGAAAGCTCCCTTAAAGTTTTATGTTAAAGTTATGGTCTCCGTGGTAAAACGTCTCCACATGGACTGTCGTCGGAGTGGCTACAGAACGATGTGGAACTAGGAGAAGCGAGCTGAGAGATCATCGAGTCATCGCCAGAGAAGAGAAGAGAAGCCGGTAAGCTCACCCTCGTTACTTGTAGCCTGAAAGCTAAAAACCTCATCAATATCTGCAGAGGCAACCCAGGAGGCCTGAGATGAGGGTGAGCACATCAGAGCCTGGGGCTCAGTAGTTTGGTCTAACATGATCTATTAACATGATAGACCATAGAGTTTAATAAGAACACGTCAGAAAGTGTAACATATACCTAGCACAGGAAGTTGTAGAAAAGATGACAGCAATAATAAGACAAAAATTAAGTACTTCCCTCCATTACATCACCAAAAAATAAATCAGCCATTGTAGACTTAAGCCCCTTTTCCACTGCATAGTACCAGCTCTACACGACTCGACTCAGCTTGGTTTTCTACCGGTCGTTTTCCATTGTCGATGTTACCTCCTCAGGGTAGATTGGGACCACGTGAAACTGCTGTGGTGTAGTCTTTAACACGACACACACCTCTGGTGATCCTCTCATCAGCTGTTAAAGACAGGAACGTCTGAACCTCCTCAATATAGCAGCTGCAATAAATAAAAGGTCGCTAAAGTAGCTTCGCTGTTTGAGTGTGGTGGACATTGATTTTTGCTGTGCAGGATACTCCATGCGTGCCGGGCATCGACCAATCAGTGGTCTGTTATGTTTCATGTGACATTTTAGTACCTGCTCAGCTCACTTGGAAACGCAGCAGAGCAGGTACAAAAAAATTGTACCAGGTACTTTTTACCAAATGGAAATGCAAAAAAAGCGAGGCGAGTCGAGTCGAGCTGGTACTATTCAGTGGAAAAAAAGTGGGCTTTTCTGTATTTAAATTCTAATTAAGACATGGTTTTAGTGAGCTGCAGTTTTCCTGCCTTATGTCTGTTTAATTATTAGATAATAATAATTTTCTCTATGTGGATAACTTAATACAACCATACTGGTATAGTGAATTACTCCCATTGATAGGTGATTGATAAGGACAGTTCTTCAGTATTCATGCCTGTATTGACTGAAAGATTCACCTGATGTATGTATTAATTTAGAGTACAGGTAAACATGAAGGTTTAAAGGTCACCTTCTCTATCTGTCTCTGTTTGCTCAGTTCCTCCTGCTGTTTCTCTTTAGCCTTGTCCTGCTCCTTCTTCTTCTCCATGGCTTTACGGTCCTATGCAAGAACAACAGCAAAAGTAGGAGACCTCCACAGCAACACCTGAAGGCGCTATTACCGTTAGCATTAGCTTCAGTATAATGAAGTATCTCATTGGTCTCACCATCTCAGAGTGGAAGGCTATCTGCTTGGCTAGACCGATACTGTCACAAATCTGAAACACAAAGAAGACAGTCAGACAGATCCAACACCAGAGGTGGACAGACTGACAGATAGACAACCTTCTCTCCATCGTTGTTGGACTCAAAGATGTAGCAGATGGCTCGGCCGTCTCCCTGTCCGCCCGCCAACTGCAGGACGAAACCGAACAGCCTCTTATTGTCCTGATGAGACGAACACTGGAGCACAGTGGAGAGAGGGAACTGCAGCAGGAGAGAGGAGACGCATTAGAAAGAGAGGAGACATGTTAGAAACATGTCTGACAGCATCTGAGCAGAGAAACAGAGGTCATCATTATCTCACCCTGAGGCGAGTCACTTGTGTCTGAGGATCGATGAGCCTGAAAAGAAAAACATAAATCAGCATCAGAGAGAGAAAGAGGAGTTTTCAAACGACAAACACTGGTTATCAATACCCTCTCTGTTTCAATGATCGATTCTGTCCTCATCAATGGAAAAGTCACGTGAATTAAAGTGTCCTTATCAGTCTCCCTGCTCCTCATGCATTTTGGTATTCGGGGAAATAAACCCCTGGAACTTTACAACATAAGTACTTAGAGGAAGACATTTTTCCAGTATGAAGAGGAGCTTTTAGGTTTTGATCTCATGTATGTTACATAATCAGGAACTTAAAAATGACATACAAAGCATGTTCTCCATGTTCTTTGTGTTTATAGAGAACACTAAGGAGCGCTCTACTGGCACAACAACTACACATATTTTAAAATGACTGTTCATAAAGCCACTGTCAGGTCAGAACCTCTAACACCGTCAGAGGTCATCGTCTATAAGAGCAAAGCTGACTGTGACATTTGTATATTGCTCAGGTTTTGTCTCAGATACATTTTCCCATACAGTCATTTATCAGTGGCAGCCCAGTACTTATTCATCTTCTATGTTTGGAGCTGTGGTTCATACTTGAGGCAGTCACAGGTGACCAGCAGGTGTGATTCTGTCATCCTGAAGATGTTATGGATTGCTCTGGCTGCCAGGATCTGCCTCATGGTCTCAGAGATGACATCTGCTGACTCAGCAGTCCTGACCTCCATGGAGCCCAGGAAGCGAACGATGAAGAGCTGGTGGAGGATGGAGTCTGGACAACAGAGAACAATCACACACACACACACACACATACATCTGTCTGGGATGCCACTCATTATTTCACATTTAACACAATCACAGTAAACTGGATGGGTCAAGATCATTTCAGCCCTATGGAAAATAAAAGGGAAGTTTGTCTACTTGTTACAGCTGCTATCAGTACACAGTTAAAGCTGAGTGAACATTCCTATGGGGCCCCAGTGCTCAAGTGATGATGATGATGATGATTGCAGAGAGAACTACAGTGACTACAACAATACAAAATAGTCAACTTTAGAAAGTGGTATTGGTGACAGATTGAGTTTGGACTAAAAAAAACAATAATATATTTATCTGAATGGAAATGAGCATGAACTGTTGTCCCAAAAGCTAACCAACCCAACATTTACAAAACACCCAGATAAGGTGCTACAAGGCATCCAGACTGTATTCCTCCACCTAGGTTGAACAGTTTGAACCAATGTGGAGACATTGGACTCCTGGCCCACCCCTACACAATGTTTAGATCCGGTCCTTTATCCAGTTCAGAGTGCTGCCCCCTGTGGCTGAAGACAGAAACAACACCCACTGTAACTGCAGATGGTGGTTGTTATGGAAGTTTAGTTTATGTAGTGACCCATAAAGATCTGTCATAACAAGAGCAGAGCTTTGAGACCAGCTCCGTCAATAAGTTTTCACAAACCTGCCACTGAGAGCATCTCTGCAGCAGAGATAATGATCACATGAGGAAAACAAGACCGGACAGATGGACGCTACCTTCACTGTCTTCTGATGTGCTGTCTCCTGACTCTCCAAAGGGATTACTCCTTCTGTGGATAGAGAGAGAGAGAGAGAGAGAGAGAGAGAGAGAGAGAGAGAGAGAGAGACACACAGACTTTAGAAAACGTGTGAATTTTCATTGAAGTCTGTCCTTGGTGTTTTGAGATGCAGATGGACTAACAGTGAACGGTCAGACATACGGCTGAGCAGATGGACAGGGGTAACACTATATACCCCCTTGGTGGGGTTTTTAATAATGGACAGTTTTTTAGTTATTCCCTGGACAAAAAACACATTTACAGACAGATGAATGGACAGACTGATAGCTACAACGCCCCATATTATATTCAAGGGGAAAATAAAAAGGAAATGGCAGCACCCCTCAAACCAAATAATAAAGGAAGTCATGAAATATGCATCACCAAATACCAGCACTGACAAAATACAACTCAATTCAGTTTTCAATAGGCTTATCAAATCAAGAACAAATGTGTGTGTTGTGTGTGTGTACTTCAGTTCCAACCCAGTTCACGACGAGAAGAAGAAAGACAACTCAATGATCAGCTCCGGGTTCAACCACAGCTCCGCCAAGACCAGCACCTCTGGAGAAATGCCAGAGTGAAAACACACCAGCCCACCCTCCTCCTCCTCCTATAGACTCCAGACTCCAGTCAGGTTTTACCACCAACTGGCTACAGAGACGTGGACTATAAAACGCCATCAGATGCTGAGGGTGTAGCTGCTGTACCTCTCCTCCACTGACGGCTCTGAGACACAACCTGTGCATCAACCACAAACAAACAAAGTTCTATCTGACAGGCATCTGGATCCATCATGGAGAACGAGAACTCTGGGAGTTTTCTGTTTTCCACCCGCAAAAAAGGTGTAGCATGATTGAGTTCATCATTCGTTCATTTTCTGTAACCTCTTATTCTGTGTAGGGTGGCAGGGGGGTGGAGCCTATCCCAGCTGACTTTGGGCAGGAGGCGGGGTTCAACCTGGACAAGTCACCAGTTCATCACATAGAAAGACCAACAACCATTCAGACTCACATTCAGACCTACGGTCAGTTTAGAGTCACCAGTTCATCTATACTGATGTTTTTGGTGGGAGGAAGAACCTGGAGAACATGGAGAGAACCCACACAGACACGGGGAGAACATGGAGAGAACCCACACAGACACGGGGAGAACATGGAGAGAACCCACACAGACACAGGGAGAACATGGAGGGAACCCACACAGACACAGGGAGAACATGGAGGGAACCCACACAGACACAGGGAGAACATGGAGAGAACCCACACAGACACAGGGAGAACATGGAGAGAACCCACACAGACACAGGGAGAACATGGAGAGAACCCACACAGACACAGGGAGAACATGGAGAGAACCCACACAGACACAGGGAGAACATGGAGAGAACCCACACAGACACGGGGAGAACATGGAGAGAACCCACACAGACACGGGGAGAACATGGAGAGAACCCACACAGACACGGGGAGAACATGGAGGGAACCCACACAGACACGGGGAGAACCCACACAGACACAGGGAGAACATGGAGAGCACAAACACAGACATGAGGAGAACATGTCCCAGGTCCTCAGGTGGATCTGAACCCAGGACCTTCTGGCTGTGAGGTAACAGCACTACTGCACCACCATGCCGCCCATGATTGATTGTATTTGTCTCAGTGAAACAGTTATGTACACACACACCTACACAAAAAACCCCTACCTGCTGGACTGTGCTGCCGTCTTGCTGTGTCCTGAGTTCTCATCACTGACAGGGGAAATGATGTCAAACTGGATGGGTGTTTCCGGAGCAACCAGAGCATCCAATGAGAGCACAGAAAGGGCAGGTGACGGCTCTGAGCCCACAGAGCTAATACTGCTAGCTCGGCCCACACGCCCTTTACTGGGATGGAGAATGAGAGAAATGGAGAGAGAGAGAGAGAGAGATGGTCTGACTTAGTTACCACAGAAATCTCATTGGCCACTAAGGGTTCATCTTCATTACATCTGGCAGCTGATAGGTTAGGAGGAGGTCGATCACACCTTTAGTTGTTGTATGTAACAGCACACACACACACACACACACACACACACACACACACACACACACACACACACACACACACACACACACACACACACACACACACACACACACACACACACACACACACACACACACACCTACCTGCTGGGCCTCATACTCTCGTGTCTCTGCTGGAAGGATGGTGACGGTGTCACAGCTTCAAGAGCTGATTGGTTCACTCTGGCTGCCAGCTCCTGCCAATAGGATGACATCACTGTCAGCATCAACCAATAGGAAAAATTTAAAAGCAGGAATTCTACTTCATTTGTTTGTTTGTTACACAGTTGCTGGTGTGATTTCAAACGGTATAACTTTTGATATTAGATTAAGATACCATGCATGGCCATAAGTATGTGAACACCTGGACATTTCAGTCATACATGTCTTCAACTTCCGTCCATCAGGGGACCTTTGCTGCCTGCAGTTAAGCTTCTCTGTCTCCTCTCAGTCTCTGTCAGCTCTCTAATAAAGGCATGAGATGCTGAAAAAAAGTTTGCATCACTTTGATGTTTCCCAGCAACAAACACGTTTTCTTTTAGCGTCACATCTGCACTGGAAGTGGGAAGATCTCACATTTTGTGAGTCACCTGCTGCTGGTGATCACCTTGAACCAGCATTGCAAGTAACATGCAGTGGTGGGATGGTCACAGCTGGAGGACAAACTTTGGCCTCCATTAGCTGCTGTTGAGAAGCTTTTTGGAAGAAGGTATTGTGGTGACTAGTGAATCTGCACTGGCTGTGGAAGCACCAGGCCCTACAACCCTTATAAATATGGACATGTACATTACTGAGTGACCAACAGGGGGAAGCACCACACAAATTTGAATCACTGGACAAATCAGAGGAGTGGGTGGTGACTCAGGTATGACCACATAAAGAACCTGTGTCCAATGAGGGGAGCAGGACACTGACCTCCGCATTTTCACTCAGGTAGATTCGTTTGGAGATGTTGTTGATGGTGGAGATCCACTGGTGGAGAGAGCAACAGACAGCCAATGAGGAGACTGACAACCAATAAGGAGCAGGTCATGTGACATAAAAGTCCTTTACCTCCTCGCAACCCTTCCTGCTCTCTGACTGCAACGTCACAACTCTGACAGGACGGGAAGAGAAGAGAGGACTGAGGTCAATCCACCGTTACCAGCAGCAGCTAAATCAACCAAACTTTATTTATATAGCACCTTTCAAACCGTTTACAGGCCAGTCAAGAAGCTGTACGAGTGACTGATGAAACAAAGGATGTAGAGACTGATGCACACCATTTAGAGACTAAAACAACAATAACACATAGGTAGTTAAAATAAGACAAGATGAAGAATAAGAGGTAATACAAGCAAAAGATTAGAAAGGGAAAAAGAGAAAAAAATAATGAGATACTACACAAAGGTCATTTTATAATAAATAAATCTAATTTAAAATAATAAAATGTAAAAAATAGAAACGACTGACAGTAAAATGTTGTGATAAAGTATAAATACTAAACCCATCAATCAGAGCCCATATTCAGGCGTTCCTAAATGTTTCCAGCTCAGCAGCGATGAAGGACAGAGACGTTCATCTTAGTAAGGAGATGTGGTTGTAGGACACATTCTCTTAAACGCTGTGATTGGTTGATAAAAATAAATAAATAAATGTACTATCAGTGATAATGGGCACAGTGTGGACAGTGAACTCAGTAGAATTCAGTCTCTATGAAGACGTGGTGTAAATATGAATACTATTTTATGCAATGAATATGACTGTTGAATAAATGATTGTTAGCTTCAGTGATGTACATGTTTGTTTGTTTATAGAACAGGAAAGTGAGATCCAATCAAAAGTGATCCATGCTGGAGATGCAGGTGGAGACAGTATAATACCAGGTGTGAAGTGACGGACTCAGAGCTGTCCCCTTCTGATCAGACGTTAACAGCAGGAGTGAACTTCCTGTCATTTCTCCTCTGCTTTAGAAGCTCTGAGCCTCTTAGAGGTCCTCCTCATATTTAATCTGAGGAGCTGTCTACAGGGCTAAGGTCCTTTGAGAAGAACTTTTTCCTTTACCAGAATCTAGACTGAACGGTAAAAGGAGATTCTTAGAAAAAGTCGTACCTTCATTTAATAACTAGGATCAACTTGATTTATGTTATGACCCCTGAAAACTCAAAAATGAAGTGAAGAGGACAAAGTGTTCATGACAGTTCAATGTAAGAAGCGGGAGCCCTCTTACTTCTTGCCATCGAAGGAAGTGACCTGGAAGCAGAAGCGCCGGTCATCACAATCGACCGCCATGACAGAACAGTTGTCCAGGTCTGTGACCAGGCCGCCGGCCACCTCGCCCCGACCCTGCTGCATCAGATTACCTCCCTGTGTGAAGAAGTACCGACGCTCCCAGGAGGACGACACCAGCCCCGTCTTACTGGGAGACATAAGAGCCACTTTAATTCCTCCACAGATTATTAAAGATCATAATGTACGATTGTCTAAATACATGGCACAAAAACATGGGAGAAAATGACTGTATTGTATTAGTTATGTATTCTGTTAGAATACATAACTAATATATAACTAACAGAATACAGAACTTATGTACAACCACTAGAATACAAAGCTAATATATAACTAATAGAATAAATAACTAGTGTATAACTAATAGAATACATAGCTAATATATAACTATTAGTTATACATTAGTTATGTATAAGTTATATATTAGTTATACATTAGTTTTGTGTTATATTAGTTATGTATTAGTTATACATTAGTTTTGTGTTATATTAGTTATGTATTAGTTGGATGTATTCTATTACATTATTACATTAGTGATTATCAATGTAATCCATGGCTACAGAGATTCATCTTAAAAAGGGTGTAAGTGATGTCTTGTAATGGATTACTCTGTATGAGCTGTAGGGAGTTGTGTATGTTTGGTTTTGGCTGTCTTTTGTTATGTTTTTAAACCAGTTCCCATCTTCTTCAGCTGTTTCTGAGAAAACTGCAACAAAGATTTGTTGTGAAGCTCCAGTAATGTTTGGTGGACTTTCCATCAGCATGGGGTTGAGGAGATGAAGACTGAATCTACATTTTTGCTGGACTGCTCCTTAAATATGTGATCTCTGGGGACGTGGAGATGACTAAAGGAGTCTGACAGGTCAGGAAACATGAGCAGTCAGACATTTTAAAAAGAAACCAGCAACTTATTCATTAATTATCCTCCAAACCACATGATTTGTTGACTGAGCTGAGACTGAGTGTGTGTTGGTACTAATCTCTACATATACAGGACACTGTGTATACACACCTACAGTACAGCAGGGAGTGAGTCTGTATGTGATGTATTGTTTAAAAAAAAAAAAATCTGTCTGATCGTCTGACCGTTTCCTGACTGTCTGACATGTTTCAGTGACGTCATCATGTTCCCAAATTTTTACTTGGTCAGGTAGATCATGAAACTCCATGAAGTGGTCATTTGGGTTGTCCTTTCAAGCTGCTTGTTATTTGATTTCAAAGTATCCAACTATGGTGCCTTCCAGTGGTACAATAACAGACAGACAGCTGTGCACGTCAAAACAATCCGTATAAGGAGAGCAGTATGTAAACTACTGATGACATCAGACTGATTTCAGTGACATGTGATCAATAACAGAGGAGGAACATGTGACTGTGTTGATTTAAAATATTAAAATAGATGTGTGTGTGTGTGTGTGTCCTACTTCCTGATGTACAGGTAGCCCTGTTTCCTGGTCAGGTTGCGACAGACAGGAGAGTGGGCGGGATCAGGGTCACATGGTGCATACAGTGAGTCACATGATCTCTCCATGTCCTGAATGGTCTGCTGCATCTGCCCAACCTCATCCTCCATCTCCCGACGCACGCTGCAGACACACACACACACACACAATGTCTTTATGTTTCTTGAAACATCATGTTTCTTCAAACTTAACATCTAAGTAAAAGGAAATAACACCAACTATATAAGATCATGGATGTAAAAACTTTTAGGGGTGAGACTGGGTGAGGAGTTCTTACTTCTGGACACTGGTTCCTATGGTGGCCAGGAAGTCCTCCCACTGCTGGGTAAGGTTTTCTGAGCCCAGCTTAAAGAAGCTGATCTGCAGAGAAGGAACACAAAGACACGTGAGCAGGTTTGGGAACAGCTCTGAACCTGTTGGAAAACGCCGGCGCTTGAGATTAACACTGGTATTATTCGGTGGCTCGCTTGGCCAGTGACCAAAATAAATGTATAATATCGTTTTTATCGCATGTACGCTGTCAAAAACCTGCAAATTCTGAACCGTTTCTTCACTTTGGTCTTGTACGATGTCCACCGTATTTGTTTTCATTACACACTCTCCTCCAGCGGGTACGCTTGTCTTAGGTCGCTTTCACACCTGATAGTCTGGGGGACTCGGTTCGATGGGGGGTGTGAAATTGCAACATTGTTGCATTTTTATTTGGGTTGGTTCGCTTTCACACAAAAACCTTCTGAACAACGTCACTGCTCGTCTGTGACAGTAATGACTCATTAAACTCCTATCAATGTGTTATATGAACATATATGTGATTAATAACAACCTATAACTGTTTTTAACATGTCATAGACCTGGTATAAGATCATTCAAATCTGCCCATACATATCAAAATCTCAATCTCACAAGAGAGAGAGAGAGAGAGACAAGCACAACACACACACAGAGAGAGAGAGAGAGAGAGAGAGACAAGCACAACACACACACACACAGAGAGAGAGAGAGAGAGAGAGACAAGCACAACACACACACACACAGAGAGAGAGAGAGAGAGAGACAAGCACAACACACACACACAGAGAGAGAGAGAGAGAGAGACAAGCACAACACACACATAGAGAGAGAGAGAGAGAGAGAGAGAGAGAGACAAGCACAACACACACATAGAGAGAGAGAGAGAGAGAGACAAGCACAACACACACACACACACAGAGAGAGAGAGAGACAAGCACAACACACACACACACACACACACACACACACACACACACACACACACACACACACAGAGAGAGAGAAACAAGCACAACACACACAGAGAGAGAGAGACAAGCACAACACTCACACACACACAGAGAGAGAGAGACACACACACAACACACACACAGAGAGAGAGACAAGCACAACACACACACACACACACACAGAGAGAGAGAGACACACACACACAACACACACACAGAGAGAGAGAGACACACACACACAACACACACACAGAGAGAGAGACAAGCACAACACACAGAGAGAGAGAGACACACACACAACACACACACAGAGAGAGAGAGACACACACACACAACACACACACAGAGAGAGAGAGACAAGCACAACACACACACACACACACAGAGAGAGAGAGAGACACAAACACAACACACACACAGAGAGAGAGACAAACACAACACACACACACAACACACACAGAGAGAGAGACACACACACACAACACACACACAGAGAGAGAGAGACAAGCACAACACACACACACACACACACAGAGAGAGAGAGAGACACAAACACAACACACATACAGAGAGAGACACACACACACACACACACAGAGAGAGAGAGAGACACACAACATACACACACAGAGAGAGAAAGAGACACACAACGTACACACAACACACAGAGAGAGAGAGACACACACACAACGTACACACAACACACAGAGAGAGAGAGACACACACAACGTACACACAACACACAGAGAGAGAGAGACACACACACAACGTACACACAACACACAGAGAGAGAGAGACACACACACAACGTACACACAACACACAGAGAGAGAGAGACACACACACAACGTACACACAACACACAGAGAGAGAGAGACACACACACAACGTACACACAACACACAGAGAGAGAGAGACACACACAACATACACAGAAAACACAAACTTACCACTTTTGTGTGACTCGTGATTAACGGAGCAGTCAGACATTTCATTCGGTGCTGCTGGTGACGTCGTCTGAGGGGTCAGCTGTTCGAAAGACTCAACAATATGTTTTGGGCTGTTTGTGGGTCTTGTGTAACGTCCAGGTCATTGTACCACAGGAACTTGTCTTTCTCGTCCCCCGAACAACCACTTTTTCTAAGCAAGACTAATGTATTGTTGCCAAAGTTTTTTATTTTTTACCTTAATGCGACATTGATCAGCTGTGTGATTGAATCCCAATGCCTCCATTCTCTCGCTAAATAGTTTAAACACTTCATTGTTTTTGCGAGTGGCCTCAAGCAACTGTGATACATGATCATCTGACCATATTTCAATCAGAGCTTTCACCTCTTCATTGCTCCACGTCTGTCCACGACACATTTTTTACACTCCTGTAGTCCATGTTTTCCACATGGGTGTTTGTTTTGCCTCGTTTACCCACGATGCACTGTGCTTTGCTCCACTTCCTACCTTTGGTTTATAGTTTGGTCTACTTTGCTTTCACGCCACAAATGAACTGCACCAGGATTCACTTGCAAGTGAACTGAGACCCCCGTTTTCAGGTGGACCAGAGTTCGCTTGAGCTTTCACAGCAACTCAAACGTACCGGACTATCCGAGGAAACGAACCAGGGTTCGATTAAGGCGGACCAAACAGCTCAGGTGTGAAAGCGGCCTCAACAGACCTTCCATTCAGCGCCCTGTATTGAAGCGTGCGCACTCCCCTGTATCTTCGTCAATATTTGGCTTTTTCCGTTAGCATCTCGCGAACACAAGCGCGGGATTACAGGCAGGATGAAGAAAATTACCTGTAAAAGAAAAATATCATGCATACAGAGGTAAAACATTCATGTTTGATCAGCGAACCAGTGTTTAACAAAAACTTTCCCGGGACAAGTGTCAATGCTGAGCACTTCAGGTCAACCTGCAAAGTTTATTTGAGCAAAAATGACCAAGTGTAGGTAAAAAAATTACTTTTCTTCAGATGAAAAGAAGTGCTGATTTCAGGCTGAAAGTGCACCAGAATGCACGAAAGGGTATACTAGAATTCCCCCCCCCTTTTCCCGTTGGTGCGTGCTATCATGCTGTTGTGGCCAGTTACTTGTTCTTTGTGGCCAATGAATTTCAAATTTTACTGGCCACAGTGGCCAGTATTTCCAAAAGCTTAATGTCAAGGCCTGAACTCTCCCTCTTTTATTTTGCTGTCGCAGTGAGGAGCTCTGGAGTGAGACTGACTGGGACTAGTTAACTCAGAGACAGATCAGCTGATCCGGATGAATGACGCCTGATGATCTCTATCAGATATGATCACCTGTTTTGAGGTCAGATTGAGCTACCAATGTCTGGTGGACTGAAATGCTGCAATCTTCACAGAAAAAAAGAAATTAAGCAAAGAAAAATCGATTTGATAAACTTTGATGAGCAGCTCTAGTCAAAGTGCTGACAGTGGTTGGTTTTTTCATTATTCAAAGACACTCAAAATATCTATTAGGCCAATATATTCAGCATCATTCTATGCTGTGTACCAATTGGTTGGTTTGTAGTTGTGGATCATGCCAGCAGACACGTTCGGAAAATGTAACACACTGATCTTTGGTCTCACAATGAGATCTGGGACTGAGTCACAGTGTTTATGGGGTTTAAAGGGACATTTCTGCTAAAATCATACCTATAGTGCTCTTCATCCATCTAGAATGTTTTTGTTCGAGTTGCAGAGTTAACTTAAGCTGGTGACAGGGTGGTGTGTGAACTTTACTGACGTCCTTCTCAGCTCAGCTGTAATGTTAGTTAGCTAAAGCCACATCTCCACTGCATAGTACCAGCTCTACTCGACATTAGTTCTTTTCTGCAGGTCATTTTCCAATACGGGATGGTAGCTCCTCAGGGCAAATGGCCTCTGGGCGAAACTGCCGTGGCATAGTCTTAAACACGACACAAACCTCTGGTGATCCTCTCATCAGCCGTTTAAGACAGGAACGTCTGCACCTCCTCAATGTAGCAGCTACAATAAAAAGAGTTACAGTTGCTAAAGTGGCTTGGCTGTTTGAGTGTGGCGGCCATTTTTTAAAGCTGTGCAGGATACTGTGCAGGATGTTACAGTGGTCTGTAACATTTCATGTGACCTTTTAGTACCTGCTCAGCTCACTTGGAACCGCAAAGGAGGAGGTACTAAAAAAAGTAGTACCAGGTACTTTTTACCTAGTGGAAAACCAAAACAGGCAAGTAGAGTCGAGTAGATGCAGGCTTCTGTGTGGCGATACACAAAGAAAACAGTTCCAACATGAAACTGCTCATAAAAAGGACAACAGTCTTTTAAGTAAGCAGGTCATGGTTTCTGGATATAGACATTGCTGTTGATTTCTTTGAGCACCACAAGAGAAGTCCCATCTAGCTTGATTATATTCAAGGGGCATCTGTTCAGTTGATCGCTCCAAAAATCAGCAACTCACACCAAAACAATTTAGATGGATTAACAGCACCAAGAGAAGGAGAAACATGTATTTTTGATTTTGGGTGATTTCCTTTGACAATTAAACTGTCTGTGTGTGTGTGTGTGCGTGTGTGTACCTGGGCCTGCATGTAGCCCAGCAGCGGCTCCAGCAGAGCCATCTTCTTCTTGTACTGTAGTGTGTTCAGTGAGCAGAAGTAGTGCATCATGGTCTGGTGCTGTTTCTTTCGCGAGGTGTAAACGTCCTCCACAGCCTCAGCTCGCAACTACAACACACAGGCTTCTGTCACATACCGACATCATCACATAACATACCAACATCATTACATCCCGTCTGATATCACATCCCGACATCCTCACGTCACATCCCGACATCCTCACGTCACATCCCGACATCCTCACGTCTCCTCACGTCACATCCTCACGTCACATCCCGACATCACCACGTCACATCCCGACATCCTCACGTCACATCCCGACATCACCACGTCACATCCCGACATCCTCACGTCACATCCCGACATCACCACGTCACATCCCGACATCCTCACGTCACATCCCGACATCACCACGTCACATCTCGACATCACCACGTCACATCTCGACATCACCACGTCACATCCCGACGTCCCATAGCGACGTCCCATAGCGACGTCCCATGCCGACATCACACCACATCACCGCACCACATACCGACATCACCACATACCGACATCACCACATACCGACATCACCACATACCGACATCACATCACATGCTGATCACATACCGACATCACATCACATGCTGATCACATACCGACATCACATCACATGCTGATCACATACCGACATCACATCACATGCTGATCACATACCGACATCACATCACATGCTGATCACATACCGACATCACATCACATGCTGATCACATACCGACATCACATCACATGCTGATCACATACCGACATCACATCACATGCTGATCACATACCGACATCACATCACATGCTGATCACATACCGACATCACATCACATGCTGATCACATACCGACATCACATCACATGCTGATCACATACCGACATCACGTCACATGCTGATCACATACCGACATCACGTCACATGCTGATCACATACCGACATCACGTCACATGCTGATCACATACCGACATCACGTCACATGCTGATCACATGCCGACATCACGTCACATGCTGATCACATGCCGACATCACGTCACATGCTGATCACATGCCGACATCACGTCACATGCTGATCACATGCCGACATCACGTCACATGCTGATCACATGCCGACATCACGTCACATGCTGATCACATGCCGACATCACGTCACATGCTGATCACATGCCGACATCACGTCACATGCTGATCACATGCCGACATCACGTCACATGCTGATCACATGCCGACATCACGTCACATGCTGATCACATGCCGACATCACGTCACATGCTGATCACATGCCGACATCACGTCACATGCTGATCACATGCCGACGTCACATGCCGACGTCACATGCCGACGTCACATGCCGACATCATATAGTGACATCATATCACATGCTGACATCATATCACATGCTGACATCATATCACATGCTGACATCATATACTGACATCATACTGACATCATATCACATACTGACATCATATACTGACATCATACTGACATCATATCACATACTGACATCTTATCGTCTTCTGACATAATATTGTATGCTGAGATCATATCATATACTTTTGGTCTGCATTGTGAGATATTGGTATTGGCATATAACGTCTGCTTTCAGGCGTCGGCTGGTTTGAGTTCACTTCTATGAGAAAGAGTCTGGAGAGACTTGAACCTTATAGCAGACGTGTAGGAGGGGATAAATAAACTTCCCTCAATCAGCTGCATCCTCACACAACTGTCCATATCTTTCTAATAATTTCAGCACCACCTTTCTAATGTAAAGAGGTAGAATGATAAGAAACCCAGACAGTTAAAGTGTTATATTTTAAATTCAAATAAGTATAAATTTCTGTCAGTCAACAGCAGGTCATCTGAACATGTAAAACGTGTCTACAACAACTAAATGGATACTTTTCTTGGGTTTAAATGGAAATCATTTAAAGAAATGTCCTCCAGAAAATAAAAACTGCCTTTGAAGACATTAGGTTTCAGAGCTTAATCTGTATTTTCCCTGGAAGCAAATTACACAGTTCTTTGGAGGAAATTATTTAGACCTCTGAAATAAAGTATTGCCTAGATGTTAGTACTTCATTTAAGTCTTAAATTACTTAATAATACAACCTAATATGAGGAGTGCTTGTCAGTAAATTTCTCACCTTGTCATTGTCTTTCTTCTTGGACAGACGACTGTATCTGTTAATGGCTATGTCGTGATCTGCAGAAACAGGCAGGTAAGACTTTTTGGTGCTAAATAATTTCTATGAATCAGCTGTAACAAAGGTCAGAGAGGAACATAACATATACTGTATATATACAGAGGCACACATACAGAGGCACACATACACAGGTACACAGGTACACATACACAGGTACACAGGTACACATACACAGGTACACATACACAGGTACACATACACAGGTACACATACACAGGTACACATACATATACATATACACACACACACGTGAATACACACACACGTGAATATACACACACACACGTGCATATACAAACACGTGCATATACAAACACGTGCATATACAAACACGTGAATACACACACACGTGAATATACACACACACACGTGCATATACAAACACGTGCATATACAAACACGTGCATATACAAACACGTGCATATACAAACACGTGTATATACATACACGTGCATATACATACACGTGTATATACACGTATATACATACACGTGCATATACATACACGTGTATATACACGTGCATATACATACACGTGTATATACACGTGCATATACATACACGTACACACACGTATATACATACACGTACACACACGTACACACACGTACACACACGTACACACACGTACATACACGTATACACACGTACACACACGTACACACACGTATACACACGTACACACACGTACACACACGTATACACACGTACACACACGTAGACACACGTACACACACACGCAGACACACGTATACACACGTATAGACACGCAGACACACGTATACACACGTATAGACACGCAGACACACGTATACACACGTATAGACACGCAGACACACGTATACACACGTATAGACACGCAGACACACGTATACACACGTATAGACACGCAGACACACGTATACACACGTATAGACACGCAGACACACGTATACACACGTATAGACACGCAGACACACGTATACACACGTATAGACACGCAGACACACGTATACACACGTATAGACACGCAGACACACGTATACACACGTATAGACACGCAGACACACGTATAGACACGCAGACACACGCAGACACACGTATAGACACGCAGACACACGCAGACACACGTATAGACACGCAGACACACGCAGACACACGTATAGACACGCAGACACACGTATACACACGTATAGACACGCAGACACACAGACACGTATAGACACGCAGACACAGACACGTATAGACACGCAGACACAGACACGTATAGACACGCAGACACAGACACGTATAGACACGCAGACACACAGACACGTATAGACACGCAGACACACAGACACGCATAGACACGCAGACACACAGACACGTATAGACACGCAGACACACAGACACGCAGACACACAGACACGTATAGACACGCAGACACACAGACACGTATAGACACGCATATACACAGACACGTATAGACACGCATATACACAGACACGTATAGACACGCATATACACACACACGTATAGACACGCATATACACACACACGTATAGACACGCATATACACACACACACGTATAGACACGCATATACACACACACACGTATAGACACGCATATACACACACACACACGTATAGACACGCATATACACACACACACACGTATAGACACGCATATACACACACACACGTATAGACACGCATATACACACACACACGTATAGACACGCATATACACACACACACGTATAGACACGCATATACACACACACACGTATAGACACGCATATACACACACACACGTATAGACACGCATATACACACACACACGTATAGACACGCATATACACACACACACGTATAGACACGCATATACACACACACACGTATAGACACGCATATACACACACACACGTATAGACACGCATATACACACACACACGTATAGACACGCATATACACACACACACGTATAGACACGCATATACACACACACGTATAGACACGCATATACACACACGTGTGTATACACACACGTGTGTATACACACACGTGTGTATACACACACGTGTATATACAGTACACACACGTGTATATACAGTACACACACGTGTATATACAGTACACACACGTGTATATACAGTACATACACGTGTATATACAGTACACACACCTGTATACACACACGTGTATATACAGTACACACACGTGTATACACACACGTGTATATACAGTACACACACGTGTATACACACACGTGTATATACAGTACACACACGTGTATACACACACGTGTATATACAGTACACACACGTGTATACACACGTGTATATACAGTACACACACGTGTATACACACACGTGTATATACAGTACACACACGTGTATACACACGTGTATATACAGTACACACACGTGTATACACACACGTGTATATACAGTACATACACGTGTATACACACACGTGTATACACAGTACACACACGTGTATACACACACACGTGTATACACACACACGTGTATACACACAGTTTCCCATCCACTTGAATGGGAAACCGTGTCCAAATTTTTGACTGGTAGTGTACATACATATACACATACATATACACACACATACCCACATATACATACATATATTCACACACACACACACACACACAAACATATATGGGAGTGTTTCATTAGAAATATGCAGGACATTAAAATGTACAGGACAGAAAAATATAAGCGACAGACAAATATACAAGACAGAAAATATACAGGATTGAGAAAAATATACACTAGTATATGGTAGACTTATGTACATTGTGCAGAATTGTGTTCAAGTGAGGAGTGCAGGGTGGGATGATGCTAAATCACTGAATGTGTGTTTATCAGACTTTATCAGACATAAACTGATAAAGAATAATAATTGGATCCTTAAATATTAGCTCTTCACTTACCGTCGCTGGATATTTGGAAGACTTCTTTCAGAGTGAGGATCTCTGTAGAGAGACAAAACAATAGCATGTTACAGTGCAAAGGATGTTTTTGTGATCTGTGTTTATGTACTTATGTTTACAAGAGTGCTTTCTCCTAGCGTGCTTATAATAATATAATTATACTTATATTATACAATAATTTGCAGGAACAGTGCCCTGACTTCAGCCTCGTCTTTGGGAGAGAACAGTAGCGCAGCTGTGGCTTAGGTGGTAAGAGCAGTCGTCCACTTATCAGGAGGTCGGTGGTAGATCCCTAGTTCCCCCAGTCTACACGTCGAAGTATCCTTGAGCAAGATACAGAACCCCAAACAGCTCCCCGCCATACTGGCTGTCCACTGCTCCTCAGGGATGGGTCAAATGCAGAGAACCAATTTCGCTCCACACGATACCATGTATGTGACAAATAAAGCTTCATCTTCTTCAAAGTCCAGTCAGGTCTGAGGCTACACCCTCATTAATGCTGTTCTGGTAGCTACTTTTGCCCATGTAGAGTATGTGCTATGTGTTAGCTGCTAATCTGACAAACAGACCCTGCAGAAAGATGTGGGACACAGTCAGATTATTTGTGTGTGTGTGTGTGTGTGTGTGTGTGTGTGTGTGTGTGTGTGTCATACCCTTCAGGTCTCTCTCTTTAAACTGAGTGATTGGAAACATCATGGCATCTGCTAGCTGGGTGGACAAGACAGCATGACAGGAACTTAACTAAAAAGAGAAAGAGGGTCGGTTAAGGAAAATCCTACCCATCAATCAGGTGGAAGACCTCAGTGTGACCACAGAAGATCAGCAAAGTGTTTCTTACAGTTTCTCAAAGATACTGGCAATAAATTGGTTGTGATGTCATATCATATCAGGTGCCTGTGTGGCACCTCCAGAGGGATAATGCTCTGGTGTGTTTAAATTATTTCTCACCTCATCAATGACTTTTGCAAACTGCTGCAGGGTGGAGCTCATCACCTCATCGTCACCCCCCAGAGGAAAACGCTGCAGACAAAAGCAACAATATGAAGAAATGGATTAGATTGATTCCTGTCAGGACGTTATTTTTATGATGAAGCAGCAAATACACCTGAAACACTTGAGGGTTATATAGCCAGGGGCTAAGAAGGTTGTGGTTGTGGACTTGGCTTACCTGTTTGTCGTACTCTTTCAGCAGTCTAGAGGTCAGGTGTGTCGCAGCGCTCAGCTCATTCTTAAAGAGAAAACATTAGACAGCACTGAGCAGCAGGAGACACGATTTCAACTGCCTCTTATTAATATTCTTGTATGTTGTCCTGCCACTGGCACTACACCTGTGAATCATGTGAGTGTACCTGTGCATCATAAATCCTATGCATGGCCTGGTAGAGCTGTGTGCAATAGTTGGAGATGGCTGCAGTGTCCTCCTCAAACACTCCCAGCAGAGAGCGGGTCTACATGCAAAACACAAAACAACACTGGTGAAAATAAACTCGTTAATTAACTGCGTTAATCATTTAACGAATCCATAAAACCAAAGCAGGTTATGGCCCCACACCCATCTATGTAAACCAATCCTTTAGCTAGCTGGTGAGCTTATATATAATTTTGAGGAATACGCCAAGTCTGATTTTAAACTTTGCAGCAATGTGGACCTCGCGTCACGACTTGCCTACAAATTAACTGAACAACAACAATTAACTGCAAGCTAAATCTACTCTGTATCTACATAATGAACCTTGGCATAACAACCCACACCCCAATCAGTGATGTCACAGCAGGTGCCCTGAATTTGCTGCACGACACATCACCATTCTGAGTGTTTCAGCTCATCTGAAGCGGGCGGCTGCAGGTCTCTGCACTCTGTGATTTACCCGTCTAACAACACAGAGTATCAGGATGACACTGCTGCTTAGCCAAAACATTAGCAGCTAACACCGGAAAGAGAATAAGCTATGTAGGAGGTAAGCCAGGAGGCTAAGGAAGTGTCCAGCTTGACTATACATTTAACGACTGCATTTCTTTGTAAACCGACAATGAATGATGTGACACAGTTTGACATTTGACTCGCATACAGTCGTCACATCACATTTTGATGCCGATGCACAAATGTCATATCCTGTTCAAGTTGTTCGCTCTATAGCTATGCTAAGCTGGGCCTTTAGCTGCTTGAACTTGGCATTTCTTTACACTGCATACAATGACTGTTAGCTTAGCCATGGACACGGCTAACGTTAGTGTTCCAGCTGCCATCTCCAGGGAGAGAGCAGTTACCTGCGGACTGTCCTCCAGTGTCTCTTCTATCGGCAGCTTCTCTATTCCGGGCATGGCTACGGCTGATGCGTTGGTTATCGGTGCCAAACGACGGACGAAATGCAAAACTAATCGGTCCGACAACCCACTCCTAAGACTTATTGGCTACGCGAATTCACAACACCCAAAAAATTAGCTCCTCCCGGTTCCGCAGGTCCGCCCTCCAAGTGGACCTTTATTGGATAGAAAAAACTGCCTTGAATTTTATTGGTTTATTATTTAAAAGAGAGAAAGGCGACATTTTTTGGCTCTAATAAGGATCGCCCTTTCACTATGGTCTTGTTTATTCAGAGCCACAATGGCGGACGGACATTTTTATTCAGACTAGTCATTCAGACTATTCATGATATCTGAAATTAAATGAATGAATGAAAGAAAGTGTTTATTTTGAACATAAATTATAAGATAAATAACTTAAATATAATTTACAATGTCCAAAATGTATTTACAGCCAATTACATATCTATATCTATATCTATATAGATATAGATATAGATCAAAAACAGATGGCTCTACGTCATCCTGTCTGCCTAGTCAGGTCAAAGTCAGCTTTTGTAAAATGATCGCTACAGACACGATCATGCACCTTGGGGTACCAGACTTCATGTCTTCACATCAGCCATGCCCACTGGGCACGCCGGTTGGGATCACTTGAGAATCTGAAAAATTGAGGTACAATTAGAGTGTAGAGCCGTATCGACTTTCTGGTGAATTGTTGCTGTTCTGTGGGGAGGATACGAGACACAGAGTCATACTAGGGATAACTGTGTATCATATCTTGTAAATTACTGTCTTGATGCACATTGGAATACATTTATGAAGCAGGGGGCGGCTGTGGCTCAGGAGGTAGAGCGGTCGTTCACAAAACAAAAGGTCGGTGGTCCAATCCCCAGCCCCTGCAAGTCTACAAGTTGAAGTATCCTTGAGCAAGATACTGAACCCCAGTTTGCTCCCCAGGCGCCGCAATGTAGTGGCAGCCCACTGCTCCTCAGGGATGGGTCAAATGCAGAGGAAGAATTTCCCCCTGTGGGATTAATACAGTATCTCAAAAAAAGAAAAGAAAAAAAGACTGTTATTTCTCTAAATTACCTATGAAAAGACATTCCTTCCTGACGTCCAATAACGTTTCTACAGGTTGCATGAGCTCATCGTCGGCATGTCTCAACTGTACAGTAGTGTAGCACTGAAAGACCGTTTTCTGTACAGTCATAAGATGGCCGCTCTATTTGTCACGAAAACCACTAGCATACCCGCTCTAGTGTTTGTTTGTTTGTTTTTACCTCTATGGTCAGTACTATCTAAACCCCATGAGGATGAAAAGTTGTTCAAATCCAGAGTGTTCGTTGAATGGTGTGGGCGTGGCCAGGCATCAAATTTAGTCAAATTTTGATGTTTCGCTATGAAACAGAAAGTTGTCATAACTCCATTGTCTAAGGTCCAATCTGTTGACACACTCGTCAAAGGTGGTACTACGTACTTACTATCTCATGTGGTTTACAGGATCGGTTGTGGCCAATTGGCTCCACAGCGCCACCTGGAAAACTTCAAATAAGCATATCTGAGTCTGTGTTTAACCTACACGTTTGTATATTACTTCTGTCCCATGTTTAATCACATAAATTTATAGACAAAATGTTTCATTTAGTAGTTATATTAATAGTTCTATATTAATAATTTGTGGTGACATGACTGGTGTTGAGGGGTATAAGTGTTTTATGAGAGCAATAGTTGGTATTCTTCATAATTGTGAGTGAAATCTCTTGACCAGATGGAGCCTGGGCCCCATGTATCGAGGCTGAGTCTTTGGCAGCAGACTAGGACCCTTTGCTGTGAGTCCTGCCCTCTCTCGTTGCCATGTTTCCACGTTTTTTGCTTGAGATTCTAAGTATTGTGTACACTTGGATTAGTCTCTGAGAAAAGAGCATTGTGCATACAAAGCATGCAGAGCCTTAAAACGAGCAGAAAAACAGCAGATTCTGATCAGTAGAAAACTGACCAGAATCAGAAAAGACACACTAGGACATTTACAGGACAGTGTTACATAGGCTGAATGTCCTTAATTGAACTTTAAAATGAACATGTTATCAACTTCAGAAGCTCTAGACCCAAGTCATTAATTAAACATTTACTTTAATCAATCTGATTATATCTGACGATATAATTAGTCCTCCACATCGGGATGCAAGCAGCAGCAAAAGTAATTCTTGACTCTAGAGATCCTCTTCAGAAATTTTCTGAGGCCACCAGATGAGGCTGAGACATCAAGAGTGAAGTCTGCTAGTTTAACTCCTTCAGAAGACCTGGCAGTTAAATCGTCATCATTGAAGCATTGACGTAGTCCTCCACCAGATAAGCAGACTTCTGAATTGTCTTTATCTGAGACGGGAGGTATTTCTCCATCAGAAGGACAGACATCTGGATCATTTCCATCTGGGACGTTAAGTATTTTTCCATCAGACTTCTTGACTCGATGACAGAATCTGTGAATCCTCTGCAGCAATTTTCTGGGGCCACCAGACGAGGCTGAGACATCAGGAGTGAAGTCTGTTGGTTTAGCTCCTTCAGAAGAGGTGACAGGAGATGCATCAGGTGACCCTAAGGTGAGACCACCATCACAGAAGAGAGAGAATTTAAGTTTACCAAAATACCTGGTGGCTGGAGGATCGTCATTAGCAGCAGAGGGTTTGGCTCTGACATAAAACCTACCAGAGGACTTTTGGTCCGGTGGGCAACCTGAGGAGCCCTTCACTGTGTCTGTTGAAAATACTGGGCACTCATTCATGATAGCTTGGGAGGCTTCCAGACTGGAATAAGTATGACATCAGTTAGTGAATCAATCAATCAATCGATAAATCCATTAATCCATTCAACAATATGTGATGTCCACTAGCAGACCCACAGTCACTTACTAATCACTGGTCTCAAAGTGATTGATCAGGTGGTCCATTGTGATGAATGGATGCTGCAGAGCTTGACAGGGAGAGATTCTCTGATTCACGTCGACATGCATCATCTGTTTCAGTAGGTCTGCAAAAGCAATCGTGTCCTCATAATCAAATCTGACTATCGGTATGTCAGATTCAGCATCCCTGTCTGTTGAATTCACCTGGAAACAGATTCAGATAAATTAATCCAGTCCCTTCCTTTCAAAGACAGGCAATTATTAACAAGTGCTGTTTCAAACGGATACAACAGAAAGTGCTTACATGAACCTCGTCTTCCAGACAGCTGGACTGGTCAGTGGAGTTATTCTCTTCTCTTTCACTTTCACTTTCCCCAACTAGACCTAGTTTACTTTCAATATCAAAGTTATTAGGCTTGATATACTCAAACAGATAGAGTAAGACCAGGGTGCAGCCGACATTCGACATATCAGTACGCATGTACGGGGGCTCTTTGACGTCCCCATTGTTGTCATCATCGTCACCCCCAGCATTGACCTTAACGACGGCCTCATCTAAGTCCTCCTTAACTTTAAAGGCACAGCCAAAGTCTATTAATTTTACCCTGTGGGGCTGGTCCTTCTTGTTGACAAACAAGATATTTCCCTCATGGATGTCATTATGCTGGATATTAAGAGCCTTGAGTTCATCCAAAGCCAGGAACAGCTGTAGGAACAAACAAGATGGGACTAGTTTGGGATTCAGTTTTCCATTTTCTTATGTTTAGGATTAGGTTCTGTGTTCAGCATGGTACCCTGGGGGGTACTACGGGGGGGATGGGCACAAGGGGAAAGGGGACTGAGTATAAAATACTTAAAATGTTCCTTATCGGTTAGTTCCTGTATCTAGGACACTATATAAAAAAAGATATGGGGGGGCGGGACACATAGAACAATACATTGGTTCCATATAAAAAAATTGTACAAACCTGTTTTGCAATAGGCCTAATAGAAGGCAGAGTCATATCCCCATGTTCCTCTAACTCATCTTTGAGGCTCCTGTCCAGCATCTCAAAGACTAGACAGGTCCGTCGATGGTACACACACCAATCAAGTAAATTGATTATGTATTTGCTGGCTGGATTCCTGGAACTAATCTCTTCATACATGGCCAACTGGGGAGGAAAGAGAGAGATGACACATTACATAGTACAAACTGTGGTTAAGTATACAAAATCAAATAAAAGGAATGTACTGTGTGTCATAAGAATCAGATGGACTCAACAAATCTACCTCTGGGTCAGTGGGGCAGTTGGACTTTTTCCAACACTCATTGGGGATCTTCACTGCCACTTCCTCTTTTGTTGTCCTGTTTTGGCACCTGTACACATGACTAAAGGCGCCTTCACCAAACCTCTCCAGGACAGTGTAGCTAGAAGAGCTGCCGTGCAATATAACTCTACCTTCCTGGTCCCAATGTGTTGTCGTTACAACTGTGAGGAAAGACGGTGAACATGGAGATGAAAATGTGAAGTGTGTGTATTCAGTCTGTCAGGCTCATTGAATCAACACAAGATGAACCAAAACACAGCTGAAACATGAATAATGTCCTTGTGTCTCAGTGTTAACGTGTCATTTTAAGACCACAGGAACAAGAATGTATTAAATACTGATGATTTTCTGACCTTTTCCATTCATTAAGATAAGTGGATTGAAAAAGAGATTTAAAATGGTTGTGATAAAATGACCAACACTGTTGTTGAGTAACTTCTATATTTTAAACCTTAATGTCATTATTGGCAGCAGAGAGTAAAGCTCTGACATACAGTACCAGTCAATAGTTTGGACATACCTTCCCATCCACTTGAATGGGAAACTGTGTCCAAATTTTTGACTGGTACTGTATGTAGCGAGAACAGGCCTATAGCTTGTTTCATCAAATCATTGATCATTCTGGGTACTAACTTCACTTTAATCGAGTAGATGTTATTTATAAGTATTAGCTATAGTAGTCCAATGTATTAATCGCTCAGATTATATATTTTTGTGTGGCACCATTGTACGATATGGTTAAAATCTTGATTACATAAGTAAGTAAATGTTTCTAAATAAAGTCCTTATCTCTTCAGAAAATGAAAGGAGGATGAAAGGTGAAGAGACTGTCTCCACCTCTCCGTTCCAACACCCCCAGAGGTTATAAACTGGGCTGAATTCCTTTGTCTTGGTTTTTCGTGCTTTCCTCTCTATCCAGCCACATCTCTGCAGCTCTTCCACCCTCCCCCCTCACTCAGGCCCTCTCCTATCCCAGGCCTCGTGTTTTTCCTCTGCTTCTATTTTCTTTATTTTTTATTCTGTTTCAATCGAAGCTCTTGCTCTTAATTTACCTCATCTTTAAAACACTATTTTTATAGTTTATTTTTTAACAAGTCAACTGAGAAACTAAGGTCAATGTGGATGAGAACTTTTGATTTGTAGACATTGGACTGATTACTGATATTAACTGAATTGATTATTAAAAGGAATATTCCCAATATAAAGTTGGGTGGTGTCCTGATTAAACGAGGTAAATACAATATATTTCACTATACATAAAACATACCAGGGAACTCTTGGAGAGGTGTCCAATTTGCTGATTTGTCCTTTAAGTATTTTAAGGCACTTCCTCAGGATTTTGTCAGACGTGTACAGACTGGAATAAGTATGACAATCAGTTAGTGAATCAATCAATCAATCAATTAATCAATAAAGCAATAAAGCACTTAGTCCATCCAACAATATGTGATGTCCACTAGCAGACACACAGTCACTTACTAGTAATTCTCATCAAAGTGACTGATCAGGTGGTCCATTGTGAGGAATGGATGCTTCAGAGCTTGACGGGCAGAGATTCTCTGATTCGCGTCGACATGCAGCAGCTGTTTCAGTAAGTCCACAAAAGCAATTGTGTCCTCATATTCATGAAAGATATCCCACCGGATATTTTGATCCATCTGGATTTGGAAACAGATTCAGTTCCGTTAGCCCAGTACCTTTCTGCTTTTCCAATCTTAACTGATACAACAGAAAGTGCTTACCTTAAAAATGTCTTCCAGACAGTTGAACTGGTCAGTGGAGTCATTCTGCTTTCCTGGATTCTAAAGAGACAAAACATGTATGAGAGCCATTTTAAAAGAGTTTAAATAAAACAATCAATTCAAACAAAGGAGAACATGGTTACTCAACCCTTAGCCTCCATGTAGGACCATCAGCAGCTTCATCTTCCATGAAATAACGCTGGGTATATTTGCCAGAACGGAGCAGGTGGTCCTCCGGCTGACCCAGCAGCTCAACAATACGCTCTACCTGCAGATAAAAGAGTCACATCATTTGACATTGGGCAGAAAGTCCTCACTTGGCTGTGTGCATTAATCTGAAGTAGTTGACCTACCATCTGTTCCTCAGAGGAAGCAGAGAAGAGGTTGTGACCCAGGTAGAAGTAGGCCAGGATGCAGCCGACTCCCCACACATCGATGGCCTCAGTGAAGGGCAGGCCAAGAAAAATCTCTGGAGCCCTGAGGAGGGAAGACAAGAGCCAAAGGTGAGAAATGGGTGGCAAGCTATGAAGATCAAGACAACAAGGTGGATGTTTATAATGATATAAGCTGTCTTAGACAAATGGATGAGTGTGGCAGGATGAAAGTACCTGTACTCAAGTGTCTGAAGGTCCATTTCAGGCTGGGCATCCGAAGCTCTAAAGGCCATGCCAAAGTCTATTAATTTTGCGTAGTAGGGCTGCTCCTTCTTATTGACATACATGGTATTTCCCGGATGGATGTCAGCATGCAGGATATTAAAAGCCTTGAGTTCATCCAAAGCCAGGAACAGCTGCAGGAACAAACAAAATGGGAAAAGTTTGGCATTCAGTTTTAGGGTTCAGGTTCGGGTTTTCATTGATGAGCAGCAGATACAGTACATAGAAAAATACAGTGGCTCAAAGTAGAAGAGCACACAATAGAATGCAAACCTACACCAAGGCAGCTCAGTGCCGCTTATATGAAAATTGGTCTTGCATATAACAGTAAACTGTAGTTGCAGTTTGTTCAGTTACACAACAACAGCATTTTGACAGACTGAAAATACAAACTTTTGAAAACCGGTTCAAGAGTGTAATCTTTTGAAAATGTCATCACTGTGTAAACTGGAAAAACACAATTCCAATGAAAACTGTGATGACATGGCAACACTGTGCATGGATATTTCATTTCCAGCCTAATAGCCATGCTGACATTCTGGGGTGTTGGTTTGAAAGGTTACAACACATTTTCAGTCATTTTTGCAGATTTGAGTACATGATGATTTTCACACCACTGTCATATAAACACAGAACTTTTTTGAAATGCCAAGGAAAAGCTTTTCTGTTTTTAACTAAACTGCATTGTGAACGGGGCCTCGGTTTCTCCATAGTCACATGTCACAAAGACATCATAGATGGAAATGATAAAAAAAGCCCATCTTACAATAAAAGTGGGAAAAAAATCATGGATCTGTCCCTTTATCCAGATCCACTCCAAATCTTAATGTGTTCTTCCTGCCACGCCCAACCTTCCCAACAAGTTTAATCAAAATCTGTCAGGTAGTTTTTGTGTAATCCTGCTAACAGACAGACAGACAGACGAATGTCAGTGAAAACATCAGCTCCATGTTGGAGGTAATTATACGAACCTGTATTGCATAGGTCTAATCATGCACAGACATATTCCCCGCCCTGTTGCCCCCTCTTTAGTGTTCTGCTCCAGCCTCTCAAATACGAGACAGGTCCGTCCATCGTGCTCACACTGCTTAAGGAATTTGACATTGAATTTGCTGAATGGATTCCCGAGAGAAATCTCCTGTAACATGGACACCTGGTGAGAAAGAGACACAGACACATGTGGTTAAAATCAAATAAAGGAATGTAGTGTCTGTCAAAAGAATCAGATGGAGTCCAAAAATCTACCTCTCTCTCTATGTCCTCCTTTTTACAGGTGTCCTTGAAGATCTTCACTGCCACTTCCATTGTTGTTGTCTTATCATGACACATGAACACATCACAAAAGCGGCCTTCACCAACTTTCTCCAGAGTAAAGTCGGTAGAGGAGAAGCTGGACAGAAAGACAATGTCATAAGCTTTCATTCATGATGGAATGTTTCCTAGCAACGCTAACGCTAAGAACAACAACAATGACATTTCGTAAAATGATGTAAAGTGTTGTGCAAATGAGTGCTATCCTGAGTTTTTCAATACTAAAAGACTTCAGTGTCATCTTTGGATTGGGCCTCCATCACTGTCACCATCTGTGCCAGCAAAGTACTGGTGTCCTTCCATCTTCTGCAGGGCGGCGTCCGTCATGTCCTGGCTGCTGTAAGAACCTCTCATACTGTACAATATACTATGATGTGTTATATCACCACACTTAAACTTCTACTATATCATCATTTACCAGATACTTTATTGCTTCAGAGAAACAGTAAACTATGGTGAATTTTTAAAAAAAAATTTTTTTATGTTATGTAGGACTTTGAGCTAACTTTGCTTGGACGCTGTTTCATTGTGTTGATATATTGGATCCACGTGGTGTGTGTAATGTGTGTGATACTTCACATTTGCAGTCAGTCAGCAGGCTGAGAGCAGAGGGGACGTATCTGTCTGCTGTCCTGAACTGGGTTCCGGCTGATTCCTGCTTCATGCATTAACTTAACACGCACAGGTAAGTGTAACAGCATTGTAGCTGCTCATTTCATGTGCTAATGTTGATGTGAAAAGTTTCATTCTATTGCTTTAGTATTATGCTAGCTTGTCCAGAAAAAGTTAGTTAAAATAAAGAAATACTGGGATATTGGAGTGAATCGTTTCAGGGTGTAGACAGCACCATCCATCCTCTAAAACTGTAGAACAAATATGTTTAGGCATATGCAGCCATATTGATGATACATATGCATGTATCAACCTGCTGACATCATTTTAAGCACAGTTAAGTGATTTTAACAACTCTAATTTTAGCTCCATGGTGTAAAAATGCAGTTGAGTACAACGCATGATAAGAAAAAATGTTAACACATCATATAGCACATTTTTCTGTTTGCAGTCAGACTCAAGCCTTTTCTCTCTGACACTTGAGTCACATGAGAGGAGTGATTTCAATCAAAACCAGTGCTTTAACTGGTTTAACTAATTGTGCACATACACTGTGTAACACTCGCCCTTTAGTCCTGAATCTGGTCCCAGTCAATACAGTTTATAGGCAATGTATCAGCACATAATCTATGCATTTGCTCAATCCTCAGAGTCACTGCAGATAAGGATGTTGTGAACTCTGACCACAGACAGTACATGTGATGTCAAGTAAGGTAAAGTGACTCATATTACAAGTTATGTCACAGAAAAATAATTGCAATGTCAGTTTTTCCAATACTATGCATCCCTTCTTTTATTGCAGTAATGAGATTACA
Organism: Chaunax sp. Z400; assembly: GCA_037577475.1. Classification (NCBI taxonomy): domain Eukaryota; kingdom Metazoa; phylum Chordata; class Actinopteri; order Lophiiformes; family Chaunacidae; genus Chaunax; species Chaunax sp. Z400. The sequence continues at coordinate 32,639,450 of CM075185.1, forward strand.
TGAATCCAAATGAGTGTCATGAGGGGCAGCACATGTTTCTGAACTCTGTATATCATGTTGTACTTTGAGATTTTCATTGTTGCATCCTCTCAATTAATTATCAAGAAACATTTTAAACGCTTGTAAAAATCTCCAGTAACTACAGTAAGAAAAGGTCTCTTTGTGTCTCTAAACTCAGCATATTCTGCAAATAATCAAAGAAATTCCTGAATAACAAAACATTGGTTTGCTTCGGAAACAAACATGATCCAGTATTGTGTTGTGTAAATGAAACTTACAGTGAGAGAGAGACTGCAGAATAAATGCGCTGCAAACTGAGGCTAAGTTGAGTGATTTTACTGTATATCAACCTGCTAATGGCTGTTTTTCCATGCAAATCAGTCCCCGTTTGCAGCTGCTGGTGATTTAGCTTCTTGGTGACCACGCCATTTAATTGTTGACTTGTGTTTTTGTTCCACTTGATTTGATCTGTGCTAGTGTGGCATTACACGATAATGTAAGACCCCAGGCCTCAGTGAAGGTCACCGCTTCCTCACAGCTTGGGGAACTGCTTTCCTTATTGGTCAATCTTTGCATGCAATTAAACGGGTGCTTAAGAACAGTTACAAAATGAGAAGTGCTGGCTCTTCTCTGAAACATTGACAATGTGCGTGCTTTTATTTTGACATTCTGGGATGGCCTGTTTTCTTGTCACTCAGGTACGATGGCAGAGAGGGTGCTGGTGGACGGGAGCACGCTCTGGCTTGGAAGCTGGCCCAGTCGCCTCAGGTTCAGCAAGTCTTGGTGGCCCCGGGTAATACAGGCACAGCCAACTGTGGGAAGATCAGCAACTCTGGTAAATGCAAACACCAAGGCTTTATTAAGACTAGAATATCACTCTGTAGATGCATAACTCTGAACAATCCAGCATATGTCTGTTTAGGTGTCCTGACCCATGCCCCAACCCTCCACAGCGTTTAACGGAGAGCAGTTCTGTATTTTTAGTTAAATTAGGATACATTTTGGAAAATAAATTCTGCTTCCAGCATCATATACTGACCAGAAAATGCTTTTTTTTGTAATGTCATGTCATCCTGTTCATATTAAATATCAAAGGTAAATTATGGTTCACATCTTTATTCACCCTTTAGCCATACAGAGAAATCATTTTTGTGCAGATTAGTGGTTTTTGTCTTAGTGTTTACAAGTCAGAAAGTGTGGATGGTGAGACAGAGAACAACAATAGTCACTACCGTGCGTGTCTACCTCCAGCATTTATCACTACTTTACTCCTCCTGAATGGATAAGATGTTAATCTGGACTTGTAGGATGACATGCCATTCTTCCTGCAGAGCTGTGACAATATGGTTGTGATACAACAGTCAATTAAGAGGAAAAGCCAACTTAAACAGCCACCTCAGCCTTATATTCTATTAAAGTTAGACAAAACTTATAGAGTTAAAATCATCTCTGTGCTGGATTTTTTTTCTATACTTCCATCTGGGATCATAACTGAGAATGAATAAAGTATTCAACCCCTCTTAGTAAAGAAAAAAGAAATTCAAGAATAATTATATAAAAATATTCAATTACTCTGTGATAAAAATGTTATTTAAGTAAAAGTAACGAAGCATCGTTGACAGAATGTATTTTAAGTTTCAGAAATAAAAGCCGTAAGCAGTATTTACCGCCTGTATAAGAAACTCTTCATTACATTTCTCCATTCGTAAGAACTGGCATATAAACAAAGCAAGTCTTGACCTCATTAGACTTTATAGCCCACAATATAATATAGTCTAAAAATGTGGTCTCTTTTTCTGGACCCACTTGGTTCACTGATTCATCACTCAGATTTCTGTCAACACCACCATCGCCTTCAGCATCTGTGAGCTGTTTGTTTGGCTGGACGGAGGCCTTGGTACGGAGGCTTATACGTGCCATCTTTCACCTGCTTTAACTTCATTGTGGGAACATCAAACACGCATACACCTATGCCATATGTCTGCAATTAAATGTTTCTCCTCACAGCTATATTGATACAAACATTTAAGAGTGTGGAGAAGTATTTAGAAAAATATTAAAAGGTATAGTAGAAGCTGCATTTGGGGACACAAACGTTCTCTAGACTGCAGTAAGTCTCCAACTATTAGGGTTCTTGAAATCTACCGAAGAAGATTCTCAGTTTATCAGAGATCCTCAGAGAGTGACCCCTAATGCTGCTGGGAAAGACTCCACAAACGACACGTTCTTTATATTCCACTTTCATTTAGTTCATATTAGAGACACGGCTGATCGGATCACATTTTTCTGTGTGGTGCAAATGTGTGTCCCCCTCTTTGAAATGGGCTTAGAGAGTACAGATGAACTCAAATGAAGCTCACAGAGCTGAAATTAGAAACTGCACCTTTGAAATAAGAAGTTCTGCTGAATGTGATGAAAGTCAACAGGGTACTTAAAGGATAAGGAGTGGGGTTATTGTGAAAATGTATTACGTCCCACATGAAAACCTGCGGTTGCATCAGTTGTGGTTAATACCTGAGGCTCCTCTTCATGCCTTCTCTTAAATAACAATATGTCCACCTTTAAACATGACAGATTTACATTTGTGATGCCATTATATCTTGAACTTGAAGCATAGATGATGACGGGGGTTGATGTATGATGTGATTCCAAAAGCTGTTTCCTGAGCTGACGTTTTCTTCCTCTGCGTCAGATATTTGTGTCGCCCCCGAGTCTCAAGGAGGATTTGAGCCGGAGCAGATCAGGGAGCAGCTTGGTGGTTTCATGGGACACTTCTCCATGGGTCGACTGTGCTGGTTCCTGTCTGGAATCATCTATGGAAACCCCTTCAGAGCCGTTAAGGTCATGACTTCTGCAGCATCATAAATACACCACTATTTTCACTATAATTTTGCTTTATCCACCTTCTATGTAGAAAATGGAACATTTGAGGAGCTCACCCACTCCGACACCTACATGGACTCAGTGGTTACTGCCCACTATTAGAAAGCTGCCAGCTTGACGGATGTGTCCACTGCTTATCTGAGGGAAAGCTCCCACACACGGGTCAGCCTTCTCAAACACAGCATCCCCAAGGGGCCTTGTGTGCTCTGCTGCATGGGCAACCAGAGGCGGGAGGCTGAGGCCCAACTCAAAAAAATAAAAAAAATAAAAAATAAAATATATATATATATATATATATATATATATATTTATTTTTTTAAATTTTTTTTCACTTCTCTTTTTCACCTCAGTGTTTTGTGCCAGAGGTCAAAACAGGGCACCACATGGAGCCGGACATATTTTTGGCCCCAAAAAAAAAAAAAAAAAAAAAAAAAAAAAAAAAAAATATATATATATATATATATATGTGTACATGTACGTGTGTGTGTGTATATATATATGTATATATATACTGTATATATAAATAAATATATGTATACACACACACATATACGTATATATATATATATATATATATATATATATATATATATATATATATATATATATGTGTACATGTACGTGTGTGTGTGTATATATATATGTATATATATACTGTATATATAAATAAATATATGTATACACACACACATATACGTATATATATATATATATATATATATATATATATATATATATATATATATGTATATTTACATATATGTATATATACACACATGCGAGAAACTAGATATGTTCTATAAAAAAGGGTGGAGGCGTTTATCAGGTCCCATAAACAATGGCAAAACTTTTTCAAACTGGAAAAATATCATGCAAAAACCAATTCATGTTCATGAATTAAAAGTTAAAGACTGTATATCTGATGAGCCAAAACGTACATCTGACTTTTGTTCCACCTTTTGTAGAAAATTATACACATCTGAATATTCTGAAAATGACACGTTATTATTGTTAAATTCATTACAGACTCAGAAAGAGAACTTTGTGATCAGTCCTCAACCCAAGCAGGGATCAGGTCATGTATAGGTTCTCTGAAGGAGAACAAATCCCCTGGAACAGATGGTTTGTCATCAGAATTTGATCAATTATCTGCCAGCAGATGATGTCCTTTCTATTGCAAGTGTTTAATGAGATCTTATCAACTGGTGCTTTATCCTGTAGAGGTAAGAAACACTAGGGAAAACACTAGGGCCCAATCCAAATGTCCACCCTCCGGACTGTGGACTGAGCCCTCACGGACTTCAGTTGTACGTACCGTGACGTGTTCAATGTCATCACATCAAGTCTGCGAGGGTGAGAGCCTGCAGGGCATAAATAAAGCCGCTGATGGATAAAACAATATTCAGCCATGGTTCTTCACATTCAGGTGGACTTGCTGTCTTATTCAATAACTGTCCAGGGAAGGTCAGATCCTACAAAGCAGATATAAATGGTCACTGGATTGAGTTCGTCATGAACATAGATGAGTCATTCTATATAATCTTTATGGTTACAATAGCAACTCACAAAACAGGGATATGTTATTAACTATTAATATTTTAACTGATTATATAAAGATACTTTACCCCACTGCTAATATCTTAGTTGGGGGAGACTTTAATATGACTCCAGATGAATGGAAGGACAGATGTCCATCTAGGTTTGACACACATCACTTTAACAATATTTTCTCAGACTTTATAACGCACTGACTATTGAAGATATATGGAGAATCAAGAACCCTGAGGTTCTGCAATACTCCTGGTTTAAACCAGATAGAACATGTAAATCTAGAATTGATTATTGGTTACTTTCACATTATTTGTCACAAGCTGTTTATGAAGTATCAGTGGATATTGCCCCTCTAACAGACCACAGTCTGATTCATCTGGCGTTAAAACCAACTAATATGACTAGAAATAATAAAGCTTTTTGGAAATTTAACTCCAATCTACTGACAGATGAGGAGTTCTGTCAGAGCATCAGAGTCATGCTAAAGAAGTCCATCAATGATGCTGAAATTAAATCTTATGTGGGCAAGTGGGAATTTTGCAAATATAAAATTAGAAAATGTTCAATTTCCTATAGTAAAGAAAAAGCTCTTCTGGCCAGAAAGGAAGAAAAAGAATGAATTCAAGAACTGAATAAACGATGTAACACAAGTATTCTCACAAAGGAAGACAAACAGAAAAGTATGGAGCTGCATAACAAGCTTGATGCTATCTTTGTTTGTTTGGGTGCTTATATTCGATCAAAGGCTAAATGGATAGAAGAAGGAAAGCAAAACATGTCCTATTTTTGTAAATTAGAGAAAAGGCATCAAGAGAGAAATGCCATCAAACATTACTCAATGAAAAAGAAGAATGCTCCGATCCATCATATTCAGAACAGGACTGCTTCATGCTTTTTGATCTGATTAAAGATAATATTCCCACAATAGATAAAGATTTCCAAAATATCTGTGATGCAGAAATAACTCTTGATGAACTGGATAAAGCACTTGACCGCTTACACCTGGACAATAACCAGGCTCTGATGGTCTGACAGCTCATTTTTATCAACATTTTTGGACTGACATTAGAGAATTCTTATACTGTATTTGAGAAAAACTAGTAATATATAGAAGCGTATTGCATTCACCAAATGAAAAAAAAATTGACAACTTATCTCGTAATTATAAGTAAAGATCTTGTAATTATGAGAAAATCTGTCGCAGTTGTTGATCATCCCGTCAGTGGCCGTATGATAAAACAGTAATGATGGCCTATCAAATGTAACCTGCTTTTCTTTCCTTCTTGGTATGAGACACTAGGATTCATTAATGTTACTTAAAAATGAGAATGGTGTTATTATGAGTGCGTCAACATTGCCCAGGCGTCTCAAATTGCTGGATTGTTCAGGTGGATCAGCCAGTCTGACCCGCTGGAAGTCGCTCTTTTCCTGTATTTCTGTTACCATAGTAATGATGCCAAGTTGAACAGAATGACACAAAGCACAGTCGTGAACAGACAGTAAACAATGTTATGCTGACTAGAAATGAAAAGACCATTAGCCTCCACATTATATCAAGCTAATAAAGATGAACATTTATGTTCCATGGCCGTGCAGTGGTCCTACTGAGCAACAATACAGCACAAAGGACTGTTCAGGATCTCATAATTACGAGATCCGGATCTCATAATTATGAGATAAGTTGTCTAAAATAATTTTAATTTGGTGAATGTAATACGCTTCTGTAGTAATATCATATGGTTTATAAGGTTTTTTCTTTTGATTGTATTTTTTGTGTAATATAGGCTACTATATTATTATATACTGTATATTATAATATAATGTAATATAATATATATATAAATGTATCTTTCTTTTGTATACATTATAATGACTTCTGAGACTGTTTTCTAATGTTCATTATTTAAACAATACAAATGAACATTTTCAGCTTTTTAACATCCATTTACGGTACTCCAGTCTATCTTTACACAAAATAAAAATGCATATGCTCTGATAATGGATAGTATCTGGCTTTTGCATTGAAATAACACATATTTTCATTATGTATTCATGGGATTTTTTCATGAAGTGCTTTGTCTTAATCGGTGACAGGATATGTGAAACAGTTTTTGTTTGACAAATGGCTAAAATGATCAATTGATTCTTAAAGATGTTTCGTTGCTTTACACAAAAAACCCCAAAGAAAACATAAAAACAGGGATAGAGGGTTATGTAAACTTAAAGCAATAGTAAAAGTAAAATAGAAATGTATAAAGAGATATTATTATTGTAAGCGCCATTTTGATTATAAATATATTCGTATAAAGAAGTATTTGTGTTAACAAAATATGAGAAAGAAAAGTTTATGTTCAGTAAGAGTCTGAATTAATTTGAATGTTTATTTGATTTCATTCCAGTAATGAATGTTTTGAGTTTTTTGTTAGTTGTCCTGTGAGGCTTCCGTATATGTGCTCTTAGAAAAACCACGAAGAAGAATTGTTGTTGTGGTTACCAAACAATGTATGAGCCGACGGCGGAGCAACACGGTTGTTTTACCGTTGTGCTGAGATGCCGTTTCTCTCAGTCTCCTGTCTGTTCATTGAGATGTGGTTATAAACAAGAAAGAAGATAAAGCTAAGAAACAACAGTGTGCGCTGAAGATAGACACTACAATTATATATCATTACATAAAGTATTGTATGTATGAACAACTTGAACTGTGTTAAGTAAAAATGACATGGCCTCCTCTCCCATGTGACACAGACATTGAACATGACGTTATGTTGAAGTGAAAATAAATCAATTGTAATTAGCAGTCTAGTTTGGTGTTAAATTTCTCATCACCTTCTCAGTCATTGCCTTTTCCAGTCCTGTCTGCTTCACCCATTCTTACCATTTAGACTTGTGGGACTGGCCCTCCGCCTTTTTCATGCATGTGTGACCTCTGTGTGATGTCTTCTGCTTATATGAACTTCACTCGACTTGCTTTTTTTGCCTTTTCACTGGTAAAAGTACCTGGTACTACTTTTTTAGTACCTGCGGTTCCAAGCAAGCCGAGCAGGAACTAAAAGGTCACGTGAGATGTTACAGACCACTGATTGGTCAATGCCCGGCACACAGAGTATCCTGCACAGCACAAATCAATGGCCGCCACACTCAAACGGCGAAGCTAGTTTAGTGACTGCAACCACTATATTGAGGAGGTGCAGACGTTCCTGTCTTAAACAGCTGATGAGTAGTCACTGTAGTAGTCAGCTCATGCAACAAATGCCTCCTGGTTAGTCGCAGCAGGGCGGCCATCTTTTCCTACAGCTACGATAAACAGATTCTTAGTGTTGCATAAACGCCATCACTGCGTCATTGATGATGGGTAGCAGTATCCACCACACTCTCTTGGAACTAATCTGTGGTCATCAAGCCTAACCGCCCTCGGACAGATATATGAGGACACAAAAGTGTAATTATCAGTCTTATGTCTGTGCAGTAAGTAGCCACAGAGGTGGAGCCAGAATTTAGTTAGTCTCACTTTTTCAGTTTCAATTCAATTCAATATTTGTATAGCACCAAATCACAACAAAATTTATATCAAGGCACTTTCCAAAAAGAGCAGGTCTAGACCGACTCTTTATTCTAAAGAGACCCAACAATCCTCCAGACATGTTGAACCACAATAACAATAACAGCTGTTAGAATAGAGGGATTATAGTTTGTAGTATTTATAATAACTACTACAATAACAACACTGACATGATAATATTAATGATGATGATAGTAATAGTAAGAGTAATAATAATAATGGTAATGATGATGATGTCAGAGAGTATCAACCATGGTCCCAGCAGTAGCTTGGTCCACGGTGACCTGCAGGATGAGAAAGCACAAAGACTCCGGGGAAGAAGTCAAGTTAGTAACATGAATTAATGAGACATGAGTGTGTAAAGAAGAAGAGAGAGGAGCTCAGTGCATCATGGGAAGTCCCCCAGCAGTCTAGGCCTATAGCAGCATAGCTAAAGACTAGCCTAAGTCAGCCTTTATTCTAAGCTTTATCAAAAAGGAAAGTTTTAAGCCTCCTCTTAAATGTAGAGAGGGTGTCTGCCTCCTGGACCCAGACTGGAAGATGGTTCCACAGGAGAGGAGCCTGATAACTGAAGGCTCTGGCTCCTGTTCTACTTTTGGAGACTCTAGGGATCACAAGGAACCCTGCATCCAGGGAGCGTAATGTTCTAGATGGGTAGTAGGGTACTACGAGCTCCTGAAGGTATGTTGCTGCCTGACCATTAAGGGCTTTATATGTGAGGAGAGGGATTTTAAATTCTATTCTGGATTTTACAGGGAGCCAAAGCTGAGAGGCCAATACAGGAGAAATATGATCTCTGATACTAGTTCTGGTCAAGACACTTGCAGCAGCATTCTGGATCAGCTGGAGAGTCTTTAGAGACTTGTAGGGAATTACAATAATCCAACCTGGAAGTAATAAATGCATGGATTCATTTTTCTGCATCTTTTTGAGACAGAATGTGCCTTTATAACCCCAAAAAAGTCCAAATAAAGTTGATACACTGCAAAAAAAAAGAGAGAATGTGTTCATATACAAATGAACTCTGTTTCCCAACATGGGTTTTATAAAGTGATCCTGAGCCCATGTAGAAACATCATTTATACACTCGTGTTTCACTGGTGAACCTCTCCCCATCCTTAAGAACCACTCGGCCTTTCCAGGAAACTCCTTTCTTTTTTTTTTTAGATACTTTATTCATCCCACAAGGGGGAAATTCTTTTCCCTGCATTTGACCCATCCCTGAGGAGCGCACTACTTTGACTTGTAGACTTTCAGGGGCTGGGGATCGAACCACAGCCGCCCATTTCATACCCAGTCATGATACTGTCACCTCTTACCAATGTGGAATGTTCCTAACAGGTGTTTTTGGAGCATTCCACCTCTCTTCCAGTCTTTAGTCACCCTTGCCAATGAGTTTATCTTTTCACCTTTGTCTATTGGTCAGTTTTTTGTTTTGTTTTTTGTTGTCAACAGGATTATGTAAAAACTCCTGGACAGGTTTCTCCAGAACTTGGTAGAAGGATGGAGCAGGAAAGAACCAATTAAATTCAGTTGCTGATCCAGATAAAGTGATGAATCCAGGATTTTTTCCCCACTCCTTTTAACATTGCTAAGGTGTTTTTGACATTTTTTTAAAGTTAGTTTTTGGGCATTTTATGCCTTTATTGGACAACTGGAGAGGTGACAGGAAATGTGGTAGAGAGAGGGGGGGGGGGGGGGGGGGGGGGGGGGGGGGAAGACATGTGGCAAATGGCCACGGGTCGGAATCGAACCGCTAGAGGACTATAGCCTCGGTACATGGGGCTCTGACCGCTGCGCTACCTGCACCCCAACATTTTTGTTAATCATGCAAAAACTACATAACTGATGTCAACAGACCTTAGAGGGGGGATGGGGTGTGGGTCAGCCACGCTCAACAGATGACTAGGATAGGATTAGAAGTAGAAAGGTTCACCCTTATATTTGTGTGTTGGAACCTCTGGAATGATTAATTAATTTTCAAAACGGTTGTCATGACAGCAGCTGTTCTTCTTGGGTCCATATAAAAACATACATGGTGACACAAGAGCACACAATTACATTCTGTACATGCAATCACAATACAACACACAACATTGACTAATCATAATAGGATCGATTTCAGAGATTTAAAAAAAATATTGTCCAAGGATTACAGTTTCTGTAAAACACAAAACTATCATTTTTAGATAATAAATGTTTTACACAGAATTATTTTTCAATAAACAAACTTATTTATTCCCTTTCCATGTTGGTTTGCCCCTGAAATGTGTCATAAAATGTAAATTAATACAAAATGCACTTAAATTGGCAAGGTTTTTGGCTTTACAGTATGATTATGAATTAAATGTTGTTTGCACAATGGAATGGCTACAGAATAAGGACAGTATTGGCATTTAGATCAGTTCATTATAAACCTGATGTTCACTATGGAATTCTGTCTGTCAGCAGACATGAAATGTGACTCGTGATCAGTAAGGCTGGCAGACTGGAACCATATCTGCTCTCATGTCTCCATTATAGACCATATTAATGAATTAACTCACTTTTGTCCTGTGCAGCTGTTCAGAGCTGCTTTCAGAGGAAAACAGAAGGAAGCACCAACAAAAATACAACTAGGAATTGCTGAGAATACTAAGTTACTCTCCACCACTGCGGGTTAATTTGAATTAATCTGGTTATCCAGCTTTATAAAATACTTAAATCACTAATTTATCAAATAGTAAGACAAGAGACATCAGGCGATGACATGTCCCAAGGCAGATTTATCTGCATGAATAAAAGCTCCTTCAGTTGAGTCACAAAACATGTACATGTAAAAATTAGTAATCAACAAGACATGCTCTAATATGCTCTGTAACCTTACCCTCTCTGGAGGCCACGCCCAACACCAAATTGTTGCCATGAAAATGCAAAAAGATCAAAATTATATACATTTGTAATTAGCAAAAGATACATTTCACACCATCCCTGGTACACATGTACAAGTAGTTAAAGAAAAAATACAGTTTACAGGATGTGCTACAAATACAAACCTCACTGTTTTCTTATAAGTTGTTGCTATGGAAATGCAAAAAGCAGAAAGCACTACTCCAGAATGTGGTTGATGTATATTATGTATAAGAAAAGGTTTTAGAGTTACGCTCGAGACAAACACTCCACACACAAAATATATTTCCTCAAAAGAAGAGGAATACAAATGTTAAAAATCCCAAAATATAAAAAGTCCCCATGTTTGTGTATGTTTGATGTGTTAGCCAAGTTTCATCCAAAAATATAAAACAGCTTTTCAGTTATGCAGCGGATAAAAAATGTTTACAGATGGACAGAGCAATAGATATATGAAATAAAAAATATGAATTAATAATAAAATTTGAACAATTATGAATATATAAAATAATAATACAATAAAAAAAGACAAACAAATCTTTTATCAGAATTTTCTTTTTGTCTTTATTGTTATTTTTGTATCTTTTTGGTGTATATTCATACCCACATGATGTCACAATGCTGACGTCACATATGTGTTTAGGGAATAGTTCATCTTTGGGCCTTAGTTATAATTACTCTAACAGAGACCAAGTTTGATTCATGTGATTCCAGAGATAATCGATCATCCTGATGTTGAACCTATGAGCTGTCATTGCAGAGGAGGACTTTGCTCCAGTCACTGTAAGGTTGGTTGGTTACTGCAAACATTAACTTTGCAGACTATAATTAATTCGGGGAATTGTTTGGTCCCTGATGCAACATAATGCGACTGATACCGTCCCACCCACATCACCATCTGATCACACTGTAATGTACATAACCCACAGTCCTCAAGGGTTGAATCTGAAGCTACTGGACCTCTGTTAGGGTCCGAAGACGTTTCATCCCAGAGGCTCCTTCAGTTCTGACTGGTGGGGAGTTTAAGGTATTTAAACTCCTCTGAGGTCACGAAGACATTGACGGTCGTTGAAGTCACTTGCTTACAGTTGATTGAAAAGAACTATTATGGGATGTTACAGTCATTGAGGACACCAATGGTTTGTTTGCCTAATGGGACATCATGTGAGTCGTTAGCATTATTATCAGTTTCACTTGATTCAAAGTGTGAATGATGGTGAAACTTTCTGGGGAGAGATGCTAAGACTGCATTGTATGTGGGTGAGAGGTGGTGGCATAGACCCCCACCTTTGTTCAGAGATGGTGGTTCCAGTTTGACATACAGTAGATGGCTTCCTACACTCCCCTCTCAAACCATCTGTCCTCTCTGTCTGTCTTCAGAGGAGTGTCCCTTGTCCTTTAGATGTAGGTGGACTGCTGAGTCCTGGTCTGAAGAGCTGGTTCTCCTGTGTTGTCCCTTGTCCTTTAGATGAAGATGGACTGCTGAGCCCTGGTCTGAAGAGCTGGTTCTCCTGTGTTGTCCCTTGTCCTTTAGATGAAGGTGGACTGTTGAATCCTGGTCTGAAGAGCTGGTTCTCTGTGTTGTCCCTTGTCCTTTAGATGTAGGTGTACTGTTGAGTCCTGGTCTGAAGAGCTGGTTCTCCTGTGTTGTCCCTTGTCATTTTGGGGGCCGTTAACACAAGGACCGTTCCACCCAAAAACGGAAACCTTTTGTTGCGTTTTGGCCGTTTGCTAACATGACAAGACCATTTTCAGGGACTGAAATGTTTGAAAACAGGCTCCTATACCATTGTTGTGTAAACGGGTACAACAGAACTCCTCTAAAAACAATGATGTCACCGCCCCGCTTCACTCATGCCCATTACAGTTCCAGCCTTATTCAGTACTACGGCCAACAACAAACCAATGTTTGACTGTCTGGTTCTGATTGTGTTGCAGATCTGAGTTTACTAACCTCCAATGTAGATTTACTGAACCACTACTGTGATCTTATTCTGTGGTGTTGATGAAAGGTTACACCACCATGTATTGGCCTGGCATACATACTACAACTTTTTCAATCATTTTTGTGGATCCGTGTGGACGGTGATCGTTTAAAAAACAATGCCATGTGAACGCAGAACTTTTTCAAAACGCAAAGAAAAAATGTCTCCATTTCAAAAGTGTTGTCATGGAAACAGGACCTCAGACTCAGAAAAGTTCAGACAGTTTATTGAAAGTTCTTGGAATTACTGTTGGTGGGCTGCTGCTGGTGGTTCTTGTGTAGCTATAAAGGTCTGAGTCGAGACTGGGCTTGGTCCCTGATGTCTCCAGGTGAGCTGGCATAAAATCACAGCAGATCTATGACATAAGGAAAACACAAGTAGGCCTACAAAAACCACACTAGGAAAACCTAACAGGCTGGTGTATGCTACCACATGATGGTTGAAGCCATGGTTAAATTCTGTGGAGCTTGATCGTAGGATGAGATGCAGGTGTTTCTTGTACCACCCACACTGCCAGGTATGTGCCAATGTAGACCTGCAGGTTCCATTAAGTAAAGCTGAAGCCAAAACATTAATCAAGACATATGCACAATCGGTATGGCTGGAGAACTGGGATGATATTGATACTGGGAAACATCTATATAACATACATGACAATGTAGCCAGGCAGTCTGAACAGCCATTATGAATACAGTCACCAGCCAGGTATGACTACATTAGTATAATTGCTCCCGTATGTTGTTATGGTCCATTAGCACTCTCTAGTGTAATCGAGTGAGTGAAATGAACGTGCATGTGGCGTTTTCTACTCGGAACGAGATAGACACGGAGCACAGACTAATGACAGTAGATAGCTCTTTTGCAAAAAAGTTGAGACGGTTTAATTACCTTGATTTAAGTCAATAACAAAAGTTTAGACTGAACAAAGATATTGTTGCACGTTGAAGAGAGAAGTACAACAGTCACGGAGCTGCCGACCCGTCAAAACGGAGTTTATTGATCATTCCGGTGAGTTAGCTGCTAGTTAGCCACGATGTAGCATTTTGGTTGTTGCTAACCTTGAAGAATATTTCTAACCTTGAGATTTTGTGCTTTGTAATGTTAAAAAAAAAACAGTCGGGATGAACAAATAACCTGATGAACAAATGGTGCGTTTTCACTTGAATTAGTTGAATACTGTGCATCTAGGAAAAATGTGTTAAATTAGTGGCTGGTTCATTCAGCTAAGGTGCTAAGATTCAGCAGAAATAACCCATGTTGATGTATTTTCTGTTCTCATGTTGTGACTTATGTTCTTTGGTAAGCTAGTTTATTAAGCTTGACTGATAAAGATGTGTTTGAAAGTAAAATGTGTTGTTAAAACGTATAGTTATTGATATGTGTGTAGTATGTAAAAATGTGCTTTGAGAAGATACACAAGTGGACTGTAACTATGGATAATTGAGTGATTGCTCTGCACATTTGTGCAGGCTGGTTTTTTGTTTATGTTGAGATTATTACTACAGACAGAACTGAGCTGCTCGAGTAGCCATCGCCACTGCTTCCTGGTCTTCATCTCCACCACCATCATCCTCTCATCCTCAGTGGATCTTCACCATCATCTCCATCCTTTGTCTTCATCCCCACTGCTCATTGGATTCAGTCTTCATCTTCTCCACTCTCCTAGGAGCCAGGCTGGACAGTTTTCTTCACTAAGGGTGGTGGTAGGAACTTGAGTGAACTCAGAAAGAACTTATACAAACTCAGGAAAAGAAACAAATTTCATTAAGAGGTTTATTCCAAGATCTTGGGTATTTTTGTTTATTTTGTTGTAAATTGGCCGTTGTTGGTGCAACTTAGTTCATGCCCAGTAGCTATTCAAAACTGGTAATCTCTGTTACAAATGGAATTGTACATTTAATGAAAGATCAAATGCAAAGTTGTTGTTCTAACTGAAACCGAATAACAAAAAATAAGAAATAATAGAGAAGAAAGAAACAATACACTATATTTAAATTTAAAGGCATCTTATTGTCGGTGTGAGTCATTGGGGAAGGGATACGTTAATGTCTGATGTACTTAACTGCTCTATTACACTTCTATCTCCTCATAGAGAACCTAGATATTAGATATACTCGCAGAACTTGACAACATACACGTCAAGGTGGGTTACATAATTGGCGAGCCAGCCAGGAGTAGAAAGTGGTTGTGGAAGCAGTTCCTCCCCATTTGATTATTTTAACTATAGTGGATAATGTAGTCTCACACCAATATTAGTAGAAACCAATTCAAAACATAGCTTCACAAAAAATATTGAACAGTGGGAAAAAATGGAACTTTGTAACAGATATGATCTACGTGGACAGAATTCCTTTTATGTAACTGGCATTGATGATTCCTATTCAGAAAAGGAAATTTCAAACTTCTTTGAAGTTAATGGAGAAATTGCAAAACTTGTTAAGATTCCAGATGAGCCAGGTCAATCTACAGGAAGAGTTCTAATAGAATTTTCCTCAGACAGGGCAATCACAAGCCTAGATCCTGAAGCTGTGGGTAATTTACCAAGCCCTAGAGACCCTAATGTGACATGGCATGTGAAGACCATTCGACAAATATGTCAGGATGAGCTAGGTAGGGAATTAGCACAAAGATACTGAAGTGAACTGCAAGCTTTACATGGAAACAGTAAAGCAAGTTTCTTCAATGTGCTTCACAGCGAGCTATAAACCCTGCAGTCTGTCGCACATCCTCCCCAGACAAGTGAGGCTCATTCACCCCACGGACAGCCTAGCCCTACCATCTTTCCTGAAAACCAAACTCATGACAGTCAGTATGGAACTATGGGATCTGCACATAGCCCCATAAGCATGACTGATGAACCAATCCCAGACAACAGTCACCAGGAAGTGTGAGGGCCAAGACCTGCTTTTACCTCCCCTGATGCCCCTCCCTCTGGCATATCCAGCAACCCACCACTCATTGATGAGAGCATGTATAACTCCACACATCCAAAAGGTGGTTGTTGAGCACATAATGCGCAGTGAGCCATCGCCACCCAGCTACGGTCAGAGCAGAATCAGAACTTTCTCTGGCAGACTTCCTAAGCCAAACGATGAAGTTGATTATGATGCCTGGCGCACACAGGTTGAGCTCCTCCTTTGTGACTCCTCATTACCTGAAAATCAGAAGGTCAGGAGGATATTGGAAAGTTTACTTAGCCCTGCAACTGACGTTGTTAAGCCTCTTGGCACTAATGCACCCCTCAGTTCATATCTTGACCAACTTGAAGCTGCATTTGGAGTGGTAGAAGATGGCGAGGAGCTGTTTGCAACGTTTTTGAGCTCCAATCAGAATTCTGGAGAGAAACCATCTTCCTACCTCAATAGGCTTCAGGTTCTACTTACAAAAGCAATATCTAGAGGGGGAGCTGCCGCCAAAGACTCAGACAAACACCTACTCAGACAGTTCTGTAGAGGTTGCTGGGACCAAAGCTTGATTGTAGGTCTTCAGCTTGAACATCAAAAGAGCAGCCCGCCATCGTTTCCTGAGTTGCTCCTTTTGCTAAGGACAGAGGAAGATCGACGCTCTGCAAAACTTGAAAGGATGAGAAAACATTTAGGAAATGCAAAAGCTGCTTCACATATTCAGTCAGTCCTTAGTATGCCTACCTATGATGATGAACCTGCTGCTGTCACTCCAAAGAAACAAGACAATAGTCAAAGGTTAGTGAAAGAGGTAGCTGAGCTATGAAAGCAAGTTGCATCACTAACACAGAAAAGCAACCCTGAAACAAAAGGAACTGACACAAGCAGCAGCCCCATTAGAGACAAAAGTAGTGCAAAGGGTGACTGTCTCATTGCTAGAGCAGTGAACCCCTGACCAACTCCTAAGACTTCTACTTATCCCAAGCCATGGTTCTGCTTTAAATGTGGCCTGGATGGCTACATAGCAGCTAACTGTGAGAATGAAGC
This sequence comes from Chaunax sp. Z400, assembly GCA_037577475.1. NCBI lineage: Eukaryota > Metazoa > Chordata > Actinopteri > Lophiiformes > Chaunacidae > Chaunax > Chaunax sp. Z400. The sequence goes on from CM075185.1 coordinate 32,656,267, forward strand.
AAACCCTGCTCTTGTCCGCAAGAAAAATTCAGAACTTAGAGAAAGACGTGAGAAATATAAAGAGAAACAAGAAGCTTCTCAGAAGGCTTTAAACTACTAGCGGCTCCTGCTGCGGGACAACTGGGAGCTGAAAACAAAGGCCTGACAAGTCCCATAATAATGACACATAGCTTAAATGAGGCACCTGCTCTTAGGCGCTCATTGCCAGATAGTGAGGCCAACCCTAATTTACCTGATGGTCTTATTGGTCCACTCTGTACTGCCACAGTCTCAATTGAAGGTGTGCAGTGTGAGTCGATTCTTGATTCAGGGTCACAGGTCACGACCATTTCTGAAACCTTCCATACCTCATATATTTCTTCTTTGCCCATACAACCCATTCATTGTTTACTTGAAATTGAAGGCGCCGGTGGACAACCTGTACCATACCATGGCTATGTGGAAACCAATCTAACTTTTCCTCATGCTGTCACTGGAACAGAAGAGGAGTTGACAGTATTAGCTCTGATTGTTCCTGAATGCCACTTTAACAGTAAAACACCATTGTTAGTTGGCACAAATGTTCTTCTGCAGCTATGCCAGCATGCTTTAGAGCATGACAAATTCAAGTTCTCAAGAAGGTCAGACAACTATGCACTACTCCTCCAGCATGTGGCCCGCTGCAATAAGAGTAAGAGCCAAATTTGTCCTGTTAAACTGCATGGGAAGAGTCCTATTTCCATTCCTCCCAAACAGAGAGTTCAGGTTGTAGGAGATGTCAGAGTAGGCAAGACAAACCCCAACACCTCCTTTGTCCTTGAGCCACCTGAATCTTCCTTGCTACCTGGTGGTTTAATGCTTGAATGTGCATTTCTGAACATTTCTTGTAAGGCTGCCAGTAAGATTCCTGTCGTCATACAGAACATGACAGACCGTAATGTAACCTTACAGCCAAAGCATGTCATTGGTGAGATTTCTGCAGTGGAGTCTATCAATTCTTTGAACTCTCAGCAGTCTTCCCCACTTCCTTCTGAAATTCAAAATGACAAAAATAGTGAGAAGCTCACTTTTGACCTTGATGAAATGCTTCTTGGAGATGAATGGAAAACCTGCATCACTGAAAAGTTCACTTCCATCAGAGAACTATTTGCTACTGAGGAAGAGTCTTATGGCCACACTACTGCAGTCAAGCACCACATAAGGCTCCCTTTAAGGAGAGACCCAGACCCATACATCCTAGTGACAGGGAAGCTGTAAAGCAACACCTGAGAGAGCTTCTCGATGCTGGGATAATCAGAGAGTCTGAAAGTCCTTTTGCATCCCCGCTGGTCTTAGTCAAAAAGAAAAATGGAAAGATAAGACTGTGCGTTGATTTCAGAAAACTAAATGCACGCACCATAAAAGATGCTTATGCTCTCCCTAACATCGAAGAGACATTCTCAGCACTAAGTGGTGCAAAATGGTTTTTTGTGATGGACCTAAAATCTGGTTACTACCAGGTTGAAATGGCAGAAATGGCAGAAGAAGATAAGCACAAGACTGCGTTCATATGTCCCTTAGGCTTCTGGGAATTTAATAGAATGCCACAAGGCATAACAAACGCTCCCTCCACTTTCCACCGTCTAATGGAAAAGTGTGTTGGAGATTTACACCTGAATGAAGTTCTTGTGGTTTTAGATGATCTCATCATCTTCTCAGAGACGCTTGAGGAGCATGAGGCCAGGCTTATGAGAGTGCTGCATCGCCTCAAAGACTATGGCCTGAAATTATCCCCCTAAAAGTGTCACTTCTTCAAGTCCTCAGTGAAATATCTTGGTCATGTTGTGGATGCCCAGGGTGTTCACACTGACCCGGATAAGATCTCTGCATTGAAAACATGGCCTTTTCCCACAAATAAAGAAGAGCTTGAAAGGTTTTTGGGCATTGCTGGCTATTATAGGCGTTTCGTTGAAGGCTACTCCAAGATAGCCAAGCCCTTAAACGCTCTTAAAGCTGGATGCAATCATCCTCGCAAAAGAGGAAAGACATACAAGAGACCCTGTCCCAAAGGCCCTGTGAACTCTCGTGTTCCTTTTGGTGACGAGTGGACCTCTGAGTGTGACCGTGCCTTTAAAACCCTTGTTGAAAGGTTAACATCTGCACCAGTCCTCGCATTTGCAGACCCTAAGCTCCCTTATGTATTGCACACAGATGTTAGTGGAGAAGGTCTTGGTGCAGCACTTTATCAGGAACACAAGGTGGAAGGATGAAAGTGATAGCTTATGCTAGCCGAGGGCTATCAAAGAGTGAGAAAAACTATCCAACCCACAAGTTGGAGTATTTGGCATTGAAGTGGGCAGTCTGTGAGAAGTTCAATGATTATCTGTATGGTTCAGAGTTCACAGTTCTTGCAGATAATAACCCGCTCACTTACTTTCTCACTTCTGCCAAATTGGATGCTGCAGGACACCGCTGGTTAGCGGCTTTGTCAACCTACAACTTTAGCATTAAACATCGAGCAGGTCTTGCAAACAAAGATGCAGACGGATTGTCCAGGCGACCACATAGTCCACCTCAAGAGGATGATGATTTCTTGAGAGAAAATGAAGGAATCAAAGCCTTCAAAAAACGAGTTTTAGATGATAAGTCTGAAGTTATTTCCAGTGAGGTCATTTTGGCAGTGTGTCAGCGTCACTGTAGGGGCCAAAATCTTGATGAATCAGAACCATCTGTACTTGCCGAGTGTCTGGCCCTGGATGCTTCAGCTATACCTGACTCTTTCGCCTATTCTGGCCAAGACACCATACCTGGAATGAGAAAAGCAGACTGGCACAGATTCCAAAGGGAAGATCCATCCCTCATGAAGGTCATTTCCTTTCTTGAAGCAGCGCATAAGCCACACTTCAAACAACTGACCTGTGAGTCAAATGAAGTCAGGTTACTTCTTAGAGAGTGGAAGAGGCTTGAACTTAAAGATGGAGTGCTGAACAGGAAATGCCTTGACCATGACAATGAAATCCATCAGCTTGTTCTTCCCCAGCAATTTAGAGACCGTGCCTTAAAAGGCATACATGAAGAAATTGGTCATTTGGGGGCTGAACGTGCTCTTAGCCTTGCTTGCGCCAGATTTTATTGGCCTAAAATGGCAAAAGCCATCGAAGAAAAGTGTCAAACATGTGAAGAAAAGCCAGTCCACAGAAAACAGCACCTATGCAAAACATAAAGACCACCTATCCACTGGAATTGGTATGCATGGACTATCTGTCCATAGAACCTGACAACCGTGATACAAGAAACATCCTAGTCATAACTGATCATTTCACGAAATTTGCAGTGGCAATACCAACCAGAGACCAAAAAGCAGAAACTATTGCCAAGGCGCTTTGGGAAAACTTTATAGCTCCCTACGGTTTCCCTAGCCGCCTTCACAGTGATCAAGAGAAAGATTTTGAATCCCACACCATAAAGGAGCTGTGCTCTCTTATTGGAGCAGAAAAGGTGCGCACAACACGTTATCACCCTCAAGGGAATCCTGTCGAGCGATTCAATCGCACTCTTTTGAGTATGCTGGGAACCCTGGAGGAGAAGGATAAACATCACTGGAGAGACTATGTGAAACCACTTGTTCATGCGTACAATTGTACGAGGAACGACACTACTGGCTATTCACCCTATGAATTAATGTTCGGAAGACAGCCTGCGTTGCCAGTCGACTTTATCCTGGGAACCAGCCCCACTACAGGGTTTCATAGCACCCGTTCAGAGTATGTTAATAATCTGCGTCAGCGTCTGCAGGAAAGCTATAAACTAGCGGCATACAGAGCCCGCAAGAGAGGAGAACAAAACAAAACTAGATTTGATGCTAAGATCAGGGCAGCAGAACTAGTCGCAGGAGACAGAGTGCTGGTGCGGAACGTTAACATACGTGGGAAGCATAAATTGGCTGACAGATGGGAAAAAACTGTTCATGTTGTGGAAAAAAGAATCAATGAAGGACCTGTCTATGTAGTGAAGCCTGAGAGAGGAAACGGTCCACACCGCACACTACATAGAGATCTTCTCCTTCCCTGTGGTTTCCTGCCTATTGATACAAACCCAGAAGAGAGAACAGACACAGGAGAATCTAGGAGGAAAAATCTGAGAAGCAAGAAAGCTTCAGAACAGGAGTTGAATCAAGCTGATCTGGAGGATGATATAAGTGATGAGGAGGAAGGTTATTGTCTAGAGAGGGTCATAGAGGTAACAACTAAAACCCCCAATCTTACAACTTGCAGGAGATGAACCACTTAGACAGCCACAAGCTGCTCTCAACCCTCAGGTTGCTGAATTTACTCCTCAAGTCCCCATAGTCCTGCCTGAGATGGTGCAATCCGACTTTCCAGTGAACATGCCTGAGTCAGTCATTGAAGTAAAGGACAGCACAGATAACAATCCTGTTATATATCCTGATTATGTCATCATAGACATTCCTGAATCTGACATGCCAACCCCACCTCTGCATTCTGAAAAGCAGACGCCAGGGTTAATAGAACAATCACAGAACAAAAACATCTTACCTGAGTCATGTCAGAGTCGTGATGTTCAGCCAAGACATGTAATTTTATCTGAACGTAAACCAGATGAACCCAGACATTCTACAAGAGAGAGGCGTCCACCTCCGAAATTTACCTATGATGAGTTGGGAAAGCCACTCATTCTTGCTCTTAGTTCGTTCTTTGAGAGCTTACAGGCTATTCTTCCCCAGTCTCAAATCAGTCCTGTTAGTATTCACTTAGGTGCTTACACACATGCAGAGACTCATGCGGTTTAGAGGGGGAGAGTGTAGCCAGGCAGTCTGAACAGCCATTATGAATACAGTCACCAGCCAGGTATGACTACATTAGTATAATTGCTCCCGTATGTTGTTATGGTCCATTAGCACTCTCTAGTGTAATCGAGTGAGTGAAATGAACGTGCATGTGGCGTTTTCTACTCGGAACGAGATAGACACGGAGCACAGACTAATGACAGTAGATAGCTCTGTTGCAAAAAAGTTGAGACGGTTTAATTACCTTGATTTAAGTCAATAACAAAAGTTTAGACTGAACAAAGATATTGTTGCACGTTGAAGAGAGAAGTACAACAGTCACGGAGCTGCCGACCCGTCAAAACGACGTTTATTGATCATTCCGGTGAGTTAGCTGCTAGTTAGCCACGATGTAGCATTTTGGTTGTTGCTAACCTTGAAGAATATTTCTAACCTTGAGATTTTGTGCTTTGTAATGTAAAAAAAAAAAACAGTCGGGATGAACAAATAACCTGATGAACAAATGGTGCGTTTTCACTTGAATTAGTTGAATACTGTGCATCTAGGAAAAATGTGTTAAATTAGTGGCTGGTTCATTCAGCTAAGGTGCTAAGATTCAGCAGAAATAACCCATGTTAATGTATTTTCTGTTCTCATGTTGTGACTTATGTTCTTTGGTAAGCTAGTTTATTAAGCTTGACTGATAAAGATGTGTTTGAAAGTAAAATGTGTTGTTAAAACGTATAGTTATTGATATGTGTGTAGTATGTAAAAATGTGCTTTGAGAAGATACACAAGTGGACTGTAACTATGGATAATTGAGTGATTGCTCTGCACATTTGTGCAGGCTGGTTTTTTGTTTATGTTGAGATTATTACTACAGACAGAACTGAGCTGCTCGAGTCACCATCGCCCACTGCTTCCTGGTCTTCATCTCCACCACCATCATCCTCTCATCCTCAGTGGATCTTCACCATCATCTCCATCCTTTGTCTTCATCCCCACTGCTCATTGGATTCAGTCTTCATCTTCTCCACTCTCATAGGAGCCAGGCTGGACAGTTTTCTTCACTAAGGGTGGTGGTAGGAACTTGAGTGAACTCAGAAAGAACTTATACAAACTCAGGAAAAGAAACAAATTTCATTAAGAGGTTTATTCCAAGATCTTGGGTATTTTTGTTTATTTTGTTGTAAATTGGCCGTTGTTGGTGCAACTTAGTTCATGCCCAGTAGCTATTCAAACCTGGTAATCTCTGTGACAAATGGAATTGTACATTTATTGAAAGATCAAATGCAAAGTTATTGTTCGAACTGAAACCGAATAACAAAAAATAAGAAATAATAGAGAATAAAGAAACAATACACTATATTTAAATTTAAAGGCATCTTATTGTCGGTGTGAGTCATTGGGGAAGGGATATGTTAATGTCTGATGTACTTAACTGCTCTATTACACTTCTATCTCCTCATAGAGAACCTAGATATTAGATATACTCGCAGAACTTGACAACATACACGTCAAGGTGGACACGTCAAGGACAACAACATATGGGTGCTGGGAGGATGGTGGGCTGGAAACGAAGGGAAGAGAGCATCATCACTCACCTGAGAATAGGTCACACAGGTCTCAACCATACATTACATAAAATAGGAAAACACCCAACAGGAAAATGCAAACTGTAGCCAACCAGAAACTGTCGAACATGTACTGCTTTATTGTAGACAATATAATACAGAGAGAAATCACCTAATTCAGTCACTAAGGAAGGCAAAACACCATGAAGTTTCATTGTCAGGCCTCTTTGGGAAAACAGCAGGCAAGATATACCCTGAAATTATAAAGTATTTAAAAGACATTAAATTTAGCTAAAAGGATCTTTTTTTAATTTTATATATTTTCTGCTATTCCTCTAATCCACATTCCAAGCCAGTTGGTGGTGGTAATGCACATCTAAGTTGGTTTGCCAACTGCCAATAAACATCAAAGAAGAAGAAGAAGAAGAAGAAGAAGAAGGTGTATGTCACGCCCAGAGACATAGACGGAAGTGTGGCGAAGGAGTTTGGTGAGAGGAAAGTGTGTCGGATTGCAATTAACTATCATGAGTGTAAAACGAGTGAAAGTTCTGAGGGATGGGATGACGGTGCTTTGTGTCAAATAGATGAAGGAAAAGGCAGGATAGGAGTGAAAGAAGTGCAGCTTGGTCAGATCGAAGCAGTCAAGGAGAGGAAGGGGCTATTAAAAAAGTTCAAATGTATTGGAAAGCAACAAGAGAATGAGAAAGAGTGGAACGTTATAATCATGTTTTGGAGAGAGGCGGGTCTTTTTCACCCTAACTAAAACAATTGAAAAAGTCCAATCCAAAAAATCCAATTTGCCAAATTTCTCAACTATCGCAGAGCCCTTATTTCTGCCATAAATAAACAGCAACAAGAGAAAATACTCAGGATTGATACACTGGATGGAGTAAAAATCACAGCACACATCCCTGGATTAGAGGCTAAACTGAGAGGTTTCATTTAAAACGTGCTGCTAGAAATGACTGAGGAGGAAGTCAAGAAGGAAATTAGAGGGGGAAAAGTGATTAATGTTAAGAGACTAAAGACAAACAAAGATGGTGTAAAGAAGGACAGTCTGTCAATGGTGGTGCAATTTGAGAACTCTCTTCCCAAAGAGATCAAAATGGGGTGGACCAATTATAGGGTGAGAGAATATATCCCTAACCCAATTAGATGCTCTAAATGTCAAAGAATGGGACACGTAGCCCAACAGTGCCACGGAAAACAAAGATGTGCAAAATGTGGAGGTGACCATGACTATGGGAAATATGCTAAGGACGCTAAACTAAAATGTTGCAACTGTGGAGGAGAACATAGTGCAGTGTATGGAGGCTGCATTATCCAAATTAAACCAAAAGAAGTACAGAAATACAAAGTAACCAACAACGTGTTCTATGCAGAAGCTCTAAAGAGAGTAAATGAGGAAATGCAAAGTACAATGACAAACAAAGCAATGAGAGGCGAGATGGGAGGGACAAGTGGAGGCCTTAGGCCACTAGCACAGAGAGTTATCAGGCCCATAATACAGCAAGAAAACCAAACAGCAAAGAGTTCAGGGATACAGCAGATTCAATGTTCCCATAAATGCAAGGTAAACAAGGATTCACTGGTGGTAGACAAAATAAACTTCATTGCTTTTGTATGTAAAGTTATTAATGTAGCCACCAAGCAAGAGAAGAAAAGTGATCGAATTAAAACAGTGGTGAATGCAGCTGAAGAATTTTTGGATGTTAAAGACTTGAAAACAGAGGATATACATGAAATACTGAAAGTAAACACTGATGGAGAGTCTCCGTGTAATGATTAATGTTATAATTATTGTGATGCACATATTGCAATGGAATGCAAGAAGTCTCATTGCTAATTGACAGGAGCTTAAAAAATATGTCACTGAATTAAAACCTCAGCCTGACATTCTATGTATTCAGGAAATGTGGCTAAGACCTCAGCTGAAGTTCAGTATTCCAGGATATACATCAGCTCGATGTGACAGTGCAGATAATCAAGGAGGTGGCTGCTGTGCATTTGTTAAAGATAGTGTAGTGTTTAGAAGAGAACCATCACCAACTGACATAGAATGTGTAACTATTGAAGTGTGCTGTACAAATGTCAATATCAAAATAATAAACTTTTATAATCCATGCAGGAAGTTGAGTGTGGAAATGTTTAATGCAATCAAACATGACAATAGAAGAGAAATCTGGTGTGGGGACTTTACTTCCCCATAGTCCATTATGAGCATTAATCACACAGATGACAATGGAAATGTGATTGAGGAATTGACAGAAGAAAGATCACTAGTCTGTCTTAATGATGGCAAAGGAACAAGACTAGATCTCTAGCAAACTCTCTATCATGCATAGATCTATAGCATGTAGCATGTTCATGTGGATGGAATGTTAATATCAGCTCTAGCATAGGAAGCAATCATTTTCCAATTATATGTTCTTTAAATATTAATGCTGCTGCCCAAGAAAGATATATGATAAAGAAATGGTGCTTTGAAAAAGACTGGGAAATTTAAAAAAACTCTGCACAGAGGAAGCCTATCAGCTGCCAATGAATGATGATATAGAAGAATGTGCTTCATCAGTGACTGGTTTAATTATGAACGCTGCATTGAAGAGCATACCCATTAGTATTGTTCTTTTTATTTTTATTTTTTTAGATACTTCATCCCACAGGGGGAAATTCTTTCTCTGCATTTGACCCCTTCCTGAGGAGCAGTGAACTGCCTTTACAGCGCCCGAAAAGCAAACGGGGGTTCAGTATCTTTGCTCAAAGATACTTTGACTTGTAGACTTGCAGGGGCTGGGGATGGGAACCACCGACCTTTCGTTCCGTGAAAGAAACAGCATTACATGACACTGGGCACACAGCAACAGGACAAGACCAACTAAGCTAAGTTTTAATTATCATCCTGGAATTATTTAATAAGATATGGAGGGAAGGATCAATGCCAAAAAGTTGGACGAGTGAATTCATTTGACCTTTTAGGAAACCTGGTAAAGACCCTAATGATGCAGGAAATTATCGACCCATTGCCTTAACGTAATACCTATGCAAGTGGATGGAGAAGATTTTGGTCAGAAGATTGAATTATTTCCTGGAGCAAAGAAGACTAATGGCTCCATACCATCATCATCATCATCAACTTTATTTATAAGCACATTTCCGCAGACTGAAGTTGATTTTACCATCAAGGAGCAAAAGAAGGAAATGAAATAGGACACTGTACAAATGAGTACATAATGAATCATTTTTATAACTATTTACAGATTTTTACAAATAGGTCAAAAGATCAAAATGAGCATGTTGGTGCTGGAGTATATATCCCACATTTCCAAATGTACCTAGGCAGCAGACTAACAGATCAGCTCTCAGTAAACAGCAGAAATGATGGCAGTAATCTTGGGCCTTCAGTGGGTGGAAGAGGTGAGACCAGACAGGGTGATAATGTGTGTTGACTCTACAGCAGTTCTTCAGAGCCTACAGAACATGAAGTCAATAAGAGAGGATCTATTGCTTGAAATTTCCCAATATTTATTTAGAATCCACAGGCTGGGGATTGATGTAATCTTTAGTTGGGTGTCTGCATATGTGGGGGTAAAGAGAAATGAATATGCTGATGATGGCAAAAAGAGCACTAAAAATGAGACAGGTTGTGTATGTACCCTTTGGAAAAGGGGAAGGAAGAGTTATAATCAAAAAGAAAACATCAGAACTGTGGCAGAAAATATGGGATGTGGACAGTAAGGGCAGAGCATACCACATGATTCAAAAGACAGTTAAACACAGGGTATCAAAGGCAGAAGAAGAAGAGAGGGGGTAGTGCTAACGAGACTAAGGTTTGATCACACAGGGTTAAACAAGACACTGCTTTTATTCAGAAGGACAAATGCACAAGGATGTGCATGACACTGTAATATAACTGAAAATGTTGAACATGTACTATTGTGTTAAATATAATGAAGAAAGAGGACAGTTGCAACGAAGCGTGAGAAAGGCAGGACGAGACTGGGATTTGAAGGGAATACTGGGAACCAATGGAGACATTAGGGAGACACAGACACAGACACAGGGTTATAGATTTCTTAATACACACTGGCTTGAAAATAGCTTAATTATCTAATTTAATGTAGGAGGGTATTTATTTTATTTTATTTTATTTTATTTTAATTTTATTTTTGTGGCTCAGGAGGTAGAGCGATCATTCACGGAACAAAAGGTCGGTGGTTCGATTCCCAGCCCCTGCAAGTCTAGAAGTTGAAGTATCCTTGAGCACAGATTCTGAACCCCAATTTGCTCCCCGGGCACCGCAATGTAGTGGCTATCTATGTAGCTGTGTGTGTGGCTATAAGATAAGATATACTTTTATTGTCCCCGAGGGGACACACAATATCACACAATACACGCTCCACACATAACATTCACACATAAATACACAAAGACAAGTACTTCAGTATTGAGTTTAAATAATGCACAGCTTAGCAGAGTTATTGCACAAGTAATAGTATATTGCACAGATAACATATTGCACATGTAATGGTGCACGTAATGTTAAGTTGACTGAACCTAGGAGCTACTGTTGAGGAGCTTAATGGACCTGGGTATGAATGAGCGTTTGTAGCGGATCAGTCTGCATGTGGGGACCCTGAATCTCCTGCCAGGAGGTAAAAGTTGGAACTCTGGGTGGAGAATGTGAGTTGGGTCAGACATGATTTTCTGTGCCTGTCTGATAACAGACTGCTCATAGATCACTTTGAGGGATGGGTGGTTTTTAACCGCCATGGTCTTCATGGCAGTCTGCACCAGACCAGAAACCTGTGACCTCAACTGCACTGTCAAGCTGCCGTACCAGTACAGGCCGGTAGAACAGCAGCATGACCACCTGCAGCACGACCTGCTGCAGCACGACCTCCTGCAGCACGACCACCTGCAGCACGACCTCCTGCAGCACGACCTCCTGCAGCACGACCACCTGCAGCACGACCTCCTGCAGCACGACCACCTGCAGCACGACCTCCTGCAGCACGACCACCTGCAGCACGACCTCCTGCAGCACGACCATCTGCAGCACGACCTCCTGCAGCACGACCACCTGCAGCACGACCTGCTGCAACACGACCTCCTGCAGCACGACCTGCTGCAGCACGACCTCCTGCAGCACGACCACCTGCAACACGACCTGCTGCAGCACGACCTCCTGCAGCACGACCTGCTGCAGCACGACCTCCTGCAGCCCGACCTACTGCAGCACGACCTCCTGCAGCACGACCTGCTGCAGCACGACCTCCTGCAGCACGACGCTTGCAGCACGACCTGCTGCAGCATAACCTCCTGCAGCACGACCTCCTGCAGCATGACCTGCTGCAGCATGACCTCCTGCAGCATGACTTGCTGCAGCATGACCTCCTGCAGCACGACCTCCTGCAGCATGACCTGCTGCAGCATGACCCCCTGCAGCACGACCTCCTGCAGCATGACCTGCTGCAGCATGACCTCCTGCAGCATGACCTGCTGCAGCATAACCTCCTGCAGCACGACCTCCTGCAGCACGACCTGCTGCAGCACAACCTCCTGCAGCACGACCTCCTGCAGCACGACCTCCTGCAGCATGACCTCCTGCTCCACTCCGTAGACCTTGAGTCTGCGTAGAAAGTACATACGCTGTTGGAGTTTGGAGCAGAGTTCCCACATGCACCTTCCAGCTGAGGGAGTTGTCAATGTGGACCCCAAGGTATTTATAGGAGCAGACCTTATTAATTATTATTAATAACCACAATGTGGACAGCTTGAAACCACACCTGTTGATATTCATGATTTTTCTGTTTTGGATGGAGTTTAAGACCAGATCATGACTTGAAACAATGGACATACCCAGTAACAACACAGGATGGTACCTCATTTCCTGAATTTCTGTCATCAGTTCAAATGGTAATGCAGACATAACAAAATCGGCTTGGCTGCTGACATCACTAGTATTTGTGCTGTGTTTCAGCATTGCTTTCTGCCCAACCAGTGTTGCCAGATCTCGAGAGAAACAAGCAAACAGGTCTATGGAAACGAGCCCAAAAGAAATGACTCTGGTCTTAAAACCAGAGTCATATGAAGATGGCGTGTACCCCAACATCATCATTAAATGACATATCCTCCAGTCCTTCGGTGAGACTACAGTAGACTATATTGATATATGTTATGGAGAAGATGAGGAACCGTCAGAGTCACCTTAAAATCATCTTTAAATGGAAAAGTAAAAAAATATATTTTTCAGAAAATCAAAATATTAAAATGCACTACTACTACTTATTATGGTTAACATACTGAATGTGTTTGTTTGGTGAAACTAGAAGCCATATCTGACAAACTACAGTTTGTCAGATATGGTTCAATAAAGACAACCACCATTCAGGCTCACCTTGAAAATCACGTTTCCAGGAAAATAAAAATGTTTTAACATTAAAATATATCAAAAGGCACAACTACTTATTATATTTGATATATGTGTAAAATTCCTATGAATTGTATTTTACTTCTTCCCCCAAGCCTCATGTGCCCTTTCACATCACTGGGCATGAGAACAGAGTGGATGCTTTATTTTAATCCTTCTTTTATTCTTTCTTTTTATTTTTGAGGAGGCCACCCATGGCCCCAGAGATCCATTAGCAAACACAAACTTAGGATTTAAACAAATTGTGTTACTTCAACTCATGACAAATGGGAATAATAACAAAAATGATATGTTTATATTTTTGTTGAGATTTTTATTTGTTGCACCTCCTTTGTTTTGTTAGTTTTTTAATAAATTATTACTTTGATGAAGCACAATTGATGAAGGGGGCGTGAACGGAAGGGGTGAGTTGGCTTTTTTCCCTGGGCTCCCCCAGAGTCTAGGATCGCCCCTGGCAAGCACACACCTCTCCTCTCTCGTCTCCTTCTCAGAGTTGTTCAGACAGGAGGGAGGAATGGCGGCCCCTCGGAGTTTCCTCACCTCTCTCTGTGGGTTATTCCTGGTGTTAGACCTCTCCGGTGGATCTACGACCTCTGGCAGCAAAAGACCGAATCAGGAGCGATGCGGCTTCAAGGTAAAACACAAACTTTCACCGCCACCGTGTCGGTTTAACGGTGGGCTGAAGTCGTTGCTGCTCCGTCGGTCACGTCTCCGAACAGTTTTGGGTTTATGTGTTTGTGGGTTTATGTGTTTGTCTCCTCTCCGGTCCCCGTTAACCGGTGTGCAACTCGGTAGATAACCTTCACTGAGGTCTGAGGAGATGCTTTGTTCCAACAGTCGTTTTAAACCTGCAGTTTTTTGCCGTCATTTGCCGTCAGTCACGTTAAATTACCTTCCTCACCTGTCCGGTAGCTGATAGCTCCGGGTAGCATTTTAAGTTAGCAGCCAGACTCTTCTCTGGAACGAACGTCTGAGTTTTAACTCCTAAAGCTCATGTTGATGTGATTCATTAACTCTGGAAACGTACATTCAGACACGTGAACGTGTTTTGCTGTAATAAGTTAAAATAGAACTTTATAGTGTCCCTTCAAGAGAAATTAAAGTTATTAACAGGAGCCATAAAGCTGTGCTCTCTATCCATAGAGAGGTAGACGTACCTAAACCAACTGTAAACAAATATTATATATATTTCTTTTAATTTAAATCATCCGATTAAGGACACATAATTCCAATAAAATCCAACATCCAGCGAGTAGAGTTATGATCAGGTTAGACAGAAGTAGAGTTTAAAAAGAACTGATGAACCAGCTTCTGCTTGGTGACATGCCTCAGGTAGATAAAACATTTACTGCTGTGCTCTAGTGAAGCTGATGTCCTGCCTTCTGTTTGCTCTGCTAAACACACGAAGAACCACCTCACAGTTAAGTGTCTGTATGGAGGAACCAGCAGTTAGTCTGCACCATCAAACGTTCACTATGAAACATTTCAACCAGAGAAAAAACTTCTGTTCCTAAAGGGCCTACTGGTGAATTCATTCTGTTACTCTGAAGCAAACAAACATGTTTGTTCATTATTCTGAGTTACAAACAGTTTTTGATTTTTTTTCATAGGTTTCTTCCTGTTTCAGCCTGATTAACAGGTTAAAACTCTGTGATACTAAAGTGTAGGTTGTTGAGGGTCTTACAGATCCAGTGATGGTACCTACCAGACAGTTATCAGGGGTTTAAAACCTGATCCTCTGAGACCTGGTCCACATAACTGCTGAACCATAGTCCAGTCCAGAGATATTTGCTTTAATGTTCAGTTTAATATTCAGTTTAATATTCAGTTTAATGTTCAGTTTAATATTCAGTGTAATGTTCAGTTTAATGTTCAGTTTAATGTTCAGTTTAATATTCAGTTTAATGTTCAGTTTAATATTCAGTTTAATGTTCAGTTTAATATTCAGTTTAATGTTCAGTGTAATATTCAGTTTAATATTCAGTTTAATGTTCAGTTTAATGTTCAGTTTAATATTCAGTTTAATGTTCAGTTTAATATTCAGTTTAATGGTCAGTTTAATGTTCAGTTTAATATTCAGTTTAATGTTCAGTTTAATGTTCAGTTTAATATTCAGTTTAATATTCAGTTTAATGGTCAGTTTAATGTTCAGTTTAATGTTCAGTTTAATGTTCAGTTTAATGTTCAGTTTAATGTTCAGTTTAATATTCAGTTTAATATTCAGTTTAATATTCAGTTTAATGGTCAGTTTAATGTTCAGTTTAATGTTCAGTTTAATGTTCAGTTTAATGTTCAGTTTAATGTTCAGTTTAATATTCAGTTTAATATTCAGTTTAATGGTCAGTTTAATATTCAGTTTAATATTCAGTTTAATGGTCAGTTTAATATTCAGTTTAATATTCAGTTTAATGGTCAGTTTAATGTTCAGTTTAATGTTCAGTTTAATGGTCAGTTTAATATTCAGTTTAATGGTCAGTTTAATATTCAGTTTAATATTCAGTTTAATGGTCAGTTTAATATTCAGTTTAATATTCAGTTTAATGTTCAGTTTAATATTCAGTTTAATATTCAGTTTAATGGTCAGTTTAATGTTCAGTTTAATGTTCAGTTTAATGTTCAGTTTAATGTTCAGTTTAATGTTCAGTTTAATATTCAGTTTAATATTCAGTTTAATGGTCAGTTTAATGGTCAGTTTAATGTTCAGTTTAATATTCAGTTTAATGTTCAGTTTAATGTTCAGTTTAATGGTCAGTTTAATGGTCAGTTTAATGTTCAGTTTAATGTTCAGTTTAATGTTCAGTTTAATGTTCAGTTTAATGTTCAGTTTAATGGTCAGTTTAATATTCAGTTTAATGTTCAGTTTAATATTCAGTTTAATGGTCAGTTTAATGTTCAGTTTAATGTTCAGTTTAATGTTCAGTTTAATGTTCAGTTTAATGTTCAGTTTAATATTCAGTTTAATGGTCAGTTTAATGTTCAGTTTAATGTTCAGTTTAATGTTCAGTTTAATATTCAGTTTAATGTTCAGTTTAATATTCAGTTTAATGTTCAGTTTAATATTCAGTTTAATGTTCAGTTTAATGTTCAGTTTAATGTTCAGTTTAATGTTCAGTTTAATGTTCAGTTTAATGTTCAGTTTAATGTTCAGTTTAATGTTCAGTTTAATGTTCAGTTTAATGGTCAGTTTAATGTTCAGTTTAATATTCAGTTTAATGGTCAGTTTAATGTTCAGTTTAATGTTCAGTTTAATGTTCAGTTTAATATTCAGTTTAATGTTCAGTTTAATATTCAGTTTAATGTTCAGTTTAATATTCAGTTTAATGTTCAGTTTAATATTCAGTTTAATGTTCAGTTTAATGTTCAGTTTAATGTTCAGTTTAATGTTCAGTTTAATGTTCAGTTTAATGTTCAGTTTAATATTCAGTTTAATGGTCAGTTTAATGTTCAGTTTAATGTTCAGTTTAATGTTCAGTTTAATGTTCAGTTTAATATTCAGTTTAATGGTCAGTTTAATGTTCAGTTTAATATTCAGTTTAATGTTCAGTTTAATGTTCAGTTTAATATTCAGTTTAATGGTCAGTTTAATGGTCAGTTTAATGTTCAGTTTAATGTTCAGTTTAATATTCAGTTTAATGGTCAGTTTAATGGTCAGTTTAATGGTCAGTTTAATGTTCAGTTTAATGGTCAGTTTAATGGTCAGTTTAATATTCAGTTTAATATTCAGTTTAATATTCAGTTTAATGTTCAGTTTAATGTTCAGTTTAATGTTCAGTTTAATATTCAGTTTAATATTCAGTTTAATATTCAGTTTAATGTTCAGTTTAATGTTCAGTTTAATGGTCAGTTTAATGGTCAGTTTAATATTCAGTTTAATATTCAGTTTAATGGTCAGTGTAATGGTCAGTGTAATGGTCAGTTTAATATTCAGTTTAATGTTCAGTTTAATGTTCAGTTTAATGTTCAGTGTAATGTTCAGTTTAATATTCAGTTTAATGTTCAGTTTAATGTTCAGTTTAATGTTGGGTTTAATATTCAGTTTAATGGTCAGTTTAATATTCAGTTTAATGTTCAGTTTAATGTTCAGTTTAATGTTCAGTTTAATATTCAGTTTAATGGTCAGTTTAATATTCAGTTTAATATTCAGTTTAATGTTCAGTTTAATGTTCAGTTTAATGTTCAGTTTAATATTCAGTTTAATGTTCAGTTTAATATTCAGTGTAATGTTCAGTGTAATGTTCAGTTTAATATTCAGTTTAATGTTCAGTGTAATATTCAGTTTAATGTTCAGTGTAATGTTCAGTTTAATGTTCAGTTTAATATTCAGTTTAATGTTCAGTTTAATATTCAGTTTAATATTCAGTTTAATGTTCAGTTTAATATTCAGTTTAATGTTCAGTTTAATGTTCAGTTTAATATTCAGTTTAATGGTCAGTTTAATGTTCAGTTTAATGTTCAGTTTAATGTTCAGTTTAATATTCAGTTTAATGTTCAGTTTAATGTTCAGTTTAATGTTCAGTTTAATATTCAGTTTAATGGTCAGTTTAATGTTCAGTTTAATGTTCAGTTTAATGTTCAGTTTAATGTTGGGTTTAATATTCAGTTTAATGGTCAGTTTAATATTCAGTGTAATGTTCAGTTTAATGTTCAGTTTAATGTTCAGTTTAATATTCAGTTTAATGTTCAGTTTAATGTTCAGTTTAATGTTCAGTTTAATGTTCAGTTTAATGTTCAGTTTAATATTCAGTTTAATATTCAGTTTAATGGTCAGTTTAATGTTCAGTTTAATGTTCAGTTTAATGGTCAGTTTAATGTTCAGTTTAATGTTCAGTTTAATGTTCAGTTTAATGTTCAGTTTAATGTTCAGTTTAATGTTCAGTTTAATATTCAGTTTAATATTCAGTTTAATGGTCAGTTTAATGGTCAGTTTAATGTTCAGTTTAATATTCAGTTTAATGTTCAGTTTAATGTTCAGTTTAATGGTCAGTTTAATGGTCAGTTTAATATTCAGTTTAATGTTCAGTTTAATGGTCAGTTTAATGTTCAGTTTAATGTTCAGTTTAATGTTCAGTTTAATGTTCAGTTTAATGGTCAGTTTAATGGTCAGTTTAATATTCAGTTTAATATTCAGTTTAATGGTCAGTTTAATGTTCAGTTTAATGTTCAGTTTAATGTTCAGTTTAATGTTCAGTTTAATGTTCAGTTTAATATTCAGTTTAATGGTCAGTTTAATGTTCAGTTTAATATTCAGTTTAATGTTCAGTTTAATGTTCAGTTTAATATTCAGTTTAATGTTCAGTTTAATGTTCAGTTTAATGTTCAGTTTAATGGTCAGTTTAATGGTCAGTTTAATGTTCAGTTTAATGTTCAGTTTAATATTCAGTTTAATGTTCAGTTTAATATTCAGTTTAATGTTCAGTTTAATGTTCAGTTTAATGGTCAGTTTAATGTTCAGTTTAATGTTCAGTTTAATGTTCAGTTTAATGGTCAGTTTAATGGTCAGTTTAATGGTCAGTTTAATGGTCAGTTTAATGGTCAGTTTAATGTTCAGTTTAATGGTCAGTTTAATGGTCAGTTTAATATTCAGTTTAATATTCAGTTTAATGTTCAGTTTAATGTTCAGTTTAATGTTCAGTTTAATATTCAGTTTAATATTCAGTTTAATATTCAGTTTAATGGTCAGTGTAATGGTCAGTGTAATGGTCAGTTTAATATTCAGTTTAATGTTCAGTTTAATGTTCAGTTTAATGTTCAGTGTAATGTTCAGTTTAATATTCAGTTTAATGTTCAGTTTAATGTTCAGTTTAATGTTGGGTTTAATATTCAGTTTAATGGTCAGTTTAATATTCAGTTTAATGTTCAGTTTAATGTTCAGTTTAATGTTCAGTTTAATATTCAGTTTAATGGTCAGTTTAATATTCAGTTTAATATTCAGTTTAATGTTCAGTTTAATGTTCAGTTTAATGTTCAGTTTAATGTTCAGTTTAATGTTCAGTTTAATATTCAGTTTAATGTTCAGTTTAATATTCAGTGTAATGTTCAGTGTAATGTTCAGTTTAATATTCAGTGTAATGTTCAGTTTAATATTCAGTTTAATGTTCAGTGTAATATTCAGTTTAATGTTCAGTGTAATATTCAGTTTAATGTTCAGTTTAATATTCAGTTTAATATTCAGTTTAATGTTCAGTTTAATATTCAGTTTAATGTTCAGTTTAATGTTCAGTTTAATATTCAGTTTAATGGTCAGTTTAATGTTCAGTTTAATGGTCAGTTTAATGTTCAGTTTAATGTTCAGTTTAATATTCAGTTTAATGTTCAGTTTAATGTTCAGTTTAATGTTCAGTTTAATATTCAGTTTAATGGTCAGTTTAATGTTCAGTTTAATGTTCAGTTTAATGTTCAGTTTAATGTTGGGTTTAATATTCAGTTTAATGGTCAGTTTAATATTCAGTTTAATGTTCAGTTTAATGTTCAGTTTAATGTTCAGTTTAATGTTCAGTTTAATGTTCAGTTTAATGTTCAGTTTAATGTTCAGTTTAATGTTCAGTTTAATATTCAGTTTAATGTTCAGTTTAATGTTCAGTTTAATGTTCAGTTTAATGTTCAGTTTAATGTTCAGTTTAATGGTCAGTTTAATATTCAGTTTAATGTTCAGTTTAATGTTCAGTTTAATGTTCAGTTTAATGTTCAGTTTAATGTTCAGTTTAATGTTCAGTTTAATATTCAGTTTAATGTTCAGTTTAATATTCAGTTTAATATTCAGTTTAATATTCAGTTTAATGTTCAGTTTAATGTTCAGTTTAATGTTCAGTTTAATGTTCAGTTTAATGTTCAGTTTAATGTTCAGTTTAATATTCAGTTTAATGTTCAGTTTAATGGTCAGTTTAATGGTCAGTTTAATGTTCAGTTTAATGTTCAGTTTAATGTTCAGTGTAATGTTCAGTTTAATGTTAAGTGTAATGTTCAGTTTAATGTTAAGTGTAATATTCAGTTTAATGTTAAGTGTAATGGTCAGTTTAATGTTAAGTGTAATGTTCAGTTTAATGTTAAGTGTAATGTTCAGTTTAATGTTAAGTGTAATGGTCAGTTTAATGTTCAGTTTAATATTCAGTTTAATATTCGGTTTAATATTCAGTTTAATGTTCAGTGTAATATTCAGTGTAATGTTCAGTTTAATATTCAGTTTAATGTTCAGTGTAATATTCAGTGTAATGTTCAGTTTAATGTTCAGTTTAATATTCAGTTTAATATTCAGTTTAATGTTCAGTGTAATATTCAGTGTAATGTTCAGTTTAATGTTCAGTTTAATATTCAGTTTAATATTCAGTTTAATATTCAGTTTAATATTCAGTTTAATGTTCAGTTTAATATTCAGTTTAATATTCAGTTTAATGTTCAGTGTAATGTTCAGTTTAATATTCAGTGTAATGTTCAGTTTAATGTTCAGTTTAATATTCAGTTTAATATTCAGTTTAATATTCAGTTTAATATTCAGTTTAATGTTCAGTGTAATGTTCAGTGTAATATTCAGTGTAATGGTCAGTTTAATATTCAGTTTAATGGTTGGTTTAATGTTCAGTTTAATGGTTGGTTTAATATTCAGTGTAATGTTCAGTTTAATATTCAGTTTAATGGTTGGTTTAATGTTCAGTTTAATATTCAGTTTAATGTTCAGTTTAATGTTCAGTTTAATGGTTGGTTTAATGTTCAGTTTAATATTCAGTTTAATGTTCAGTTTAATGTTCAGTTTAATATTCAGTTTAATGTTCAGTTTAATGTTCAGTTTGATGTTGGGTTTAATATTCAGTTTAATGTTCAGTTTAATATTCAGTTTAATGTTCAGTTTGATGTTGGGTTTAATATTCAGTTTAATGTTCAGTTTAATATTCAGTTTAATGTTCAGTTTAATATTCAGTTTAATGTTCAGTTTGATGTTGGGTTTAATATTCAGTTTAATATTCAGTTTAATGTTCGGTTTAATGTTCAGTTTAATGTTGGGTTTAATATTCAGTTTAATATTCAGTTTAATATTCAGTTTAATATTCAGTTTAATGTTCAGTTTAATGTTGGGTTTAATATTCAGTTTAATGTTTGGTTTAATGTTCAGTTTAATGTTCAGTTTAATGTTGGGTTTAATATTCAGTTTAATGTTCAGTTTAATGTTTGGTGTAATGTTCGGTTTAATGTTTGGTTTAATGTTCAGTTTAATATTCAGTTTAATATTCAGTTTAATGTTCAGTTTAATATTCAGTTTAATATTCAGTTTAATGTTGGGTTTAATATTCAGTTTAATGTTGGGTTTAATATTCAGTTTAATGTTGGGTTTAATATTCAGTTTAATGTTCGGTGTAATGTTGGGTTTAATATTAAGTTTAATGTTCAGTTTAATGTTTGGTGTAATGTTCGGTTTAATGTTTGGTTTAATGTTCAGTTTAATATTCAGTTTAATGTTGGGTTTAATATTCAGTTTAATATTCAGTTTAATATTCAGTTTAATGTTCGGTGTAATGTTGGGTTTAATGTTCAGTTTAATGTTCAGTTTAATGTTCGGTTTAATGTTTGGTTTAATGTTCAGTTTAATATTCAGTTTAATGTTGGGTTTAATATTCAGTTTAATATTCAGTTTAATATTCAGTTTAATGTTTGGTGTAATGTTCGGTTTAATGTTTGGTTTAATATTCAGTTTAATATTCAGTTTAATATTCAGTTTAATGTTTGGTGTAATGTTCGGTTTAATGTTCAGTTTAATGTTCAGTTTAATGTTGGGTTTAATATTCAGTTTAATATTCAGTTTAATATTCAGTTTAATATTCAGTTTAATATTCAGTTTAATATTCAGTTTAATATTCAGTTTAATATTCAGTTTAATATTCAGTTTAATGTTCAGTTTAATATTCAGTTTAATGTTCAGTTTAATATTCAGTTTAATGTTCGGTGTAATGTTGGGTTTAACGTTCAGTTAACTGTCATGTTTGATGAAGAAATGATAAGGGTGTCCAGTCGTTTCTCTGGACAGGAAGGAATGATTTTCTGTAGTGAAACAATTGATTATTGAGGAGAATAGTCACTGATCAGTTTTATGTTGATAGTCTAATGGATTAATTAATTCTTTTCATGTCAAAATGTGGAAAATAGATTTAACTGTGTGTGTGTGTGTGTGTGTGTGTGTTGTCCCAGTTTCCTCTCTTTCAAGTGTTTTCTCCAGGAAGCTTCTCACTGTTTACGCTGCTGAAACATTCCTCCCCCCCCCCCCCCCCCCACACACACACACACACACCCTCCCCCTCATACTCCTCCTGCTTCCCCTCTCACAGAAACAGATCAAAGGCTGCTGATGGTGGTGTGAGGAGCTGCTGTTCTACAGGTGTGAGGTCATTAGCTGTGTGTGTGTGTGTGAGAAAGTGTGTGAGAGAGAGAGAAGTAGGACTTCTAAATGCTCTGCTGGTTTACAAGTCTGCATCACGTTTGAAAAGCGGCCTACAGTAAGGCCCCGTTTACACAAAAACGTAGATCTGACCTAAAACAATGATGACACGGCCCCGCTGCGCGCATTTCTTTTCCAGTTCCTGTCTACTATGCGCACGGACAGAACAAAAACAACAATGGCTGATTACCGAGTGGTGTTTATGCTGCAGAGTCCCGTGAGTTTATTAGCGCTAATCCAGAAAACTTTGTATTTGCTTTATCTACACGTTGAGCAGCGGAGACGCCGCATTATTTATATGCACCAAATACTAAATCCTGTACTTCGGCGGAGTGTAAACCACAGACGTTTTTGGACCAGACATGGGAGAACAAGTAGATGGTGGGACATATGGACATAAATCATGATGATTTACCTCATGTTATTTATGCACACTTTGTTCTCCATAATTACTGTGAGGCCAGTCAAGAGACTGTACCTGAACAGTCTGTGTTAGGAGCCATGCAATGTGACCGGGACTGCCAGCCTCCCACACAGAGCAACAACTATCTCACTGACTGTAATGAGGGAGGTGGGAAGAGAGTGAGAAGAATTGTCATCATGTTCCTTGACCCCTAATACCAGGGCCACAACACACTGTTGTTGATATGACAATGCAAAGTAACATTATAGATTTATCTCCAATCAGCTTTGTTCATGAGATTTCTCTAGAGCAACACATCATTGGTCTACTCTATACCCCATACTGAATTTTTGTGTTTACTCAACAGTTCATGTGTGACCTTTTTACTGATGTTTTTCACTGTTTGTGTGGATTTAAATAAATCTGTCAAAAGTACAGCAACAACTTGTTCCAATTTATTTATTGTAATAAAAATACAACTCAAACACCCACAGCTTTGAAATACACAGAACACTGGTAAATATAAAATAATACAATTACAATAAACTGAAAAAAAGGGCATAAAGTGTTGTGGTGCATACATCTGTGCTACTCTTTTTATTCTGCCATGTCATCCTGGATGCCCTCCTGTACCAAATCACGTCTGTATGAGTAACCATGTGCCTGTGGGTGCTGGGGAGTTTGTCCATATGGTGTATGTGGCGTATGAATAAAGCCAGGTGGGGCCCTTGCATGTATGTGCCGCCATGACCAAATGTACTGTATGTTGGGGTTCTGCAGCATTGCAAATCCATTGTTTATAGTGTGCGTTATTGTTGTGATGCCGTCAGTCAACTTGTCCAGCCTTTCTGTGCTTCTCTGAGTCCTCCAGAAGGTTGACCATTCTTTTCTTTATCTGGAGGTTCTCCTGCACAGCTGGATCTGTGCACAATGTCCTCTTCAGCCTGTCCTCTCTGTGGCTGTTGAGCTTTGCCTCGAAAAGAGCAGAGGAGAACATATTCATTGGAATGGGAACTGTAACGGGCAGCAGTTGCAAAATGTGCATAAGGTGTTTTTGCACAACATACTGCTAACATCTATGTGTCTCACAGTGAGCTAAGAACTACATAGAGCTCAGTGGCCCCTCCCCTTGGTACACATATAATCTAAAACGATCCAATGCAATTGCTCTGCTAAGTTTCATGTTAACAAAGCCCCAAATGCATGTGTTGGTCTATATGCTATATACTGTCCTCTGTGTGCCTGCAACAGCATACAGTGTAGCAAATATCTCAAATGTGTTGTAACAGTTGTGAATAAACCAACCTGAAGTCTCGTCGCCTCTCGATCACTTCAGGCTGGAGATTACTGCAAACTGTATCCTCGTTGGAGCTTGGTGGCTCAAACGAGACCGAGGACTCGGTCGCCTTGTAGTCGAGGAAACTCGCAATAACAATTCCACTTCGTCATCCGTCCATAAGAAATTCTCCGCATCTCTGCAATTCATTCGTGTATTCGCCATAATGTCTTGTGTATGTTTACTCACTGTGGTGTACGCCTTTTTATGGAGGCACATCTTATTTTGTGGTGTTGATTTTGAGAAGTTACACCACCACTTACTGCCCTGGCATGCATACTACAGCGTTTTCAGTCGTATTTGCGTTGTCGTTTGAATGGGGATCGTATTGGAAACGTTTCCGTGTGAACGCAGAGGTTTTTCAAAACACACAGGAAAAACAGTTTTCAGGTAAAAGGATATCTTGTAAATGTGGCCTCAGTCTGGGTGTATTAGGGTCTCGTTCACACATCTTTTCTGAAACGATCCACCTCCACATGAATCCACAAAAACGGTTGAAAACGCTGTAGTATGTATGGCAGGCCAGTAGTTGGTGGTGTAACCTTTCATCAACACCACAGAATAACATCACTTAGAGGAGCATCACATTAGAGGAGCATTAATAAACTCAGAGTCTGCAGCACAAACAGAACCAGACCCCAAAACGCCATTGTCATGTAAACAAATGGACATAACACAACAAAGGTTTTCTAGTTTAGGGTAAAAAGGTCTGAGACATAGCTGAAATCATGATTCCACTGAGAGATTAATCAATAAAACTGTTTTTATATGTATTGATATTTGATTAATCATTAATTGTCTCAGGTTACAGAGCTGTGGGATCGTCGGCTTTCAGACTGTTGGTCAGACAAAACAAGATGACCAAAGACATGACCCTGGTGTTTACCAGTTTGTGACCACCATTTTCTGACATTTTAATATCAAATAATCATTTATAATGGTTACAACTATTAGAACCTTGATTTAGATATTTTTCTTATACTAGTGCCCATGTGATACTTATTACATGTCTAGGATTTGTATTTGTGTAGATTCTCAGGTTCCACCATCGTTATGCTAATGACTCACATAATGGCTCAATATGCATACGAGAGACGGCTGGTCCCAGCAACCCCAACGACCCACAATAGGACTGGGAAGGACCAGGAAGAAAAGGCAAGGGAACAGGTTACTTAACGACTCTCGAGGTAGTTTCTATCTCACAGAGGATAAATATCCTGACCCCGTACCAACAGTTTAGAACCGATGAAGCCTCTCAGATTAGAGGTGAAACGTCTTCAAGCTAAGAAAAGAAGTCCAGTTGCTTCTGAATCAACCCTCAAGGATATCTGATTGTTTTCTCAAAGCAGAGGGTCGCCCACCTTGAGTCTCGGATCTGCTCAACGTTTCTGCCTTTTTTAAAAAGGCAGTTTTTCGCGCCACTGTCGCCAAGTACTGCTCATGGTGGCTACTCCTGACAGACATGAGCCACATGTGGTCTGACATCGTCATGCATGAAGGTGATGCCTGATTGCTGTATCCTGGGAATGACGTGTACGTAGGACCGCATTTCAGTAACGGATGGCTGTCTGTGTACCGTGGATCTGGACAAGTTCTGACCGTTATCCATTAGCAGTGCCCCCCCACATCATGACATCATCAAAAAAACGATCCACTTCCTGGATCTATACGACAGGATAGCGGTACCTGCGGCGACGATACAAACACCAATGACCACCAGCTGTGTACAAGTAAAATCTGGACTTGTCACTAAATGTGATCTCCGTCCACTTTGCAATCAGCCATAACATCTGTAACATCTGTGCTGCACGTGTCTCCAGAGTTCAGACCATAGCATCCCAACTGCCCGTTACCGTAAGTACTTATAGGAATCATGACATCATCAGTTGTTTCATTGGACATTAATTAGACCTGGGGGCAGCTGTGGCTCAGGAGGTAGAGCGGTTGTTCATGGAACAAAAGGTCGGTGGTTCAATCCCCAGCCCCTGCAAGTTGAATTATCCTTGAGCAAGAGACTGAACCCCAATTTGCTCCCCAGGCGCCGCAATGTAGTGGCAGCCTACTGCTTCTCAGGGATGGGTCGAATGCAGAGAGAGAATTTCCCCTTGTGGAATGAATACAGTATCTAAAAATAAAAAATAAAATAAATTATCACCTTGACCAGGTCTTTTTCAATCATGCAGAAAAAAATCTCACCAACATCATGGTTTACTCTGAAATTCACCAATGACTGTTATTTCTATGTTATGACTAAATGATGGTTATTCATGATTTAACATGTTTTGGTTGTGGGTACTTAAAAAAGTCTATTCAGTGAATCACATCTTTGTTTGTTTCAGTAGATTAGAGCTAGTGAATAGAAATTACAGGGTTTTTAAAATGATGCGTTTCCACTGTTGCTCAGTACATAACATAAGATAGAACACATGCAGTTATTTAGCATCTTTTTTTTCTTTCCTCCGTAACAGCATTGATCCATTGAGGTTTTCCTTTAGGATCATCTTATACAGCATCTTCAGCCAGGTGTCAGTCTCTGCCTCAGCCCCAGTGTTCCCTAGTGGGTATATCCCAGGACAGATGCTTGTTGGGGCGTATCCAACAACGTCTTTCTTTTTCTTAGTTGTCCCAGAAAGGATATGAGTTAAGTTTTCCTCCAGGCCTCCACACAGAGGTTCCAACATGGCTGTTAGTCATTGGGGTGTTATGAAGAAGGAGGATTATTGTTTGGTTTCTGAGCTGGCTGCAGAGGTAGTAACAGCTCTGAATCGACATACGTATAAACGGGTGAGGTGGTAGGACAGGATGGCGGGTGCAGTATTTTGACCATGTTTTATCTGTGTGACCCATAACCTGGAGATTTAAAAATTAGCTGTTAGTGGTTACCAGCTGAATATCAACTGAAAATGTCTTCAAATGGGAAGACAGACCCGCGGTCCAGGTGCTGCTAACCCTCTGAGCAGCCAGAGTGAAGGTTCTATTGGTGTCATCCATAACCTTTGATAATACAGAAATAACCATCTATTGTTTGTTTAATGAAGTGGGCTGTCTGATGGACACCCCCAGATTTTTGTCATTTTCAGACTGTCGTCTTCATCTTGAACCAGCACTGACTCAGATCCGACATCCTCGGACCGTAGGCAGATGTTAAAATCAGAATCTGGACAAACAGTCAGGATTTTTCTAAGGAGATGCAGCTTAAAGACAGAATTCACTCATCTCTGAGCCTGATGGAGGAAACTGTTTACTGGATGTTTCCTGAATCAGATCCTACAGAGGGCCGTGATGATCCATGATTCAGGCCCATGTAAACTGTCTCTGGTGAAACATCTGTTGAAGCCATCACATCTGTCTTAGCGGAGGAAGACACCAGGATATAAATCAGATTCTCCTTTGTCCTGCTCTGAATTCTTCATCTCTCTGTCTCTCCCACCCTCCCATCATTTTAAAGTGTGTCCGTGTCAAGTATCCCATCATCCTCCTTGGCTCTGGTCTGTTTTTGGCATCGGAGAGCCTCACAGGGTGTCACGGCTGAGAGGGTTTCCGATGCTAAACACATGTGCTTTCAGGTTTTCTCCCATCCCAATCAGACAGAGGCTGAAGGACTTCTGGGACTTCAGCTCATGGTCAAATGTCCTGAACCAGACTCAAGGAAAACAGTTTTGGTCAGATTTGTTGCTGAGTGAAGCAGAAAACCTTGTATTCAGTCATGAAGGAGAGTGCAACGGGCTGTTGTCTTGTTGTTGCTCCTCCATGTCAGAATACATTTGCATGAATTTCTCAGCTTCACTTCGTCATCCTGCTGAGCGACTCTGAGCCGTGACGGCAGCACCAGCATGTTTTTAACAGTGCAGTTACATAGAAAGTCAATGCAAAACATTTCTGCACCGGGTGACGTGAACAATGCAAAATTCGCCTTATGTACGTCATTTGCATCAGTTGAAAATTTTCACCTTCCACCATCTATCCATAGACAGGTAGATGGTCTGTGTGACTTCAGTGTTACCTGGTACCCAGAGGTTGGGTCTCACCACAGACTCTGACTGATGAACCATTAGCAGCATGTCAGAGAGATCACTTTATCTGTGTTTATGTTGAGTAGGAGTGTATGATTGCCAGTCATGCTCCTTCCTGTCACACTCATGTGGCTCCACCCACCAGGTGGTGACTGTATTACATTTTCCTTCTTGTGGAGCCCTGAACACTGACTTCACTGAAGTTTCTGCTGTAGGTTTGTCTTTTCAAAGAAAGCCCTGATCCTTCTCTGTAAGCGTCTATCAAAGGATCAACCGTCACAGCAGGAGAGGATAACTCCTCCTGGGTGAGGAGGAGATGCAATGAAGAAGTAGGGCGGGGTGTCATTGAGGAGCAGTCATGCAGGAAGAGGAAGCTGAAGGTTTTGTTCCTGTGGTGGGAAATCTCTGGTTGGCTGCTCCTGAACACACACACACACACACACACACACACACACACACACACACACACACACACACACACACACACACACACACACACAGCTTGTATTGTTGCGCCTCCCTTTAGTTTCTAGCTGCTGAGATCAGATTTGATGTCATTTTTTGCTCTGGAACAGATCAAGTCAGAGAAAACAAATCCGATCACCTGAGGCCCATTCTGATCATTCAACCAATCATCCAACTGATCGTCTGACTGATCATCCAACTCATCATCCGACATGTTGACATGACTACAGTAAATCTAGTAGAGCTGGTTGTAGCATGCTAGAGTTCAGGAGATCTCACATCATCTGTTGGATGTATTAGTTCTCAGACTGTCTGAACTAATGTAGTCTGTCAACAGCCCTTTTAATATCTGTGTTTTCCATCACTGTGTTCTTCAGTGATTCACAGATCTGCTCTACACACAGGGATGAAGCTGACTCTCTTTTTTTACAAATCTTCCTTCAGCTCTGAATCTCTGAAGGCCCAGACACCAGACCTCCATGAAATAACGATCAGACTGCTGTTAGGATGAAGCAATGACTTCTTTCCATTTTCACATCTCTCTCCATGTAGACGTTTCTAATGGTCTTCAGCTGCTTTTTCCAGATGCATATGATGTGAAAATATTCATGTATGAATTGATGAGTGAAAAATGACAAGTATTTGCCCTCTTGACTAGTCGTTGGCCCTCTTGACTAGTCGTTGGCCCTCTTGACTAGTCGTTGGCCCGCTTTTGTTTATGCTTATTCTCGTGCACTGATTAGCTCAGCTGAACAGCCAATGAAAGTGATTCCTCTCAACGGGCTCTGCCACCGATTCAACGCTCCATTGGCCAAAAGCTGCCAACAACGACCGACTAGTGCCAATGATATGGGACATAAACCAAAAACATGGACTAACAACATCCGGTCCTTGACTGAAGTTGTCCCTCAGAATTTGAGTCCCGTACTACAAATAAGTTCAGCACTGGCTGCATTCATTCAGTAGACGTGCGTACCCAACCAAAAGGCCCGTTCCGAACATGTTCCATTCAGACACGTGTACCGTTACACCCCTAGAGAATAGCCATCCATATGATGATTGGCTACAGGCGCTATGAGGGTGGGGTGCCATGTGAGTAAACAAAAGGAAACTTTCTCTGTACAGCCATGTAGGTAAATAGACATAGGTGTAACTCTGAGGATCAAGCATGTTGTCAAACACATTATTTACATTTAAAATGTTTGTGAACCTGTCAGCGGTGAAAACACGTCCTTTACTGTCACATATCTGACCAAACTCTGTACCTAAGTTCTAAACTAGCAGTTAATCTTAGCCATGCAGCTATTTTGTTTGCATCGCATTTAATTAGCCAAGAACCAATGTTAACCAATGATGTGTGTCCTGACCACACATTTTAGTGTATGTGTTTTAGGGCTGCCGTGACTAGCCGACACAATCGAGCGTCAACTTAAATTTTTGAGGGCGAATGGGCTCTTCATACATAGTAAAGCTGTTTTTCCTATGGTTTTTCCTGCAACACCACTATGGACTTGCTACGTCATGTTGCTACGTCGTTGTTTGGCTCCAGTCATTGGTCGGCTGAGCCGCTCCAAGGACTGTGAAAATGGCGGCGGCAGCAGACTCTGTTCAAACTAGTTTCTCACGACCAAAGGCTTCAAAAGTATGGGAGTACTTCCAGTTAAGAGAAAACAAGAAAGTGTTCTGTACCATATGCAAAGTCACCCTAGCATAACAGCAGCACGAGTGCTATGAGCACCTTAAAAGAAAGCACACAGGTGTTATTCTGGATGATGGACCACCAGAAAAGGCAGAACCACTGTAAGTGTTGTGGGTTCATTAGTAGGGAGAGCTTTTTATATCTTTTCTCATAGCTGTTTGATAAAACATGACATTAAGTTGTTTCTCTGTTACCTTAGAAATTCAACTGAATAAGAAACGTTTTGAGAAAATGTTTCGGACAGAGTTTGGGCTTATTTTACTTTGCGTTACATGCCTGTGTGTGTGTCTGTGTGTGTGTCTGTGCATGCTTGGCTTGTTCGGCCATGTACCTTGTCTAATTGAATATTTCTTTTGTAAAACCAGATCATTTATTTTCCTACATCATGTCTTTTGTGCATCCAGGGAATATCAATGAAACTGGTGTTGGTATATTAATTTAAGACAGGACTTTTATTTGTTTTTGTTCCTCAATTATTTTAATGCTGGCATCATTTGAAGTGGATTTTTTGTAGAGCAGTTTTTACATTTTGTTTTTGTGCAACATTTGTCATAATAAAGTGACCTCAAAAATTGAATGTTTACTTAGATTTTTGTGGAGTTCCATAAAGTGCCCCCACTCTTTGGAGCATCTTTCCCTGTCTGCACAGTCGTCACACAAAGCATCACCCCTCCCGTCCCCCATTGGTTCAGTTTAGCACCAACCATTAGAGCCAGCTGTGTTGGAATGAATTAAGGTTACATAAATGCAGACAACAGCTCTGGTTCTCCTGGAGCTCCTCTGATACGTCAGTGATGGTGAGTTTGGAACTGGACCTAATTTATTCCTGGTTCCCTGGACCCTCCCTACATACTGCTGCACTGAGACCTGCAGCAGCAACAGACCCTGGACAGAGGTGTTAGTGACCTCTGTGTGTCACTAGTGTGTGTGTGTGCGCATAAGACAGGAAGGCATTAAGTAGAGGAACACGACTGACTTTTAGCCCAAAGGCTTTTGAATAATCAACAGCCACACACACACACACACACACACACTCTCATACTTGTGTGTTAGTGTTTGCTGCTGTGTGTTGTGTTTTTTTCATCTGTTTGGTGACTTGAAACAGATTTTACTGGAACTCTGTGACTCGTGTCGTTAATCAGAGAACTAGTGTGGCTTGTGAGTGAAGGACTTGATCCTATGACAGTAGTCTGTCCATGCTGGACAACAGACCTTCCTCATGAGGTCATCTGTGAGTGTGTCCCATGCTCTTGGTCCCACATCTGGAACTGGTCTGATGGGTCCAGACAGAATGATGAGAAATCTGCTCTGTGACCCTTGAAAGCTGTAATTGAAGGAGTTCCTGTTCAATCAGATTCCTCCTCCTCCTCTTCCTCACTTCCTTCCTACTCTACATGGTGGGTGATTACTTTCCCTCATCCTCTACTCCCCCTCCTGAATCTGAAACATCCTCATCTGTATTCTGTATTCCAGCCTCCTTCTATCCTTCCCTCCCTCCCTCTTTCCTTCCCTCCACCTCTGTGATTAATTACTCTTGATTTTCAGCTAACTGAGCCTGTAATTAGCTAATCACCACAGCAACTGGACCTGTGTGTGTGTGTGTCTGCTGTGTGTGTGTCTGTGTATGAGGGATTATTACCTGTGAGAAACACCTGGCAGCTGTAAGGAAGAAGCCTGTTTGAAAACTATTAAGTTGTTAAAGTGGTTTTGCTAGTGGTGACACCCAGGACCACTGATGGAGTATGATGGCAGAAAAGGTGCTAAATGTGTGAGTATAAAACCAGGTTGTTTTCACGCTGCAGTCTGTCTCTGCTGTCATTCTTCTGTCTCATTAGTCAGTACAGCCTGTTAAAGGCCCTGCTGTCATGCCTTTATAGCACTGTTCTATATAAAAGTTACTCAGACATAATGGGGGGGTCATTGTTCCACCTCTGGGCCGGCAGTGGAGGTGGTAACGGTACCACATCATCATCTGTGAGGAGGTGTGAGCTGGGGAGGCGGTGGGACAGGGTTGTGATGATGTGTTATATCTGCGACCGCCAACCAGGAGATTTAAAAAGCAGCTAGTAGCAGTTAGCAGCTAACTCAGAGATGAAGAAAATCAATGGAAAATGTCAACAAACTGAGGTGACTGCGAGGTCTGGGAGCTCCTCCTGCTCCTCCTCCTCCTCCAGGTAGAGAAAATCAGACGTCATGTTACAGGGAAGGTAAAAAACTGTTGTTGCCATGTTGTTTTGTTTACACATACAGTATATAGCAGTAGATGTCCACACTGCTCTCTTACACTTATATCTCCTGCTGGCTAAGCAGCTGCATTAGGCAGCATTAGGCACTGGGGGCAGCTGTGGCTCAGGGGGTAGAGCGGTCGTTCACGGAACAAAAGGTCGGTGGTTCGATCCTCAGCCCCTGCAAGTCCACAAGTTGAAGTATCCTTGAGCAAGATACTGAACCCCAATTTGCTCCCCGGGCGCCGCGTGTAGTGGCAGCCCACTGCTCCTCAGGGATGGGTCAAATGCAGAGAAAGAATTTCCCCATGTGGGACTAATAAAGGTATCATTATTATTATTATTATTATGCCACCATGTTCAGTTCAGTGTAAACGGAGGCGGTGTAGAGGAGGGTCTATGCTGTCTGTGAAAACGGTTCAGTGTGAAGTAAGCTGGCGTCTGACAGTGATGATGGAGGTGTGTTTGGGTGTTAAGTGTGTGCACACCCTCCAGTTAAAACAGGTAGTTTGTAGAGCTATTGGACAACCTCCATATATACATAGAATGCTTTGTCTATGTATATATAATGTATTATTTTTATCATGTATTTATTGTGTCCTGAGGTTTCTGCCCCTCATTGGGTTACATTAGGGGTCCTGGATAACTGATGTCATGAAGCTGGTGACCCCTAAAGACCGGCAATATATTTAACAAATATTTATCTTTTTTCAACCAATCTTCATACGTCCAAAAAATAAACTGTCCAGGGGAACAGTAAGTAAGTAACGGGAGCATTCTGAATCTCTCTCCAAAAACCTTGAATGACAGGACAGTCCCAGAAAACATGGTAATGATATACATTCAGATTTCCAGCGGAGTTACCATCATAGTGGGATTTCCGAGAGGGTGTAATAAAATATCTTATCAAACTTTTCCAACTAAATTCCCTCCAATTTTGTGAGCTTGTGCAGTTCCATTGATACAACCATATTGTTGTCCATTCTTCCTCAGATATGGTCGTCTCTGCTTCCTTCTCCCATTTTGTTTTACTATACAATGCTGCTGTGTTTGAAGATTTAATAGCTCCCTATATATATACATGAAATGATTCTAGCAGCTGCTGGAAGGTATCAATAGAAGTCCTGTTTCTCTAATAAGAATTTCTCTTTAAGCGCATAGACCAGTTATGCCTTTAGCTGCCCAGACCTTAAATCTATTATCTAATTTATTAAGAGTAAAGCCTGTCATATGTGCACCATTTAAGAATTGCAATATTTTCCTCTAATTTATATTCTGTTAACAGTTAAGAGAGTTTAAGAGTCAGTTTTACCCATGGATTTTCAATCATATTTATGTAGCCTTGTAAGTTACTGTCAGCTATGATCGCTTGTATAGGGATAGAGGGTATTCTCTCTTCAACGTTTTTCCATTGGTCATCATATGATGGATTACACCAGCATATCATTGGTCTTAGTTGTCCTGCCCAGTAATAATCTTTAAGAGAAGGTTAACCCCGTCCCCCCTTTTCTTTTACTAATTGTAATGTCTTTAAACGAATTCTAGGTCTTTTACCTTGCCACATATACCTTGATAATATTTTGTCCCATTCGTTAAATTGTTTTTGGTCAATCTCTTTTGGTAGGGTCTGAAATAAGTATAATAATCTTGGTAATATGTTCATTTTAATAGATTCAATTCTTGAGCTGAGAATTAAGAAAGGGATTGGGTTCCATCTTGCTATGTCCTCTTTCATTTTTTTTAAATTTATGGGTGAATAGTTACAATCTGATTGTTCTACAAGATCTTTTGGTATTATGATGCCTAAATACTTAAACTGTTCTGTTTGCTATGCCAAAGGGTACTTAATTCTGACTTCTTCTGGTGGCCTGTAATTGTACGTAAGTGATTGTGTTTTACTTATGTTAATCTTGTATCCTGATAGTTGACCATATTGTTCAAATGAATGCATCAGTTTGGGTCGAGAGTTTGTTGGTTGCTCCAGATAAATCAAAATGTTGTCTGCGTAGCAGGCCATTCTGTGTTCTGTTCCCTGAACAGTAAGTCCTTTTATTTCTTCATTTTGTCTTATGTATTGAGCTAATGGTTCCAGATATAATGCAATTAGTAATGGTGACCATGCACAACCCTGTCTTGAACCCCTTTCCAGGGTAAAGCCATTTGATAAATATCCATTAACTTCAATTCTGGCAGTGGGTTTATTATATAATGGCTGTATAGTCTCGATAATTGTGTCATGCAGACCAAATCTATGTAGGACTCAATAAAGAAAGTTCCAATTTACAGATTCAAATGCCTTTTCAGCATCCATGCTTATCACTATGGTTTTAATTTAAATTTTGTGAATGTGGTCTATAATTTGTGATGTATATTGTTTTGTGTTTGTTTTTAATTCACCTTCAGTTATATCATCAGTCAACATTTTAATTTGGTCTTCATCAAGGCTTGGCAAATCCAGGGAATTCAGGAAGGTGTCAATTTGAGTTAAACTGCCTCCTTGAACTTTAGAATATAAGGTTTTGTAGAATACTTCAAAGGCTTCCTGAATTTCACTTAATTTACTTTAGATTGTTTTTGTTCTAGGTTAAATGCCTGATTTTATGGATTGTATTATCTGCTATCTTCTTTTTCAGTTTCTATGCCACTACTTTTATAGATTTGGATCCACTTTCATAGTGTCTCTGTTTAAGGAACATTAGTTGTTTTGTTTTTTTAATCTCGTCAGATGTCAATTTGTGTTTTCTTTCTAGTTCCTTCAACTTACTTTGTAGATCCTCTAATATTTTATTTCTTGTTTTCTTCTTATGCAAGGATATTGCAATGATTTTCCCTCTTAAAACAGCCTTCAAAGCATCCCATAAAATGGGGGGGAGACTTCTCCGTTGTCATTAAGTTCCAAGTAAAGACTGATCTCTCTAATTTGT
This sequence comes from Chaunax sp. Z400, assembly GCA_037577475.1. Classification (NCBI taxonomy): domain Eukaryota; kingdom Metazoa; phylum Chordata; class Actinopteri; order Lophiiformes; family Chaunacidae; genus Chaunax; species Chaunax sp. Z400. Next base: position 32,691,504 of record CM075185.1, read on the forward strand.
GCCTTAAAATAGGGATCATTAAGTAGGCTTTAATTTCCATGTATTATTCTTTGGTCGTAGATCTGAATCAACAGTTAAGTATATAGGTGCATGGTCACTTAAATCTATTGTCCCAATTCCACAGGTTGATTTTATCTTTGTCTTTTCCAAATGTTATAAAATAATCTTTTCTCGTATACAGTGAATGGGGGGCGGTAATGAGTGTAGTCTCTTCTATTAGGGAAAAAGTCTCTCCATACATCAATTAAATCAACCTCTTTAGAAAGTGTGTTAACTTTCTTATGTAGTGACTTCGTTTCATGAGTTTTTCTACAAGAGCAGTCCAACTCTGGTTGTAAATGTATATTTAAATCTCCCCCGCAAATCAGAAGACCTTCCGTTTCTGTTATGATACTAATAATTTTCTGGAAAAAGCACATACAACTGCCAGGAGGTGCATATACGTTCAGCAGAGTAACTGGGCCCATCTTTATTCCCCTTCACTAGAATAAATCTACCGTCTTTATCTGCTATTTCAAATACTTTTTCAAAATTGAGCTTGCTTGAGATTAGAGTCACAACACTCTCCTGTGTCCTGATTTATAGGAGGAGAAGAAGAGATGGGTAAAACCCATTCTTTTAAGTTTTTCATGTTCATTATCATTAAGATGAGTTTCCTGCAGGTATACTATATGGGCTTCTTCTTTCCCCTTTAAAAAAAAATTTGACTGCGTTTGATATGGTTCAAAAGCCCATTCACATTAAAGGAGATGAATTTGACTTTGCCACTAGCCATTTGTATCTGTCTGTGTTTCATTAAGATAGTGAAAAAGGACAACAAATCTACTCCCTGAACAAATGAGAACAAGAGAACATATAAAAAAACAAACAAAGGTGCGATTCCAAGGTAGAGGTCTCCACTGGATGATCCTGTCCTGGGCTGGAAACAACGTCCAGCTGTGGGGGAGAGCCTCTTCCACCGATGAACTGAGGGCCCCCACTGTAACATCCTAAAGAATAACTGACTCCGTCCCTCACACAGAACACACACTCCTGTGCATTGCTCCCCTGTATATCTTGTCATTTAAAAGGGGGGAAGGGACGAATGTAACATAAAACGTAAAGCAGCCTTCATTTTGGATTCTGATCAGCTTACCGACATTGTTAAGATTGTCCAGAATTTAATGTTCTTCTGAAGGGGATGGGGACTCTCCTAAACGCCTGTCGTTTCTCCCTGATGACCTTCTCTTGCTCATTATCTGTCACCTGAGGTCTGGATCCTCCCGTTATCTCCCAGGCAGAGTGGGACAGTTGTTCAGCTAGGCTTTCTTTTGAAGTGATCACTGACAGGCAGTCCTCTGTCCTTCATGATTGCAGTTGCCTCCTCTGCCGTCCGGTATAGCCGCATCTCGTCCTCGTAAAATACTTGTAACTTGGCGGGGAACGGTGTCTGGAAGCGGATCTTGTTCTGCTTTAACACCCGTTTCGCCTCAGAATATTCTTTTTGTTTCTGCAGGATTGCCAAGGGGTAGTCTTGGTCAAAGTATATTAATCACCTGTTTCTTACTCCATGCCTTGTGCAGAATCTCTTTTTTCCTTTTGTAGTGGAGGAATTTGATTATTATTGATCGCAGTTTGTGCCCCGGGTCTCTGGGGTTTTTTGGGTCGAGCGACCGATGCGCCCTCTCGATGTGGAGCTCCGTAGCAGGGCGAAGCTCAAGTGTGTCCTGCAGTAACTTTTCCACAAAGTCCAACATAGACGATCCCTCCGCTTCCTCAGGAACATTATATGTCCTTATATTATCCCGTCTGGATCTTCCTTCGTAGTCCAGTAGTTTGTTTTCTTGTTGATTTATTACTTTTATCATCTTAGTCAGCACCTGCTCCATGTTTTGAACACGGCCTTCCACCTTTTTAATTTGTGTCTCCGCCTCCACTATTTTTTGATTAACGTTCGCGAGCTCACACTTAATAAAATTTAGTTGTTGTTTTGTGTCTATCTCCCTATCTCTCACTCCCTCTCTCTCTCTCCATCTATCTCCCTATCTCTCACTCCCTCTCTCTCCTCATCTATCTCCCTATCTCTCACTCCCTCTCTCTCTCCTCATCTATCTCCCGATCTCTCACTCCCTCTCTCTCTCCATCTATCTCTTTGCCAAAGTCCCGTATCTCCTCCAGAACTTTGGTCAAACTCACATCAGCTATCTGTTGTGGATTACCACTCGGTCAGCCATCTTGAGTCTGCATAGGTGAGCCGTGTTTTCGGCGGTTATAGGTTGTTCCCTGGCATTTTTCTTATTTTCTGTCCCTTTTTCCCATCTTTGTCCCACTTGCTAAATGAATTATTCTCGAGAAATGCTATATTTGGCAGTCTGACAGAGCTAAGTAGATACTTTTTTGGAGGAGCTGTTATCCTAGTCTGCCATTCAAGTTGATGACATCACCGGAACCATTATTTTTATTCTTTAAAGCAAAGTTTTTTTTTGGGTCTCTCTGTGAGCATGATGCTCCTAGTATTATATACTTGTTGTTGTGGTTGAACATGTCTGTGTCCCTTCCCTCACTCTCTCCCTCTCTCTCCTCATCTATCTCTCTATCTCATACTGCCTCTCTCTCCTCATCTATCTCCCTATCTCTCATTCCCTCTCTCTCCTCATCTATCTCTCTATCCCTCACTCCCTCTCTCCTCATCTATCTCTCTATCCCTCACTCCCTCTCTCTCCTCATCTATCTCTCTATCTCATACTGCCTCTCTCTCCTCTATCTCTCTATCTCTCACTCCCTCTCTCTCTCCTCATCTATCTCTCTATCTCTCACTCCCTCTCTCTCTCATCTATCTCTCTATCTCTCACTCCCTCTCTCTCTCCTCATCTATCTCTCTATCTCTCACTCCCTCTCTCTCTCCTCATCTATCTCTCTATCTCTCACTCCCTCTCTCTCTCCTCATCTATCTCTCTATCTCTCACTCCCTCTCTCTCTCCTCATCTATCTCTCTATCTCTCACTCCCTCTATCTCTCCATCTCTCTCTCTCTCTCATTCCCTCTCTCTCTCCATCTATCTCTCTACTCCTCATTCCCTCTCTCTCTCCATCTGTCTCTCTCTCTCTCATTCCCTCTCTCTCTCCATCTATCTCTCTATCCCTCACTCCCTCTCTCTCCTCATCTATCTCTCTATCCCTCACGCCCTCTCTCTCCTCATCTATCTCCCTATCTCTCATTCCCTCTCTCTCTCTCTCTATCTCACTATCCCTCACTCCCTCTCTCTCCTCATCTATCTCCCTATCTCTCACTCCCTCTCTCTCCATCTATCTATCTCTATCTCTCACTCCCTCTCTCTCTCCATCTATCTATCTCTATCTCTCACTCCCTCTCTCTCTCCATCTATCTCTCTCTATCTCTCACTCCCTCTCTCTCTCCATCTCTCTCTCTCTATCTCTCATTCCATCTCTCTCTCTATCTATCTCACTATCCCTCACTCCCTCTCTCTCTCCATCTATCTCTCTCTATCTCTCATTCCCTCTCGCTCTCCATCTATCTCCCTATCTCTCACTCCCTCTCTCACTCCCTCTCTTACTCCATCTATCTCCCTATCTCTCACTCCCTCTCTCTCTCTCTCTCTCTCTCTCTTCTCACCTATCTCCCTATCATTCTCTCTCTCCGCCCACCTTGAGTCTTGGATCTGCTCGGGGTTTCTTCCTGTTAAAGTCTGCTGTCCATGTTCCAATCTGCCCCAAACTTCACGTTTGATCAGAATCCCGCCCTGAACACATCAATACAGATACATTTGATAATAGTCACAGCGCCACCTAATGGCAACAGGAAGTTATATACTTCAGAATTTGACATGCTACTATCAGACCATTCGCCACAATTATCTCACATTTAGTCAGTAAAGCCATAAGGCCTTGATGAAGCATTATTGTAAATATTGTGAGTTTGGGTCAAATGGCGGCGTTGCGCCATTTGATGGAAGGAAGTTGGTGTTGAGAGGACAGGGATGTGCAGACGCTCACCAAAATTGACACACTCATCAAAGGTGATAGTACTTATGATCTCATATGGTTTACAGGAGCGGTTGTGGCAAAATTGCTCCACAGCGCCCCCTGGAAAACTTCAAATAAGCATATCCGAGTCTGTGTTTAACCTACATGTATGAAATACATGCCCCAATGGGCACACGCCCCGCCGGGGTGCGAGGGACTAAACACAACAAAAGTTTACTGTTTTGGGTGAAACGGTTGTCGTGAAAACAGCCCCTCAGGTAACTGGGACATAATAAAGATCCAAACCTCCTATCTTTAAAAAATCTTCTATGGGCTTCCTCCAGGGGGTTTCTCACAAAGTCCAATCCACTAGAGGAAAGGTCTCACCAGAACCAAGGCTTTGGGGGTGGGGCTCCAAACCAGTCAGGAAGTCCTCTTTTTTAGTCAGTCTCTCTTTTCATGCTGCAAGCAGGACGTCTGTGTTCAGCAGCGTGTAAACCTTCAAAGGTCAGATGTCAGGAGTGGCGGAGAACATACGCAATTAAAAAAGTGGTAGGGTGTGTGTGTGTGTGTGTGTGTGTGTGTGTGTGTGTGTGTGTGTGTGTGTGTGTGTGTGTGTGTGTGTGTGTGTGTGTGTTTCTACCTGTATAAGGACTGATCTCAGGACAGTTCCTGGAGAGTGAAGACATTTCTACCCTCACTTTGTCAGAAGGTGATGGTTAAAGTCTTTTTAGTCTTTCAGTACCTGGGTTTACATGGACCCCTTTATTCTGATTAAAATCGGTTTAAAAGCTCAGTCAGAATGAAAATGCTCCAAATAAACACCTCATTCAGAATAAAAACAGCTGTGACATGCACAGAAGTGATAGAAGTGACGTATGTTTCTCACGTTTCACCATTAGATGGATGTGGATCATTTGATCGGTGTAATTGTTGCTGTTATTGTGGTGCTTTTAATAAAGCTGCAGCATGATAATAACGTAGACTTACTCATAGTGGAAGCAATGAAAGAGAGACGGCAGCACAAGAAAAGAAACTCTGCTGTTGTTACTTCTGCTTTAAGGCCTCCATGTTGTAAATACGTCCCGACCCTGAGCAGCAGACAGAACTCTACCAGTAGATATTCTGTTCCACTGTTTACATGGAACAGTTGTTCTTCTGATGGGTTTAACTAAAGGTTTATACCCCTCTGTGTGTTTTTATATGGAGCATTTTCATTCTGATTCTTTTAAACCGATTTTAATCAAAATAAAGAGGTCCATGTAAACCCAGCTAGTGACTGCTAATAAGCTTGTCACACTTTGTATAGCAAGCACACACACACAGTAGGGGGTCTGCCTGATTGGTTTCAGATGTATGTCGTTATGTGTGACCACTGTCTGACACCTCTGGAACGAGCCTGAATTTTGTGTGTGTGTGTGTGTGTGTGTGTGTGCGTGCGTGCGTGTTGCCCCAACATGAAAACAGGGTCAACAGTCAAGGCGTCCTCATGACAATCTGTAGCCATGTTTCCATCATAGGAACTTTTACCATGGACTAGAACCTGTGGAAGAACGTTTCCACCATAGGAACCTTCACCAGGGACTAGAACCTGTGGAGGAATGTTTCCACCATAGGGACCTTCACCAGGGACTACAACCTGTGGAGGAATGTTTCCACCATAGGGACCTTCACCAGGGACTACAACCTGTGGAGGAACGTTTCCACTATAGGAGCCTTCACCAGGGACTAGAACCTGTGGAGGAGACAGGGCTAGGATTAGAGGGCAGAGTAGTCTGTGTAATCTACAATCCAGCTGATTTGGACATTTGCATTCTCACAGCGTCTCCAGGTCTAGATGAGGTCAGGTGGTAAACGTCTCCAGGTCCAGATGAGGTCAGGTGGTAAACGTCTCCAGGTCCAGATGAGGTCAGGTGGTAAACGTCTCCAGGTCCAGATGAGGTCAGGTGGTAAACGTCTCCAGGTCTAGATGAGGTCAGGTGGTAAACGTCTCCAGGTCCAGATGAGGTCAGGTGGTAAACGTCTCCAGGTCCAGATGAGGTCAGGTGGGAAACGTCTCCAGGTCCAGATGAGGTCAGGTGGTAAACGTCTCCAGGTCCAGATGAGGTCAGGTGGTAAACGTCTCCAGGTCCAGATGAGGTCAGGTGGTAAACGTCTCCAGGTCCAGATGAGGTCAGGTGGTAAACGTCTCCAGGTCCAGATGAGGTCAGGTGGGAAACGTCTCCAGGTCCAGATGAGGTCAGGTGGTAAACGTCTCCAGGTCTAGATGAGGTCAGGTGGGAAACGTCTCCAGGTCCAGATGAGGTCAGGTGGTAAACGTCTCCAGGTCCAGATGAGGTCAGGTGGGAAACGTCTCCAGGTCCAGATGAGGTCAGGTGGTAAACGTCTCCAGGTCTAGATGAGGTCAGGTGGTAAACGTCTCCAGGTCCAGATGAGGTCAGGTGGGAAACGTCTCCAGGTCCAGATGAGGTCAGGTGGTAAACGTCTCCAGGTCCAGATGAGGTCAGGTGGGAAACGTCTCCAGGTCCAGATGAGGTCAGGTGGTAAACGTCTCCAGGTCTAGATGAGGTCAGGTGGGAAACGTCTCCGGGTCCAGATGAGCTCAGGTGTTCTACTGAATTATTTCCTTGATGTTTATATTGTGAGGTTTTTCCATTCATCACATTGGTTCATTTTTTGTGAAGCCACATTGGATGGAGTTTTAACATCTGATTAGCTTTGGTGGCTATCAGTTAGCTGCACATGTACCAGCTGTTAAACCATAGAAGGATTATATATCTGTTCTAGGATTTAATGCAGTTGTGTGTATTTTATTTTAAACTGTGGACAGAAATGTGAGGATATAATTCTGTTCACTTGTTAAATAGAGTTGTTTTCCTCAGCACCTTTCAAACACGGTAGGCTAACATGAACCACTGTTTGGGATTCACTGCCACAAGGTGGATGAATGTAGGCGTGTCCTCCATCCATCCATGCCTGCATCACACTTAAAAATGTTAAAGTTAAAGATGGGAGAGCCCTTTAGAGGAGAGCTCTGATGCTGTAGTAGATGAGTCAGTTTAACATAGAAAAAACATTTAGTAATGTTAGAACCCTTCATTGAAAATGAATTAGCAACACAATTAGCTCATTGTGTTGCCCATGTGAAAAAGTTTCTCTCAAACCTGATGCAGGTCGTATTTATTAGTGTTAATTAATAAAGTTTATTAAATGTTGAAGCTGTATCTGAACATCTGCTGAGCTAACATGGTGACACTTTAATTTCATACATCCATCATCATCGTCTCTGTACAGAGGGATAGGGCTAGGTTGTGGTGTGGGTATAGATGACTGTCTTTTTGTTAATGTTCTCTATCTCCCTCTCAGGTGGCGTCTGCTGCAGATGGAGGTCGCCGGTTGGCCGTCTCCTTCAGAGCTGACAGTGAGTTCTTCTGAGATTCAGATGATGATTTATGTTGATCCCAGTTCACTTTAAGTAATGATTTAATGGTGGGATGAATCCAACATCCTCCTCCACCATCCTTTACCTCCACCATCATCCTCCTCCACCATCATCCTCCTCATCTCCACCATCCTCCTCCACCATCCTCCTCCTCCACTATCATCCTCCTCCATCCTCCTCCACCATCCTTTACCTCCACCATCATCCTCCTCCACCATCATCCTCCTCACCTCCACTATCATCCTCCTCCACCATCCTCCTCCTCCACTATCATCCTCCTCCACCATCATCCTCATCTCCACCCCCATCGTTCTCCTCATCTCCACCATCATCCTCCTCCACCATCATCCTCCTCATCTCCACCATCCTCCTCCTCCACTATCATCCTCCTCCACCATCATCCTCATCTCCACCCCATCATTCTCCCCATCTCCATCATCATCCTACTCCACCATCATTCTCCTCATCTCCACCCCTGTCCTCCTCCTCCCAACCTCTTCCTCCACCATCCTCCTCCACCATCCTTTTCCTCCACCGTCATCCTCATCTCCACCCCATCATTCTCCCCATCTCCATCATCATCCTCCTCCACCATCCTCCTCCTCCACCATCATTCTCCTCATCTCCGCCCCCGTCGTCCTCCTCCCATCCTCTTCCTCCACCATCCCCCTTCTCTATCATCCATCATACTCCTCCTCCTCCATCGTCCTCCTCCTCCACATCTTTTGCTCCTTTCTCTCTTAAAATCAAGTTCCTGAGCCGTATCTGATCCCTGCCTCCTGCCTTTGTCCGTGACCATGAGCGAGAAGCACTTTTAGATCTCTGTGTGTGTGTGTGTGTGTGTGTGTGTGTGTGTGTGTGTGTGTGTGTGTGTGTGTGTGTGTGTGTGTGTGTGTGTGTGTGTGTGTGTGTGTGTGTGTGTCTGTGTGTGCCATATCAAACTAAAGTTAACTATGTGAAGGGAGTTTTCTTACTGGAAAGAAAAAGATAGAAATTTAAATAACCTTAGGAGTAAAAACAGTATAATATTAATAAAAGCTATTTCCTAGGAATAATACATCAGGCCTGTATATTAGGTGTTAGAAACAGAGTCTCTGATGTCTGTGTGGGATGTCTGTTTTATATTTCTAATAAATTGAAAACACACAGCACCTATAGGTTAAATCTGCCTTAAATGACATAAATCTTTATATGGGGTTTGCATTAAAATTAGAAATAATTAAAGTGAAATTATTGATAAAATGTCAAATGTACCCTTTCCCACCTAAATCCCAGGGTGATGTCAAATATTTTACCTGAAAAGAAGTCCAGAACCAAAATACTCATATAAGACGAAGACAAGTTCTCACGTTAGATCCACAAAACAGAGAAGATATTTTTTTAAATGTTTTTTCTATCAGAGAATGATGGAAATGGTGACTTGATCCTCAGAATGTTTGATTCTGGTAACAGGCTGATTTATCATCTGTCTGTTTCCGTTTTAATCGTGACTTGATTGACAGGAGGTGAACCAGTTGTTCCCCAAACGTTAAACCGTTCCTTTAAATACCCGTATCATCGTTGCTAGCAGAGGGCCGGTCTCTCTGTTTGTGGTCCTGGATGTCAGGGGAAATAACAATTCAGGTTGACCTTTGACCTTTCATTAGGTCTCGCTCTATCTCTCTATATCTCTATCTCTGTCTATCTCTATATCTATCTGTCTATCTATATCTCTCGATCTCTCTCTATCTGTATCTCTCTCTATCCATCTCTCTTTATCTCTCTATCTCTCATGTAGCTCTCGCTCTCTCTCATGCAGCTCTCGCTCTCTCATGTAGCTCTCGCTCTTGCTCTCTCTCATGTAGCTCTCGCTCTCGCTCTCTCTCATGTAGCTCTCGCTCTCTCTCTCATGTAGCTCTCTCGCTCTCTCTCTCTCTTTCTCATGTAGCTCTCTCTCATGCAGCTCTCGCTCTCTCTCGCTCTCTCTCTCTTTCTCATGTAGCTCTCTCTCTCTCTCTCATGCAGCTCTCGCTCTCTCTCGCGCTCTCTCTCTTTCTCATGTAGCTCTCTCTCTCTCTCATGTAGCTCTTGCTCTCTCTCTCTCGCTCGCTCTCTCTCTCTCTCTCTTTCTCATGTAGCTCTCTCTCTCATGCAGCTCTCGCTCTCTCTCTCTCTCTTTCTCATGTAGCTCTCTCTCTCTCTCATGCAGTTCTCGCTCTCTCTCGCGCTCTCTCTCTTTCTCATGTAGCTCTCTCTCTCTCTCATGTAGCTCTTGCTCTCTCTCTCTCTCGCTCGCTCTCTCTCTCTCTCATGTAGCTCTCTCTATCTCATGCAGCTCTCGCTCTCTCTCTCTCTCTTTCTCATGTAGCTCTCTCTCTCTCTCTCTCATGTAGCTCTCGCTCTCTCTCTCTCTCGCTCGCTCTCTCTCTCTCTCTCTCTCATATAGCTCTCTCTCTCATATAGCTCTCTCTCTCATGCAGCTCTCGCTCTCTCTCATGCAGCTAGCTCTCGCTCTCTCTCATGCAGCTAGCTCTCGCTCTCTCTCATGCAGCTAGCTCTCGCTCTCTCTCATGCAGCTCTCGCTCTCTCTCATGTAGCTCTCGCTCTCTCTCTCTCTCTCTTTCTCATGTAGCTCTCTCTCTCTCTCGCTCTCGCGCTCTCTCTCTCTCTCATGTAGCTCTCGCGCTCTCTCTCTCTCTCATGTAGCTCTCGCTCTCTCTCATGTAGCTCTCTCTCTCTCTCTCTTTCTCATGTAGCTCTCTCTCTCTCCCTCATGTAGCTCTCGCTCTCTCTCTCTCTCTCTCTCATGTAGCTCTCGCTCTCTCTCTCTCTCTCTCATGTAGCTCTCGCTCTCTCTCTCGCTCTCTCTCATGTAGCTCTCGCTCTCTCTCTCTTATGTAGCTCTCGCTCTCTCTCTCTTATGTAGCTCTCGCTCTCTCTCTCTCATGTAGCTCTCGCTCTCTCTCTCTCATGTAGCTCTCGCTCTCTCTCTCTCATGTAGCTCTCGCTCTCTCTCGTTCTCTATCTGTAGGCTGTTGTTCCTGACACACCTGAACACATCCTGCAGTTACATTGTCCTTTGTCTGTGTGGAAACATCTACGTTTGTTCGTCCACTAAGTTTGTTAATATTCCTTTAATCTCGTTTCTGTACATTGTCCTGTTAAAAATATGTCTAGAGCACCAGTGTGGATAAATCTGAGCTGAAAGTAGCACCAGCTAAAAACTACATTATCCAGCTGTTTGAGGCCTCCATCCATCCATCCATCCATCCATCTTCTTCCATTTATCCGGGTACGGATCGCGGGGGCAGCAGTCTCAGCAGAGAAGCCCAAACCTCCCTCTCCCCAGCCACCTCCTCCAGCTCTTCTGGGGGTACACTGAGGCGTTCCCAAGCCAGCCGAGAGATATAATCCCTCCAGTGTGTCCTGGGTCTACCCCGGGGTCTCCTCCCAGTGGGACATGCCCGAAATACCTCCCCAGGGAGGCATCCGGGGGGCATCCGAACCACCTCAGCTGACTCCTCTCAATGTGGAGGAGCAGCGGCTCCACTCTGAGCCCCTCCCGAATGACTGAGCTCCTCACCCTGTCTCTAAGGTTCAGCCCAGACACCCTGCAGAGGAAGCTCATTTTGGCTGCTTGTATCCGTGATCTTGTTCTTTCGTTCATTACCCAGAGCTCATGACCATAGGTGAAGGTAGGAACGTAGATTGACCGGTAAACCGAGAGCTTTGCCCTGTAGCTTAGCTCCCTTTTCACCACTAGAGACCGACACAGAGTCCGCATCACTGCCCTGATCCGTCCATTAATCTCCCATTCCATTCTTCCCTCACTCGTGAACAAGACCCCGAGATACTTGAACTCCTCCACTTGGGGCAGCAACTCATCCCTGACCTGGAGTGAGCAATACATCCTTTTCCGACTGGGAACCATGGCCTCAGACTTGGAGGGGCTGATTCTCATCCCGGCCGTTTCAAACTCAGCTGCAAACTGTCACAATGACAGCTGGAGGTGACGGCATGATGGAGCAAACAGGACCAAATCATCTGCAAAAGGCATAGAAGCGATCCACAAAACCGGACACCCTCCGTCACCTGGCTGCACCTAGATATTCTGTCCGAAAAATTATGAACAGAATCGGTGACAAAGGGCAGCCCTAACGGAGTCCAGCTCTCACTGGAAACAAGTCTGACTTATTGCTGGCATTGCGAACTAAACTCTCGCTCCAGTCATACATGGACCGAATGGCCCGTAATAACGGTTTCTCCATGAATCGCCATCTTATTGTGGTGGAGGAGTTTGAGTGCCCGAATGATCCTAGGAGCTGTGTTGTCTGTGGGCAATTTGCCCCTGATAGGTCTCCCAAAACTGAGGCAGAGATGGGGGACTCGTCCATCACAGGGGCTGAGATCACTGAGGTAGTTAATAAATTCCTCTCTGGCAGGTCCCCAGGGGTGGATGAGATTCGCCCTGAGTACCTTAAAGCTCT
>CM075185.1:32708373-32783373 GCA_037577475.1 Chaunax sp. Z400
AACCATGAGGTCATGTGTCGAGCTATTATCATGTAATGCAGTAATATGTGTTTTAATACTGCATGTAATGTTTATCAAAGAGGATTACATGTTGTTGTTGTTGACGACCTGTCTCTACGACTCTGTCCTTCTGCAGACTGTTCATTAAACTACCCGTCTGGAAAACATGTGATCCATGAGGTCACCAACGTCTCCTTCAGCCACCTGGCCTGTGAGGATCAGGCCGCCGTTGTCATCCACTGGTCTGCCAGTCCACTAGGTACCCATTTACATTTTTTTTGTCCATCTGTTTGTTTATGTATTTGTCCATCTGTTTAGATGTTTGTTTGTCCATCTGTCTGTTTACATGTTTTGTCCAACTGTTTACATGTTTGTTAGGTTTAAGTTCATTTATTAGGATAACCCCTTGAGATGTATCAGCTCGTTTTCAAGGGGGTCCCAACATGTAACACAAGCATTACATAACATAAATGCAGTTAACATTGAATCCAGTTGAAATACAAAACAAGACAAAAAAGACAGAGAATACACACACACACAGACCAAAGATCAATTAATGAGAAGAAAGTAATTACATCCTCAGGGTGGCTAAAAAGGCCAGTATTAGATCAAATCAAATCAAAAATGGCAATAAGAAACAGAGACAGTCTCAACAACAACAGCCTATCTCAAGTGGGAAGACAATGCTTTACATATACTGTATGATGAGATGGATCTAATGTTGAACGGTAAATTATTACAATCTGAAGGGGCTTTAAAGATAAAACCTTTTTTTTTTCAAATATTTGGTCAAAGATATAAAATAAACAAACACACATACCCCCCCCCCAAGAAAAAAACCCCAGTACATCATATTGAACAATAGCAGCTACAGTCACGAAATTAGAGCAGTTAATCTCTTAATACATAAATAATTAGCGATAAAATAATATAAATAGTAAATAAATAATCAAAATAAGCAAATATGTGAAAGAAAATCGAACCAAGAAGTGTTATTTTAGACTTTCATACATTGTGTATCAGTCCTTTCCTTGTAGAAATTTCAGCACCGGGTCCCAGACCCTATGGAACACATCTCCTCTATCTTCATTATATAGTCTCAGTCTCTCCAGGTGTAGAGTGTTTGCCATTTCTCCCAGCCACCAGTCATATTTGGGTACAGTGTCCAGTTTCCACACTCGTAAGAACGTCTTTGCGACCACAGTCCCAAACAAGACTGCTTTTTTCTCAAACTTATTGGCAGAAACAAGAGAGCTGGTTGCACCGAGAATTGTTATGAGTGGATCAGGTTCCCATCGCTTCCCAAATGCCTCAGAGAAACAGTGAAAGATCCCGTTCCAGTATTTTGAATTTTACTGCATGACCAGAAAGCATGTGTTAAATTGCTAATCATATGTCCACATCGGTTACAACCAGGAGAGACCTCAGAAAAGAAGCCATGCAACATTTCTTTGGAATAATAGTCTATGTATCGTTTTAAATTGAATTAGGCTGTGTCTGACATTGACTGAACAATTATGTACACTCTTTAAACAGTCATCCCAGACCTCATCCATTATCTCAGTATCCAACTCGTCTGCCCATGCTTGTTTGTATCCTGTTGTGCTTAACAGAGTATTGCTATGTAGTATCCGATAAAAGAACGAAGCCGCACCACGAGTAACAGGATTAAATTTGTTCATTGCGAGTGAGCCTCGTGCTCACTAATGGTTTCAAAATTGGGCACGTGTGTCCTAACAAAGTCCCGGATTTGTAGGTGTCACAAAAAACCTGATGCTGGAACATTGTAAATAGTTTGCAACTGTGCAAAAGAGGCAAAGTTCCCGTTTACATATAGGTCACCTATGGTACAAATCCCACTCTATTTCCAGGTGGAGAAACTAACGTCTGTCAGGCCAGGTGTAAAGGAGTGATTTTCACAGATAGGGGCGTCTACATAGATTTTCGGGGCTTTGATATATGATTTTATTTGCCTCCAGATTTTTAAAGTGATGCCAACTACAAAGCTGTTACTAAAGAGAGATCTTTTAACTGTTGTTGGGCTATTGAGAAGAGCGAGCACAGAGGTTTTTTTGCAAACTGATCTTTCTGTATGTAGCCACGCAGGACAGGAATCTACGTATGACTGGAGGCCATTTTTCCACCGTGCCAGGATTGATAAGTGAGCAGCCCAATAATACATCTTAAAGTTTGGTTGGGAGAAGCCGCCTACTTCCTTTGATTTTGATAAGTGCTTTTTAGTGATTCTAACAATTTTATAGCTCCAAATGAAGGGTTTAATTATGTTGTTTAAAATAGGACAGAGCAACAAAACATGGAAGTGACTGAAAAAGATGGAGGAAGCGAGGCAGAACAGTCATCTTACTTGCATTTATCCTCCCAACCATAGAGATTGGGAGGATCTTCCAAAAATCAATATTGTGTTTAACTTGTTCAACTTTATTGTACCAATTCAATCATAGGAGATCATTTGGATTCTTTGTTACGACCATACCAAGATATGAAAAGACTTTTTAAAAGGAATGGACTGCAGAAAGGTCTTGTCAACCACTGTAGAAACAGGCATTAATTCACTCTTGTCCCAGTTAATACAAAATCCTGAAAGGCTGCCAAACTTATTAATCAGAGATAGGAGAGGAGGTATTGATATTTGCGGCTCTGAGATATATAAAAGGACGTCATCCGCGTCTAATGAAAGGTAATGTTTATATCCATACATATCAATGGGGGATATAAAAGTGCTCTGTCTGATATTAGCAGCCAATGGTTGGATTATGATTGAAAACAAGAACGGGGAAAGGGGGCAGCCCTGACCGATCCCATGATGAATTGAGAAAGGGAGAGAGATGTTTTGATTAGTGATAATAGAAGCCGTAGGATGTGAATAAATGATCTCAATCCATTTTATGAAGGAGGGACCAAACCCAAATTTCTCAAGTGTGAACATCATATAAGGCCACTCCACCTGGTCAAATGCACCTTGTTCATCCAATGAAGTGACCACAGCCTCCTCTGCATGTTCTGTGTACATAAAATTGAAAAGTCTGTGCAAATTAAAATACATATGTCGACCTGGCATAAAGCCGGTGTGGGTGTCCAATAGAACATATATGGCACTTTAGAATTTTGGCCAGAACTTTTCCAAGGATTTTGGTTTCAACAGGTAACAATGAGATCGGGTGATATGACAAAACCAACTTGGGGTCACTGCCTGGTTTTGGAATCAATGAGCTGTTGGCCTTACATAAGGTGGGCGGCAGCCTAGAGGCGTGTCTGGAATGATTCAGCATACGTAGAAGCAAAGGGGACAATTCGTGAGTAAAAGTTTTGAAAAATTCTATGCTGAACCTGTCCGGACCCACTGCCTTATTGTTGGGGAATGAGGAGATGACTTTTTCGTTCTCCTTCAGGACAATATCAGCGTCTTGTGCTTTAATTGAAGAAGTTGATAATTTAGGCAGAGATAATTTTTTGAAAAATTTCTCCATCGCTTCACGGTCCGGTTCTCCCTGTGATTGATAAAGATTTGCATAAAAGTCCACAAAACAATTATTGATCTTTTCCCGGTCTGTCAGTGAAGAACCATCTTTTGATTTTATACAATTTATGGCTCTGGAGGCCTGTGCTTGTCTCAGTTGACGGGCCAACAGTCTGTGGGGCTTGTCCCCAAACTCAAAAATATCTCTGTCTGACCTGTGCCATAAAAACTTTTTTACCAATTGATTTTTTAACTGGTGGAAAAAAGAAATGAAGTTTATCAGAGTGTCTAACATGATCATTAGATGTAAAGGGTACCAGATACTGTTGAAAGCAAGGAGGATAATTGCAGTAGATGCATTTAAATATGAATTGGAGCTTTGGAGATGGCCAGTTAAGTGCTTCATACATTGTACAATGATTGGTGTGGAACGGACATCCAAGGACGAATCTGCAGTCTCTATTGTACGCTGTGTTAAGAGAAACATGGTTTGACTTAGATGCATTTTGGTAAGTGACGTCATGGTAGTCAGGAAATGGAAATATTAGTTGAGAGGCGTGTTTCTTAAGGATACGGAGTGTAAAGCAGAGTCAGGATTGATGTAGGACACTGATTCATAGTTTACTTCACGGAGTAGATGATTAATGTGCATTTTGACTGTTAGCTTGGGATCAAGCCAAACACCAAGTTGTTTAACACGGTCAGTTTCAGACGGAGGGATACCATCGGAGCTAATACTTAATTTAATAGTTATTGGATATTTAATAGTTTATTGAATATTATGAGTTTGATAACAGTAATATAAGTTGTTGCTTTGGAACGTGTTAACCTATCAAATCTACCACTGAACAAAAATATAAACGCAACACTTTTGTTTTAGCTCCAATTTTCCATGAGTTGAAAGCAAAGATCTAAGACTTTTTCTATGTACACAAAAGGGCTATTTTTCTCAAATTTTGTTCACAAACTTGTTTAAATCTGTGTTAGTGAGCACTTCTCCTTTGCCGAGATAATCCATCCACCTGACAGGTGTGGCATATCAAGATGCTGATTAGACAGCATGATTATTGCACAGGTGTGCCTTAGGTTGGTCACAATAAAAGGCCACATTTTAGAGTGGCCTTTTATTGAGATTTGAACAAGTTTGTGAACAAAATTTGAGAAAAATAGCCCTTTTGTGTACATAGAAAAAGTCTTAGATCTTTGCTTTCAACTCATGGAAAATTGGAGCTAAAACAAAAGTGTTGCGTTTATATTTTTGTTGAGTGTATGTTTTGAATAATTCTGCGGTAAGCCAGCTGTTGGAGCGAGAGGGCGGTGTGTGTGTTAACATCCCGCCTCCTTGATAAACAGGTGACTGCAGCACCTAAGTTTTAACAGTTGTGCCGATTGTGTGACTTTGTGTTTTTGTTTGGTCAGTAATGCAGGCATACAGTTTTAGATTGTGCCAAAACAGGACGACATTTCCTCCTATGTTCTGCAGTCAACTGTACCTCTCTCTGCTCCAGTAAGACCGATCCATATTTTCTGTTATGTGAAATTTCAAGAAGAAATAAACTAAGAGAACGGAAAAGTGGTGACTCGTTGGTTGCTTGGGCGCGTCAAACACAAACGCATATCCTGTACCAAAGGAGCAAATTAGATCAATCATAAAATGATTGCTCTTACAGGTACCGTCATTGCAGGTTATTAAAACAGAGCCAGATCTATTTCTGACTAGAACCAAATATCATAGAAGAAGTCTTTGAGTTATTGAGCACTAAGTTGTTAAGTGAAAGCCAGTTTTGTAAGATATTGAAATCGGATTGGAGAGATGCCTGAATCAGTGGTAAATCAGGTTTAGAAGTTTACATGACTGTACCCTCTGCATAAAGTTTTTTGTCCATCTGTTTACATGTTTGTCCATCTGTTTACATGTTTGTCCATCTGTCTGTTTATGTTTGTCCATCTGTCTGTTTACATGTTTGTCCGTCTGTCTGTTTATATGTTTGTCCGTCTGTCTGTTTACATGTTTGTCCGTCTGTCTGTTTATATGTTTGTCCATCTGTCTGTTCAAATGTTTGTCCATCTGTCTTTTTACATGTTTGTCCGTCTGTCTGTTCACATGTTTGTCCATCTGTCTGTTCAAATGTTTGTCCATCTGTCTGTTCAAATGTTTGTCCATCTGTCTGTTCAAATGTTTGTCCATCTGTCTGTTCACATGTTTGTCCATCTGTCTGTTCACATGTTTGTCCATCTGTCTGTTCACATGTTTGTCCATCTGTCTGTTTACGTGTTTGTCCATCTGTCTGTTTACGTGTTTGTCCATCTGTCTGTTCAAATGTTTGTCCATCTGTCTGTTTACGTGTTTGTCCATCTGTCTGTTTACGTGTTTGTCCATCTGTCTGTTTACGTGTTTGTCCATCTGTCTGTTCAAATGTTTGTCCATCTGTCTGTTTACGTGTTTGTCCATCTGTCTGTTTACGTGTTTGTCCATCTGTCTGTTTACGTGTTTGTCCATCTGTCTGTTCAAATGTTTGTCCATCTGTCTGTTTACGTGTTTGTCCATCTGTCTGTTCACATGTTTGTCCATCTGTCTGTTTACATGTTTGTCCATCTGTCTGTTCAAATGTTTGTCCATCTGTCTGTTCAAATGTTTGTCCATCTGTCTGTTCAAATGTTTGTCCATCTGTCTGTTCAAATGTTTGTCCATCTGTCTGTTCAAATGTTTGTCCATCTGTCTGTTCAAATGTTTGTCCATCTGTCTGTTCAAATGTTTGTCCATCTGTCTGTTCAAATGTTTGTCCATCTGTCTGTTTACGTGTTTGTCCATCTGTCTGTTTACGTGTTTGTCCATCTGTCTGTTCGCATGTTTGTCCATCTGTCTGTTCACATGTTTGTCCATCTGTCTGTTCACATGTTTGTCCGTCTGTCTGTTTACATGTTTGTCCATCTGTCTGTTCACATGTTTGTCCATCTGTCTGTTTACATGTTTGTCCATCTGTTTACGTGTTTGTCCATCTGTCTGTTTACATGTTTGTCCATCTGTTTACATGTTTGTCCATCTGTCTGTTTACATGTTTGTCCATCTGTTTACGTGTTTGTCCATCTGTCTGTTCACATGTTTGTCCATCTGTTTACATGTTTGTCCATCTGTCTGTTTACATGTTTGTCCATCTGTTTACGTGTTTGTCCATCTGTCTGTTCACATGTTTGTCCATCTGTCTGTTCACATGTTTGTCCATCTGTCTGTTCACATGTTTGTCCATCTGTCTGTTCACATGTTTGTCCGTCTGTCTGTTCACATGTTTGTCCATCTGTCTGTTCACATGTTTGTCCATCTGATTACGTGTTTGTCCATCTGTTTACATGTTTGTCCATCTGTTTACATGTTTGTCCATCTGTTTACGTGTTTGTCCATCTGTTTACATGTGTGTCCATCTGTTTACATGTTTGTCCATCTGTTTACGTGTTTGTCCATCTGTCTGTTTACGTGTTTGTCCATCTGTCTGTTTACATGCTTGTCCGTCTGTTTATATGTTTCTCCATCTGTCTGTTTACATGTTTGTCCATCTGTCTGTTTACATGTTTGTCCATCTGTCTGTTTACATGTTTGTCCATCTGTTTACGTGTTTGTCCATCTGTCTGTTTACATGCTTGTCCGTCTGTTAACATGTTTGTCCGTCTGTTAACATGTTTGTCTGTCTGTTTACATGTTTGTCTGTCTGTTCACATGTTTGTCCATCTGTCTGTTTATATGTTTTCGTCCATCTGTCTGTTTACATGTTTGTCCATCTGTCTGTTTATATGTTTTCGTCCATCTGTCTGTTCACATGTTTGTCCATCTGTCTGTTCACATGTTTGTCCATCTGTCTGTTTACATGTTTGTCCATCTGTCTGTTTATATGTTTGTCCATCTGTCTGTTCACATGTTTGTCCATCTGTCTGTTTACATGTTTGTCCGTCTGTCTGTTTACATGTTAGTCCGTCTGTCTGTTTACATGTTAGTCCATCTGTTTGTTTACATCTTTGTCTATCTCTTTACATGTGTGTGCATCCGTCTGTTTAAATGTGTGTCAATCTGTTTTGTTTAAATCATTCAGTCATAAATTCCAACTGATGGGGCCTTCTATCAAACTCCACAAACATTGAGGTTATTTCTTTCTTAGTGTTTAAACCATTGTGTCCCTTTGTTCCAAACATGTTTATTTGCGTAAACAGTGTGAAAATGAGATCCAATCACAAGAGACGTATTATTCCGCCAGGTATGAACTGATGGACTGAACTGTCCACTAATGATTGGATCACCAGGACAGATGTTAATAGCATCTTTGAACATGATATTATAGTTCTGAGTGTTGCTGGTGATCTACAGTGATGCATCACTTTCTCAGACGTTTTGGATGGTGATGATGATGATGAGGAACCCGCGCGGTTCCACTCACCCTACAGCCATGCTAACATCTTTGTGAAGCTGAACACAGAGGAATGCTTCGAGCTACATGAAATACTAGCATGCTGATGTTTGAGCAGAAAGATGGTCTGAGGCTAGAGTTGGAATTAATCACTGGAGTCAAAGTTACAAACATTTTCTTATTCTAGTTTCTACAGTGTGATAATTAGATGTTTTTCTCTGTTTGATGTCATAGTAAAGTGAATATCTTTAAGTTCTGGGCTGAGGAAAATGAGATGAAACGTTTTTACTACTTTAAATAACATGTACCTTAGAAAAGACTGAGGCCAGACTGACGGAGAGAGGGGGAGGCAGAGAAAAGAGGGATGGAGAGAGGGGGAGTGAGAGGGATGGAGAGAGGGGGAGTGAGAGGGATGGAGAGAGGGGGAGTGAGAGGGATGGAGAGAGGGGGAGTGAGAGAGGGAAGGAGAGAGGGAAGGAGAGAGGGGGAGTGAGAGAAGGAGAGAGGGGGAGTGAGAGAGGGAAGGAGAGGGAAGGAGAGAGGGGGAGTGAGAGAAGGAGAGAGGGGGAGTGAGAGAGGGAAGGAGAGGGAAGGAGAGAGGGGGAGTGAGACAAGGAGAGAGGGGGAGTGAGAGAAGGAGAGAGGGGGAGTGAGAGAGGGGGAGGGAGAGAGGGATGGAGAGAGGGGGAGGAAGAGAGGGATGGAGAGAGGGGGAGGGAGAGAGGGTGGGAGAGAGAGAGAGAGGGAGAGAGAGAGCAAGAGCGGTGCAGGGTGTTCAGGAATTTGCCTGAAGACAGAAAAACCTGTTTGACTGCTGCTCCTTCTGTCTGTCTCTCTCTCTCTCTCCCTCCCTCCACTCCCCCACAGAGCTAATAGGAAAAACATTTCCTGTGGATGTAAATGTGTAATTACAAGACAGACACGTTTTCAAGGAGGAGAGATGAGGAGGGGAGGAAATGAGAAGAAGAGAGGAAGAAAGGAAAGAAGGATGGATGTGGATGATTGTTGGAGGAAGGTGAGGCTGAACGTCTTTTCTGCCTGCAGGGATCGAACACATTAAGGGCTTCAGAGTTTATCTGGAGGACAAGAATCCAGAAGGGAAACAGTGTCAACATCTCATTCTCAGAGACCCTCGGCAGCTCAACTTCTCCTACAGGAACACGGTAGGATCAAAACTAATCCCAGATTAAAAACCCAAAACCAGGAGTGGGAGGTCTGTGCTGTATTCATAGGGTTTTATATTCCATGCAGTAGAGTGTTGCTGTGAAGGTGACTGCTTCATATTGGTGCCTTTAGAGCTCACATCTAAAACCAGCTAAGCTTAAAGAGACTGGTTCACACTGTTCTCAATGGTGGTCATTGTGTCCCTCCACTAAATACTGACAGTCAGCTCAGTGTAAGAGATGTGGGTCAAGATGTGGTCCTCCACATTCTGTCCAGACACATGGATCAAACAGTAGACCCTCTCTACGGTGCCTTTATATATATCACTTCCGTACCTGACAGGCTAATAACGCTATACGGCAGTTGAGTAGGCCCAATATACCTGAGTTGCACAGGAATGAGTTGTCCAAACAAAAAATATACATAAATGGCTATACAGTAAACAATTATTTATGAACCAAAAATGTAAACAATGGAAACGGTGGGAGGGTCTAAAAACAGTCCCTGGGGGACAGTTACATTATGTTGTTATCAGACGTCTTCTAGTATCTACTATTGATTTCTTATTATTCACTCTTGCAGAAGCTGAGCAGTCAGCCATTCAGTGGGTTGACCTTTGATACTGACTACATGGTTCGAGTCGTTCCTTTCCCGACGTTGATGAATGAGAGCTTCTTCCATCCATCCTTTGTCAGGACCAACTGTGAGTTCAGCACCTCTACATCCAACCAGGATCCATCAGTTCACTGATTAATACAGAATGGCTTTTTCCTATCATTAATTTTCCCAGGGACATCTCTTGCATGCATGTAGCTTAGCTTAGCACAGGACAGGGTTTTAAGCTATCTGGAAGCTGGAGAACATTGCCAGCCCTCCACTGCAAAAGTAGTAAAAACATGCCTTGGTGGTGTGGTCAAACGAGGCTAACTGGACAGCATGCAGCGTCTCAGTGTTCATGAATAGTCTATATAAGTGTATATAAAGTGTATATAAGTAAGTCTAAATAAGTGTATATATAGAGTTATATATAGTGTATATAGGTAAGTCCATATAAGTGTATATAGAGTTATATATAGTGTATAGGTAAGTGTATATATAGAGTTATATATAGTGTATAGGTAAGTGTATATATAGTCATATATAGTGTATATAGGTAAGTCTATTTAAGTGTATATAGAGTTATATATAGTGTATAGGTAAGTGTATATATAGAGTCATATATAGTGTATATAGGTAAGTCTATGTAAGTGTATATAGAGTTATATATGGTGTAGGTAAGTGTATATATAGAGTCATATATAGTGTATATAGGTAAGTCTATGTAAGTGTATATAGAGTTATATATAGTGTAGGTAAGTGTATATATAGAGTCATATATAGGTAAGTCTATGTAAGTGTATATAGAGTTATATATAGTGTAGGTAAGTGTATATATAGAGTCATATATAGTGTATATAGGTTAGTCTATGTAAGTGTATATCGAGTTATATATAGTGTATAGGTAAGTGTATATATAGAGTCATATATAGTGTATATAGGTAAGTCTATGTAAGTGTATATAGAGTTATATATGGTGTAGGTAAGTGTATATATAGAGTCATATATAGTGTATATAGGTAAGTCTATGTAAGTGTATATAGAGTTATATATAGTGTAGGTAAGTGTATATATAGAGTCATATATAGGTAAGTCTATGTAAGTGTATATAGAGTTATATATAGTGTAGGTAAGTGTATATATAGAGTCATATATAGTGTATATAGGTTAGTCTATGTAAGTGTATATCGAGTTATATATAGTGTATAGGTAAGTCTATATAAGTGTATATATAGAGTTATATATAGTGTATATAGGTAAGTCTATGTAAGTGTATATAGAGTTATATATAGTGTAGGTAAGTGTATATATAGAGTCATATATAGTGTATATAGGTTAGTCTATGTAAGTGTATATCGAGTTATATATAGTGTATAGGTAAGTCTATATAAGTGTATATATAGAGTTATATATAGTGTATATAAGTCCTCATAGAGCCAGATTTAAGATTGACTGTCTGCTATGAGCTACCTGTGGGTTGGTGAGGTGGAACATGTGACCGCTTTAGAAATGTTGGAGGGTTGATTTTTTTTTAAATAAGTTATTTCCATTGGTTGCTTGATCATGTATCCACATCTGTGAAGGTCTGACCTTTACCTACTCCGTCTGCCAACTGCACCTTTGCTAGACAAGCTAGACAAACAGTTTGTTTTGTGCTGGTCCTTTTCTCATTAAGCCATTTCTGACTTTTTATTTATTTATTAGTATGAATGTTAGGAACCAATGACTGCAATACCAATGTGTCCACATCCTTCCTCCATCCTAGAGTATAATCAAGTCAGATCTCTGCCCTAGAAGCTCATGGATGAAACCAGTATCCTTCTGAAGACTACAGTAAAGATGATCTTTCTAACCCTTCTCTGTGTCCTTACAGCGTGTGAAGTCCTCCTGGGATCAGACAACTTGGTTTGCAAACCATGTAAGTTCTTCACTGTCAGAACCAGATCCATGAGTAGACCGTCAGTCTAGAGTTTCAGGGTATTTAGATATTGAGCAGTTGTTCTTACAAAATGTGCTCCCATCAGCAGCATAAAGAAGCTTGTAGATGTCACCTCCACCAAGGAGATCAGGTTTTCAGCTCTGTCTGTTGGTTAGCAGGATTTTACACCAAATCTACTGAACAGATTTTCACAGAACTCTAATGGAGGGGTGGAGCATTGGTCAGTCAGAGACCCATCAAAGTTAGGTATGAATCTGATCGAGGTCTGGATAGATGTCTGGATAGATGTCTGGATAGAGGGGCAGAAACATTTTCGGGGGGCATTTTTGCCTTTTTTGATAGGACAGCCTATGAGTGGGAGAAGGCATACAGCAAATGGCCAGGGGCGGAATCGAACCCCCGCCAACCACTAGAGGACTATAGCCTCGTGTATGGGGTGCACTAACCACTGTGCTGTCTGTGCCCCGTCCAGAAACATTTTAATCCTGTCCTTAACACTGTGACAGTTTGGATATTTTTCTACATTTTCTGTCTCTTCTCAGGAAATAATAATGTAAAACAATCAGACATTAATAAAGTTTATCTGTGAGTGTGTATCATATGGAGCAGATAATGATCCAGATCTGCTGAACCAGTATATGTAGGGGTGTCTGTTTAAGAGCTAAACAGACGTGCATGGATTGTGGAGGAGGTATGAGCTCGACACAGTGACTTTCTAGTTTGAGACCTGTATATCCCATATGTCACCTTAAACATCTGCCAGGAAGAGAAGCTGTCTTACCAACTCTGTCACAACTTTGAATGAAGTTTCACAGCTCAGCTTTTTTCTACTGTTACTGACTATATGAAGACAACAGGTAAACTTGTATTGATTTAAGTTGAAGGCGGATAAAAACTTGGTGTTTCTTACTATCATATGATCTAATATATTTGATTTAATCTATCAATCGACCTAGTCCTCTCTGCTATTAGAATCATCCTAATTGGTTTGTAGTGCATAATAACGGAGCCAACAGTATTTGTCCCAGAAACTGGAGGTTTTCTTTCTGTCTGCAGACTGGAAGCCAAAGACCCTGAATGTGTCTCAATTTGGGTCCAACCTCCATGTGGCGTTCGATCAGGCTCCGGCCTCCTTCGGCTTCCACCTCTACTACCTGTACTACAAACTGCGGCAGGATGGACCCTTCAAACTGCAGCGTTGCAAACCAGTAAGTATCCAGGTGTGGAAAGTCACAGAACTGATTCTGGGTCTTTAGTGGGGCGTAGACCACAGTTATAGGTGGAGGAGGCTGAAGATGTTGGTGCTCATTCCAGCAGTGGAACAGAACATCAGGACCGTTGCTCTGATTGGATGCTCCTGTCATTGTAAAGAATGATGATAAAGATGAGATGCTCCTGCAGGCCCAGCTGAGTTTTCACTGATTTGGTTTGCTGTGTGCAGGATGTGAACCAGGTCAGAACTACATGTATCCTTCAGGACGTCACTCCAGGAACCTACATTATAGAGGTACTTAAATGCATCATTTATACTGTAGAGGTACATAAACCATCATTTATACTGTAGAGGTACATAAACCATCATTTATACTGTAGAGGTACATAAACCATTTATTCTGTAGAGGTACATAAACCATCATTTATACTGTAGAGGTACATAAACCACCATTTATTCTGTAGAGGTACATAAACCATCATTTATACTGTAGAGGTACATAAACCATCATTTATACTATAGAGGTACGAAATGTAAAACACTTAATTGATTTGAAGACAAAATGTAATCGTTTCAAGATTACATTTTTATTGATTTCTTTTAATTTTCTATCCATTCTTTGGCTAAAGTTCTCTCTTTCTCATTTTGCTCTTATCCTTGTCAGCTGAGAGACAAGACTAACGTGACCAGGAGGCAGACCCAGTACCACGTCAGCCAGGGTGAGACACACGCGCACACTCACACGCACACAGTGATTTATTTAACTGTCTAGTGCTTCAACCCCTCATTATTTCCATCATCTACTAATTGTTTAGTTTCAATCAACTCATAAAATCAAATCCACATCTGTTATTTTATCAGCAGAGACAAAAAAAAACAGTCAAGAAACATGTTCAGAGGTCTCATATGTTTAAAGTACTTCAGGTTGCATCAGCATCAGTTCATCCTGGTGGGTCAGTTGTTTCTGTAGGCACAGAACTGCTGAGTTAGCATCAGAACTGCACCTTCACTGATAGAAGTAACACATTCTTCCTCTTATAAATGAAGAACTGAATACATAAGCTACAAATGACACCGTTGTATAATTAATTACTTTATTAGACAGCCTTAATAAGTCTGGTATTGCCAATAGCTAATGGTGGCTAGCAATAAACAATGTTAAATAGATAATTCCGTACAATAAACATGACTCACTGACTATGATTCTCTAGTGATGCTTTTGTTTGTGTTTTAGCATCTTCTTTTGTCACATAGTTGTCAGATACTTCTGTAGTTGCTTTTAAGGACAGTCAGGGATCTGATTTCTGACCTGATCTGGTTCCTGATGGGTATGTGTGTTTCCTCTCCAGTCCTCTCCCCATGGGCGGGGCCTATCCGTGCTATGGCTATCACAGTGCCTCTGGTCATCATGTCTGCCTTTGCCACTCTCTTTACAGTCATGTGTCGCAAGAAACAGCAAGGTGAGATCATTAATTATTGATGATACCGTTAGGTCCGTAATTATTTGGACAATGACACAATATTTATAATTTTTCCTCTATACACCTTCACAATGGATTTGAAATGAAACAATCAAGATGTGACTGAAGTGCAGGAATTACAGCCATTTTATTCAGAGTACCTCCATTATCAGGGGCTCAAAAATATTTGGACCAGTGACTGACAAGCAGTTTCATGGCCAGGTGTGGTCTGTTCCCTCATTACTTCAAGACAAATGATGCAGATAAAATGTCTGGAGTTGATTTCAAGTGTTGAATTGGCATTTGGCAATGATGGGAAGAGAAAAGTATGGAGAAGGAAAGGAACAGCTCATGATCCAAAGCAAACCACATCATCTGTTAAACATGGTGGAGGCAGTGTTATGGCATGGGCATGTATGGCTGCCAATGGAACGGGTTCACTGGTGTTTATTGATGATGTGACTGCTGACAGAAGTAGCAAGATGAATTCTGAAGTGTATAAGGCTAAACTCTCTGCTCACATTCAGCCAAATGCTGCTAAACTAATAGGACAGCACTTCATAGTGCAGATGGATAATGACCCAAAACATACTGCAAAAGCAACCCAAGAGTTTCTAAAGGCAAATAAATGGCATATTCTTCAATGACCTGATCTCAACCCAATAGAGCAGGCTTTTCAGTTACTGAAGACAAAACTGAAGGCGGCTGCAGTAAAGGCCTGGCAAAGCATCTCCAGGGAGGAAACTCAGAATTTGATGATGTCCATGGGCTCCAGACTTCAGGTAGTCATTGACTGCAAGGGATTTTCATCCAAGTATTAGTTTGTCCAAATACTTTTGAGCCCCTCATAATGGGGGTACTCTGAGTAAAATGGCTGTAATTCCTAAATGATAAATGCCATATTTTTGTGATACCCCTTAAATTAAAGCTGAAAGTTCACACTTCAGTCACATCTCGATTGTTTTTATTAAAATCCATTGTGGTGGTGTATAGAGGCAAAATGATAACAATTGTGTCATTGTCCAAATAATTACGGACTTAACTGTATATTCCGTTTTAATTCGCTATCTTATCTGATGTACATTACAGCTTCATCACATAAAACCAATGCAGCTCGTGACATTACAGCCCTCCATTTTCACTATTAATCAGTCCCTCCCGGCCTGAAATGCCTGATTTTGCGGCAGCTTTTTCTCAAAAGTTGTGATTTATGTTGCGATATATGTATCTTTTATATAAATAATATATACTGACCAACAGTGGAAACGTATTTTTTTAATGTCATGCCATCCTGTTCATATTAAATTATGGTTCACATCTTTATTCACCCTTTAGCCATACAGAAAAATCATTTTTGTGCAGATTAGTGGTTTTTGTCTTAGTGTTTACAAGTCAGAAAGTGTGGATGGTGAGACAGAGAACAACAATAGTCACTACCGTGCGTGTCTACCTCCAGCATTTATCACTACTTTACACCTCCTGAATGGATAAGATGTTATTCTGGACTTGTAGGATGACATCATTCTTCCTGCAGAGCTGTGACAAGTTGTTCATGTGTTGCTGGAGCAGGATCTCTCTCTCTCTCACCCGGTGATCCTGAACATCACACAGATGCTCTATTGGGTTGAGATCTGGTGAATATGCTGGCCAAGGAAGGACAGTGACATTGTTCTGGTCCAGGTAGGCTACTCCTGACAGACATGAGCCACATGTGGTCTGGCATTGTCATGCATGAAGGTGATGCCTGATTGCTGTATCCTGGGAATGACATGTGGACCTAGAACTTTATTTCGATAACAGATGGCTGTCAGTGTACCGTGGATCTGGACAAGTTCTGACCGTCATCCATTAGCAGTGGCTCCCCACATCATGACATCACCACCAAACGGTCCACTTCCTGGATCTATACAGCAGGATAGTGGTCTCCACGGCGACGATACAAATGCCAACGACCACCAGCTGTGTACAAGTTAAATCTGAACTTGTCACTAAATGTGATCTCCGTCCACTTTGCAATCAGCCATAACATCTGTAACATCTGTGCTGCACGTGTCTGCAGAGTTCAGACCATAGCATCGCAACTGCCTGTTCATGTAAGTTTTTTAGGGGATCATGGCATCGTCAGTTGTTTCTCTAGGACGTTACTTAGATCTGGTAAAATATCGCCTTGGCCAGGTCTTTTCAATAATGCAGAAAAAAATCTGACGAACATCATTGTTTACTCTGAAATGCACCAATGACTGTTATGTCTATGTTATGACTGTTGGGCCACATGGTACAGGCCCCTGAAACAAAGGAAGGCCTCTAAGAGCACAAAAGACTCCATTTCCCAGGCTGCCAGGTGGCCTATGTGTGAAATTCCTTCACCAGACCCTTGGCTCTCATTTGAGGAGACCCATGAGGAACCACAGGGGTCCGTCTGACGTCACCAGGAGTATATAAGTTGGAACCTAACTCCTCTCACTCTTCTTTTTGGGCTCTCTTCATTTTGGCTTTCACATGCGTGTACATGCGTTTTTTAGTCGACAACCATCGTTTCTGTTCCACCACAACATTGCTTGCGGTGCAAAACAATTAACCCCCACTTTCAAGTAGAACATCAGGGAATTACCTCCTAATTTTCGCTGCTAAATGTAAGACGTTCATCTCAACATCTTCACGACCAGAAACAAGGAAGTTAGTTTGGTAAGTATGACTCAATGTTTGAGACTGCTTTGATTGGTAAAACTCTCAGCAAACTATGATGACAAAAGTTGCAAATAAGTTGCAGTGATTGAACAAAATTGCAAGGCCGTACAAAATTTGCGGGGATTGGTTGAATTTGCGTTAATAGTTGCAATCGCGACATTGCCAAGTCCTGGAGGGACTGTTTAATGAAGCACCCACTGTGTGAAATAAATGAAAACCAATCAAACATATCGGGGTAAGAGATATCAGTATCAGAGTTATCAGGGTCAGAGATGTCAGTGTCAGAGATATCAGGGTCAGAGATATCAGGGTCAGAGATGTCAGTGCCAGAGATGTCGGGGTCAGAGATAACCGGACATCGGGGTCAGAGATATCAGGGTAAGAGATATCAGGGTCAGAGATATCAGGGTAAGAGATATCAGGGTCAGAGAGGCAGCACACCTGTATCCTGCTTTATCACTCTCCCATTCTCCCGATCCCACCGCCTCGCCATCAAGGACCATCATTTATCGTAATCATACCTCCCTTCTTTTCCTCTTCTTTTCCTTTCAGGTTTTTTACCACTTCATCATCCCCTCCCAAATATCTTAATTTTGCTTGTATTTTCTTTAATTTCTCTCTCTGGTCCCCACCTTTTTTCCCCAGTTTTTATCTCCATCTCTCTCCCTATTTTCTCTCCCTCCTTGCTTCCTTCATTTCCAACCCTTTCCCGTTGTAGCTTGTCTGATAACATATGCAGGAATCCTAACATCTTAGCATGACACTCCTCTCCTCCTTCATGCCAGTTTCAGTCATGTCTACAAATTTATCGCGTCTTGTCTTTAGTCACCTGTGTCCCACCTCACTGAAGTAAACAAAAGAAAAGAACTACACTCGGTAGAGCACATACCTGCGCCATGAGTTAGGGTAAGGACAAACAATGCCTATTTCTGTATCATTTTATCTGGATCCACAACAAAATTTAATTTGTTCTTTCCTGGTATCCTACCAACCATTCCTACCATCTCTCCACCAAGTTTCGTCCAGTAGTTGTAGTGTAAACCTGCTGACAAACGAACCAACCAACAAACAGACACGGGTGAAAACATGACTTTCTTAATGGAGGTAAAAAACATTCAGTTCAGAGTTCAGCTTTGAAAACTCTTGCAGGTGGTATGTTGAAGGATGTAACAGATAAGTGACATTTAACTGATACATTTAACCGTCTTCTCCATTAGAAAACATCTACAGCCAGCTGGATGAGGAGAGCAGCGAATCCTCCAATCACAGTGCAGCATTGAACACAGAGCGGCCATGGCCCCATCCCAAAGTCTTCATCTGTTACTCTAATAGAGACGGTCCCAAACACACCAGTGTCATCCAGAGCTTCGCCTACTTCCTGCAGGACTTCTGCAACTGTGAGGTGAGGCAGTGATTGACAGACCAGACGACCGCTGGATGAGGAAGGACATCATAGGTTACATTTCTCAGTGGAACAGCCAGGTTATGTAAAAGTTCCATTGAACAGTTGGTATAGTTGTCTCACCCCTGGTCTCTCCTGTTCAGGTTGTGTTGGACCTGTGGGAACACCTGGACATGTGCAGAGAGAGTCAGATGTCATGGCTCAGCAGACAGCTGGACGAAGCAGACTTCATCATCACTGTCTGTTCCAAAGGCCTACGGTACCGTCTCTACTGTCTCTCCTGTTTCTACCGTCTGTACTGTCTCTACTGTTTCTACCATGTCTACTGTCTCTACTGTCTGTACTGTCTATCTTCTCTTCCGTCTCTACTCTCTACTATCTCTATTGTCTCCACTGTCTCTGTCTACCATCTCTACTGTCTCTACTATCTCCACTGTCTCTACTATCTCTACTGTCTCTACTATCTCTACTGTCTCCACTGTCTCTATCTCTGCCATCTCTACCGTCTCTACTATCTCTACTGTCTCCACTCTCTCTATATCTACCGTCTCTGTCTCTACCATCTCTTCCATCTCTACCATCTCTACTGTCTCAGTCTCTGCTGTCTCAACCGTCTATGCCATCTCTACTGTCTCAGTCTCTACTGTCTCCGTCTCTACTGTCTCCGTCTCTACTGTCTCAGTCTCTACTGTCTCTTCCATCTCCACTCTCTCTACTGTCTCCACTGTCTCTATCATCTCTGCCATCTCTACTGTCTGTCTCTACCATCTCTACTATCACTAAAGTCTCCACTGTCTCCACTATCTCCACTGTCTCTACCGTCTCCAATGTCTCTACTGTCTCAGACTCTACCGTCTCTGCCATCTCTCTGTCTCAGTCTCTACTGTCTCTACCGTCTCTACCATCTCTGCTATCTCTGCTATCTCAATCTCTACTGTCGCTACCCTCTCTGCCATCTCTGCTGTCTCATCAGTCTCTACTGTCTCTACCGACTCCACTGTCTCTATCTCTGCCGTCTCTACTGTCTCAGTCTCAACCATCTTTTTCGCCTCTACCATCTCTACTGTCTCTACCTTCTGTTTTTTTGGTCAAAACTACAACTACAGTTTCTCCACTGACCACCAGATGCTGCTAAAACAGTCTGGCAGTTGAATATAAGAGAAAAACCTCATTTTTATATGTAGTGAAATGTAGCATGAAGAACTGATCATAGGTTATGTATTATAGATGCCATAGGAGGCCTCTAAGAGGACATTCTCTCTATCTGACCAACCATCCTGGCCTCTTGTTCTATAAATCTAAATACAGTATATATACTGAGCAACAGTGGAAACTGTAATTTCTATTCACTAGCCCTAATCACCTGAAACAAACAAGCATGTGATTCACTGAATAGACTTTTTTAAGTACGCACAACCAAAACATGTTAAATCATGAATAACTATCATTTAGTCATAACATAGAAATAACAGTCATTGGTGCATTTCAGAGTAAACCATGATGTTGGTGAGATTTTTTTCTGCATGATTGAAAAGACCTGGTCAAGGCGATAATTTACTGGGTCTAATTAATGTCCTACTGAAACAACTGATTAAGTCACGGCTTCCACAAAACGTACGTGACCAGTCAGTTTGGATGCTCACGATGCTATGGTCTGAACTCTGCAGACACATGCAGCACAGATGTTACAGATGTTATGGCTCATTGCACAGTGGAGGCAGATCACATTTAGTCCAGATTTAACTTGTACACAGCTGATGGTCATAGGCGTGTGTATCGTCGCTGCGGGGACCGCTATCCTGCAGCATACATCCAGGAAGTGGACCGTTTTGGTGGTGATGTCATGATGTGGGGAGCCATTGCTAATGGATGGCGGTCAGAACTTGTCCAGATCCACGGTACACTGACAGTCATCCGTTACCGACATACGGTTCTAGGTCCACACGTCATTCCGAGGATACAGCAATCAGGCATCACCTTCATGCAGGACAATGCCAGACCACATGTGGCTCATGTCTGTCAGGTAGTGACTATTGTTGATCTCTGTCTCACCATCCACACTTTATGACTTGTAAACATGAAGACAACAACCAGTAATTTGTACAAAAATTATTTTTCTGTATGGCTAAAGGGTGAATAAAGATGTGTGAAACATAATTTACCTTTGATATTTAATATGAACAGGATGGCATGACATTAAAAAAAATGCATTTCTACTGTTGCTCAGTATATACAGATGATGCATCGTCATATTATTTAGGAAACAAAGTTATGAACTCATTATTGACGTTTCTTTAGTTGATATGGTGAACTTGTTTATGTGCATATCCAGATATCCAGCACATATGGAGTAACATTAATTTTCAGTTGTTTGTGTCGACTTGATGGTTCCGTATTTCAACTCATTTATCTCTGTTGTTGCTCCCCGAGGGAAACATTTGGCTCTTAATGCTCCACTTTGTTCACTGACTAGTTGTTAGGTGTGTCTGTCTGCTGTTTGCTGCTGAGCATGTTGTGTTCACTGGGTTTCTTGGGCTAGGACCAGCTATGAGAGCTGTCAGACTGAACCAGAACAGTCAGGCTGTGGGTCAAACAGCTGTTATGTGAGGTGTTATTGAGAGCTCTAACTGGTCCTGTATGGTTTGATTCAGTGACCATGTTTTTAAAGATTTTAATAGGCTATCCAAGCCTTTTAACTAGATTAAAGCTGATTGAGCTGACCTATAGATGGGATGATAGTAATCTGTTGAACCCTCATATCTAGCATCTTTTCCTCTTTCCTTTCATCCATCCTTCCTTGTTTTGGGTTTCATTCTAACTGGCTCGGCTCTCCTCCCACAGCTACTACGTGGAGAAGAAGAGCCGCAGAGGGAAGATGCCAGTCAGTCTCCGGAGTAACAGCAGCACCAGCAGCAGCTCTCCAACTGGTGGGTCAGGCGGCGACCTGTTCATTGTGGGCGTGGCCATGATCGCTGAGAAGCTGCGGCTGGCAAAGCAGAGCGAGGGGAGCGAATCTCAGGAGTTGAGTCGATACATGACGGTTTACTTTGACTATTCAACAGAGAACGACGTCCCCACCATTCTGAGTCTGGCTCCCAGGTAAGTACAAAACAAAATAACAAAAATCCAAAGAGGTGGTACAAGGGGCGGGGCTTTACTCCGTGGGACGGGCCTGAGGGGCATCAAAGATTGGCATCAGAAGAATCAGGGCTAGATTAGATTAGATTAGAAAATTTTATTAATCCCCAAATGGGGAAACTCACTTGCCACCAAATGAGAATTTCCCTACTGTGGGACTAATAAAGGAATATCTTATCTTATCAATTCATACACATAAACGATATGGACAAAACAATCACAATACACAACAAATGAATACATAGCACCGTAAAAAAGCCATCTAACACATAATTTACAGCAATGTATCAGCGCCACAACTAAAAGTGTTCATTAAAATATCTGACTGCTGCTGGAACAAAAGACCTGCTAAGTATTTCAGTAGAGCACAAAGGCATCGCTAGTTGCTCACAGAAAGAGCTTCTGAATCCATCAGAAACACTGTGCAAAGGATGACCTTCAAAGAAAAGGATCATTTTTAGTTTGTTCCTCGTTCTCTTCTCTAACGTGACCGCGGGTGAGTCTGGGGTAATGCCAATCACTGAGCCAGCCTTTTTGATCAGCTTTTTCTGTGTGCCTGTGCAAAGGAAAGTTTATGCTGCTTCATTTAATACCAGAATGGAACCAAACAACCTTATTGTTGGGGTGCAGAGGACCTAGAATGCTAGGTGGTCCACCAAACTGCTCCATTGACTTCCATTGTAAACTTGAGTAATGACTTTCATAAAATCTCAGAATCTCCAGGCTTTTTAACTCACTCTAAAGGTAATATTTATTAATTTAATCTGGACAAATTATATACCAATGTTTTCAGCAACTTCTTGGGATCGCCATCGTGACATCGTTTCAGTGATACAACCTACGTTTCAGTCAGAGCCTCAGCTGTTCAGAGGTTGGTTGTTGATCAGTTTACTGTGTGTCTGCTGTCTAAACTGCAGGTGTTCAGTGACACAGCTGGGTCATCAGTCTATTTTTAGAACATGCAATAAAGGCAGAGAAAAAGACATCTAGTTTCTAGAGCTGCCATTTATCATGAATGGAAGAAATTAAAAAGGTAAATTAGCATTAGTAATATTAGTATGATCGATATGCACCATGCACAGGCAGACATTAAATTTTCTTGCAAAATTTTCTAGTTGATCCTGTTTTTGTCATCCAAACAGATGCTGCTGCCCCCCCAACAAAGCACTGCATAAAATATGACTAGCACAGATTCTCTGATAAAAAAACGTGAAGAAAGTTCTTGCTCATGTCAAGGGATCTAAGTTTTCTTCTTGACTGAGCCTTCTTGAATACAACCTCAGTGTTTTTTCCAGTTTAATTTCGGTGTGACAATCTCAACCTGCTGACCCTTAATTATCACCTGGAAGACGACCTCCTTTTTCCTTCTAAAATCAATAATTCTGTCATTTTCCCAACATTCAATTGAAAAGTTTTCATCACACCAGCTGACGAACGATTCTACCTCACTTTTGTAGGCAAGGTCGTTGGCTCGGGTAAGTAGACCCACTAGAGCAATGTCGTCTGAAAATGTTTGGATTTGACAGGATGCCTGACTATACCTGTAGTCAGCAGTATAGATTGTGAATAAAAACTGAGATAGAACTGAGCCCTGTGGAGCTCCTGTATTGTTTAAAATAATGTCAGACTGTTTGTTATCAAGCCTGACAAACTGAGGTTGAGATAAAAGATGATCTAAAACCCAAGCAGTAGCTTAGCTGTATCAATGTATTAGCTAAAACGTGAGGCTGAATAGTTTTAAAAGCACTAGAAAATTCAAAAAATATAATTATAACAGAGCGAGCTGTTGTTTCCAGGTGGCTGGAAATTCTCCTTCCTGTAAGCAAATTGCAAGGGATCTTAAAAGACTGAGATCTGTCTATTCAGGTGACCCAGGACAATCCTTTCAAAACATTTCATTGTATGGGAAGTCAGGGCTATGGAGCTAAGATTAGTCAGAGGAATGAGGGTCTTCAGTCTACCTCCATTAAAATTGATGAACCTGACAAATACAGCTATACTGAGGGGATTAAAAACGCACCACTCACTTTATCGCCCAACGTCAGGAAACCTTTTCTCTATTTTTAAACTGGTTGTTCATATACAGTATATGTGGGGCAGGTTCTCTTATCATTCTCAGTTCAATTCACATAAAAGGTTTGGACATGCTTGACTGATTTTTGTCAGTCTTCAGTCTGAAAATACGATATTTAACGAAACATCCACGATGCCTTTATCCAACTAATCCCAAATGACCACTGGCTTGTTAAACTACCCCACCCCTACAGGGTAACATGACTGGGATCACACCACTGGTGTACTGGAGGCGGTCTGGCTCTCTCAGAATGACCCCATTACAAACCTTCGGGGTGGGTTTAATGAGTGAGAGCGACAGCCTGAATGTTCTCCACAGACTCAGCAGCAGCTCTGACTGAAGAGTGGGCCGCCATCCCACAGGATGACATCATCAGGAGGGTGTGTCAGTCCATTAGGGGGAAGGCCTACTGCTGTAATCAAAGAAACATGTAGAATATTTCATATGTCCTGGTATTTAAGGCCATTTCCTGTGTTTAGGTTGAAGTTGATGGACCAGCTGCCTCAGCTCTTCAGCCTGCTCCACTCCAGTGAGTCCACTTTGGCTGATGGGGAGTCTCAGCCTCTGAACGTCTCCAGGAAGAACTACTTCAGGAGTAAATCTGGACGCTCGCTGTACGTTTCCATCTGTAACATGCACCAGCACATCAGCCAGAACCCTGACTGGTTTGAGAAGCAGCTGGCTTCTTCCTCCTCCTCCTCCTCCTCTGTGAAACCACCTCCTCCTCTCCCTGCTGAACTGGCTTCAAGCCCTCCTCCAAAGCCTCACTGCCCCTCCACCTCATCTCAACCTAAGCAGAGGTGTGACTCCGGCTTGGTGCTGAATGAGGTGGTGGTGAAGATGCCATCACTGGAGGGTGGAAAGGGAGCGCCGAGGAGGAACATGCTTCTGCTGGCCTCCAGCCACAGTCCCAGTCCTTGTCCCAGTCCTTGTCCCAGTCCTTGTCCCAGTCCTGGTCCCAGTCCTGGTGCCTGTCCCAGTCCAGGCCTGCCGCACTGCTCTCTGTCCACTCAGGGACCCACTTCCAGGTAGACTGATCAGTGTAGTTTTTGGAGGACGTTGTTTGGTGGTTTCCTGTTTATCTTGATGTAATAGTCACATGACTGTCATTGGTTGGTTCTAATGGTTCCTCTCTGGACAGACATGATATGATATGTCCCTATGCTGCTGCTGTTTTTTTGACTCCCACCTTTAGACTGGAATATTGATGACTGATCTGATGACTCATCAGTCTGACTGCTGCTGCTTCTCTGCTCTATCAGGTCCACTCTTGGAATATCTGGACCGTCAACAGAAGAATCTTCCTCTCCCTCCTACTCCGCTCCCTCCATCCTCCAGGATGGGGCGTGTCCTGTCCCCGCCCAGGCAGATGAAGGCGGTCCTGCCCATCCAGAGCTCCCTCCTCCTCGTGATTCGGGCATCTATGATTCGTCTGTCCCGTCTTCAGAGCTTTCTATTCCCCTTATGGATGGACTGTCACATGACCAGGCTGACTCCTCCTCCCTGGCTGAAAGTGAATCATCTTCTTCTGGCCTGGGTAAGGCTGATCATTTTTTTTAGAAACTCACCTGATCATTTTTATGCCCCGCCAAATGGGGCGTATGGGGTAACCCAGTCCATCGGTAGCTGTTATTGGCCCCTGGTGGAGGTTATGGTCTGTCCACTGCAGCATAGAGTTTCTCTAATAGTGACGGTATTTGGGTCCTGGGACACAAATGTTATAGTTACAGTTAAAATATTATCTTATGTTGATATTATTTACTTTGGTGTCTCATATATTGGGCTGCATACAGGTAACCTACAGTCTGTTCAGTGGAGCATGTCTGCTTGGTGTTTTTAAAAACATTTTCTTTACAAACAGACCTTTAACAGAGTCACAGATATTTTGGTGAATGTGCAGCTGGTTGGAGCCCTACATGTATCACATGACAGGTTGTGTACTAATGTGGTCATGCGACTGTTGAATAAATGTAAAGTAAGTGACGTCCATCACACCTGGGTGTGTCTTTCAGGTGACGAGGAGCCCCCTGCTGTCACGTCGCTCCATTGCAGCACTGCCACAGTTTGTAAAGCTGAGTTGCACCACCTGCAGCACAGTGATGGACTGGAACCTTTGATGTCATAAGGTTCTCCTCCTGGGAGTGATGTCACCACAGGGCCAGAAACATAGTGCTGTTGGGCCTGAACTCTTTTTAAATTTTTTTATTTTTTTAATTATTTTTTTTATAGTGCTGTCGTCGTGGAAACAAACAAACTGTAATGAATTCAAAGACACTGCAGTGTCTCACTGCAACTCTAGTAACCATGACAACCACTGAGTTCTAGAACCTTGGCGAGTCTGGTTCCACGTTCTTATTACCTCTGCTACCGGCTGAGTTCTGTGACATCAGCTGGTTTCTATGGTTATTGCTGTATCTAGAATAGGAATCATATTATTACTATAATAGTGTTCCTGGTAGCCATGGTAACCACTGAGTTCTAGAACACCAGTCCTTAGAAAACTGGTACTTTATAATTAGGATAACCACTGACTGTAGTGTAGAACATTAGTCCCCAGAAATGAGGGAAGCGCTGCATCATCACTGGTCTGTGGTAACTATGGGAGACCAGTAGTCCTGGTGACTTTGGTACTGGATCTGCCTCAGTGGTTGGCCTGCCTGGAGAACCTTTGAAGGACTGGATCTACAGATGCTGCAGAGTGGACCAGTTCACACCAAAGACTCCTGCAGCTCTGCGTTGTGATTGGTTGACAAACGTTTTGATTCAGAGATGCAGGAAGAGGCGACACCCCAAACACGCCCAGATGTTTCTGGCAGCCTGTAACAGGATGAGAGCAGCTTCTGTTGTTTTTTTATCAATCATTTTATCAATGTGACACATTAAGGACAACATTCCAACCTGGAGGACATCATTTATATTATTCTACACATTTAAGACTAAAAGCAAGTACACACTTAATAAAACCACATATTCATCAGTCGGTACTCTCCTTTAAAAAGTGACATTTTATATTTCATGAGGAGCGTTTTTCATCATAAAGAGGAAACAGTCAGCAGTAGTACATTTTATCACCCATTGGATTTTAATTAGCTGAATTTGACCTTCCCTTAAACATTTTAAACAGATTTTTCTTGTTGACTGAATCATTGTTGGAGCAGAAAGTCACATGAAGACCATAAATGTCTGATCAGAAATCATTAAACTGTCAAAGAGTTTGACAAACTGTAAGAATAGAAATGTATCCAACTCAAACCTGCTAATGTGATATCATGTGGAGGAAGACATGTGAATTACATGTTTATTTGATTTTTTCAAACAGGTTTTCTGATGCATCACTCTCCACTGTTATCTATTGAATATGTGGTTACATATTTTAAAGTATTACGTTACATTTATAGGTGTTTTTATAGGTTTCTAATGCTTTGTAATCTTTTGTAACATTATTGCAGCGATAATGAGGGCATTATTACCTTCTATTACTTCACCACTTCACTGATGCTACTACGGAAGCCTGTTAATGTCAGAACTGGAAATAAATACATTTGTCAAATGAAATGATGAAATAGCATCAAATAACAGTTAAAATGATAAATTTCATCTGCAAAAGTCAATAAACATTATGATT
The DNA here is from genome assembly GCA_037577475.1 of Chaunax sp. Z400. Lineage (NCBI taxonomy): Eukaryota > Metazoa > Chordata > Actinopteri > Lophiiformes > Chaunacidae > Chaunax > Chaunax sp. Z400. The sequence continues at coordinate 32,735,546 of CM075185.1, forward strand.
TTACAGTGGCCAGAACGTATTTTAACTGAAAACTTACTTAAAGTGTTGCTTTAAATGAAAAATTGAATTATTGATTCCTGCCTTTTCATATCTGTTTCCTGATGGAAACATGCTCTCATCATGTGATCATCCCTGGAGGGTTTTTCCTGTCTGACATGTAGAAGGAAGAGATTCTGTCATCAGCTCTAATGTTTGACTAAATGAGCTTCTGCTCCTGTTTTTTTTTCCTTTCAGTGGATCATTCATTATTTCCTACGTGGTGTTGTAAATATTATTAGTATTTTTACCTGGAAATATCTGTTCTGCTATAATTTTATATAGGCAGACTTTTATTGTACTATTTTTTCTACATTTTTGAGGAATGTACTGTTTTTAAATACCTTAATATAAGAGACAGAGAAATCATGCAATAGAACATTCCTCTTTTAATCTTTGTCAGTTTATGGTGGTTAAAGGTTTAAGATAGTTTTTTTTATTAAACCAGATTACTAAAATAATAAACAGTCACAAAATGAGGTAAAATATACGCATGCTTTTTTTTCTTTGTATCAAATTACATAGGTGGTAATCAGGATAAATACTACGACAGTAACTAAGTACTTAGATTGCTTTATGACAGATGATCATCTCTTCTTTGCCTCAGGCTGACCAGCAAGTTTTAGTTTCTTAAACTAAAACTCACAACTCACACACACACACACACACACACACACACACACACACACTCACACACACACACACTCACACACACACACCTCTGACTGACATGAAACCAGCAGACAGCTCTATAGTGGCTGAGCTGTGAGGCATCAAGACTTAAAATCACAGACAGCCAACCCAGTACTGGTCTACCTTCACAATAAAAGCACAGGGGTGGTTACTGTCAGTGGAGGGGTCAGTGAGTTTCCCTTTGTTTGTTTGGTGCAGACTGAAATATCAAAAACACAATTATTGAAAGATGGTTGAATATTTGTCCAGATTCATAATGGCAATAATATATCATATTATTTACACAGATTACATCTTTAAGTTCCTGAAGTGACATGTTAAGGACTGAATTACCAAACATTTATAAATGATGGTAGTTAGTTAGCTCCACTGCACAGAGTATTAGTCATGAAACAGTGAATACAGTTAGCATCTTACCAGAGGAGCTAAAAACAGTAAACTATAGTGAAATGTACAGAGTATATATTGACAAAAATCCCTAAATGTACAGCAGCATTTAAAGCACATTTCTCTGTCATTTAATCAAAGATTTTAATAGAAATAATGTAATATATTTCACAGACCTCAGAGGTTTAGGATGAAGCTACTATGAAGTGTCTCTGAGATGCCCTCCCAATGAAGAAACGTGATGCAACACCATTTAGACTGCTCTACATCCCATAATATCAGTTTGTCTCTAAGGAGTTGATAATTCTCTGTAATATCTGAGTCACATAATAAAACCCTTTTAATTTGAACCAGGGTTTCACCATGAATACATGCTGACTTCCTGTCTGCTGGTTCCCTTTTTATATGATTCACCCTGGCCCTCAGACAGCCTGCGTCCACCACTGCTAATATAGTACAGGATGAACAGTAGGACATTACAGGCTTCATAGTTGGAGTAGCAGAGGTGAGTATACAGTATTATGAAGCCAACAGGAGCCAGCTGTGATGGTCTATGACGTATTATGAGTACTTTTACTTTAGATGCTTTTTGTTGCTAATACTAAAGTAATATACTGACTTGTCGGAAAGTAGGCTATTTTTAGAGTGATATGTCTACCTTTAATATGAGAGCGTTCAGAGACCACGCACCTCCCTCCAAAGGGTTTCTTCTCCCCATAAGTTACCTTCCTACTAATATGCAACACCTAGATGATTTCAGCAGGAGAACATGGAATGAGGATCCCTCCAGAACTTTGGTCAGAGGTAGGACAGCTGTTCCAGAAGAGTCAGCCTTTCCTGTTTCACTGATTCGTCACTAAATGTGATCACTGCTGCGATCCTGATCCTTCCTCTGATAAAAGCTTCATGCAGATCTGTCTATAGGCTCATTTATGTTCCCTCTATGGATGAAAATAAATGTCAGTTTCAAACAGTCTGTCCGTCAGCGGCCACATACATCCATGCATCCATTATCGATACATCCACAAGAGGACAGCTAAGAGTCAAACGTTTCAACAACGATAAAAATAGCGATGGTTGTGATGTATAGTAAATAAAAAGCGGAGGCAGCGATGGACTCGGCGCTGGTCTGTGAGGTCATTAAATGCATCACGACATGTAGATGGAGAGTGTTTCTACTTTTTCACCTCACTTTTTTCCTCATCTCAGTAGACATTTGTCGTGTCTTGCCCCCCACCATTTCTGGTGGTACTGCCCCGTTTGGTCCATTTAATCTGAAAACGTGTGCAAATAAGGAAGAAATGAACGCAGATGTAGGGCTACCTCTGTTGACCATAAATGAGCCTTAAAACGTTTTGAGTTTAAGGCTGCCCTCAGGGTTCTCTTAATTTGAAGAAAAAAAAAGATGGATTGGTCCCTTTATTTGGATCCACTCCAGAATTTACATGTTCCTTCTTTAAGTTAATGCCGACTCCTTACCAGGTTTTACAAGTAGTTTAAGTGTGATTGATTAGACTGTCCAAAAAGCCTTAAGTCTTAAAGCCTGAATACATCCCTTTATCCGGATCCATTCCAGAATTTAATGGGTTCTTCCCCTGTCACGTGCCCAACCCTCGCATAAAGTTTCATGAAAATCTGTCAGGAAGTTTTAGTGTAATCCTGCTAACAGACAGGAGGTAAGGACTCGATTACTTCTTCACCACTGGTCGGAAAGGAACATTAAGTCAAAGGCTCTTATTTTGAAGGGACCGCCGGAAGAGACGCTGAGATGTCAGCAGTTTTCACTGGAATCACAGCGACGCAGAGTTTGTTGTTGGGCTGAAAGTTCTTCCAGGTGTGTTTTACCGCGACAGGAGCGGGACGTCTGGTCCGGTGGTGTCCAGCTGGTCGTGGATCTGTCGGGGAGGAGCTGCAGCCTGATGCAGACAGGTGATGGGTGTGAGCGCGGCTCCAGGTGGGTTCTCTGGATACAACAGTACAGGGCGTTTTCTAACCTGACAGAGAAGAGATGAACAACGTGAAGAAGTGTTAGAGCTGAGAGGAGCAGTGGTTGAGAGACTATGAAACATAGTGGTTACTAGTGAGAGAGAGAGAGAAAGAAGAAAGAAGAAAGAAAAGACTGTTTTACTGCTGCCCTGTGAGTTTGTTTGGCTGAAATACTACTAGTACTTCCAGAAGTACTCAGGTCCTGCAGGAAAAGTACAAATACTTTTAATGCTTTATTAGTCCATAGTATTATACTGGAATGTGGAGGCAGTTTTACTACTTGTACTACTGAGTAGAGTAGTTCACTACTGCATGGTATCATGTATCCTCATGAGTAACTGGATGATTAGTAGTGTGATGTAAAAAATATAATATATCCCTTATGAATGTAGCGGCATACAAGTATAAATTAGCATAGAATAGAAGTAATCAAGTCATAACTACCATTACTATCAGTAGTTACATTCCACCACAGATACTACAGGACAGTAATCCCCCACCAAGGCAGCTCAGTGTGACCATAAACCACCAGTCTTGACCTCTGACCCTCATCATGTTTCAGCTACAATCTGATCTCAGGTCAGTCTGGATCATTATTATTAGTTATATCACAGTAGTGAATTTTCTGTCAGCCCTATAAATTTAAACATTCTGGATCACCAGATCCAGAATATGACTTGGATCCAGATCAGACGGATGTGTGCTAGATCTGATGGTGATGTCATCATGTCATTTTGTCATCATCACCAAAAAATTAATCACCTCTAGCATTTGCTAGGATCCATCTTTGGGGAAAATTTCATGCAAATCCATCCATTAGTTCATTAGTTTGCGTGTAATCCTGCTAAAAAAACAAACACACAGAAAAACAAACAAACAAACAAACTGAACTGATCACATTACCTCCTTGGCGGAGGTAATCAGGAGATTTGACAGCTGGGGACCATAAATTGTGGTTTAAAAGTGAGAGCCAGACGAGGTCCAGATATAAATATATATAGATATAGATATATTTTTAGATTTATTGATAGATTTATATATATATATTTATATATTTATTGATAGATTTATATTTATAGATTTATTGATAAATTTGTATATATATATATATAATTATTGATAGATTTATATATATATCTATATATATTTATAGATTTATTGATCAATTTATATATATAATATATATTTATAGATTTGTTGATAGATTTATACATATATATATGTATATATATTGATAGATTTATATATACAATTAGGTCCGTAATTATTTGGACAATGACACAATTGTTATCATTTTGCCTCTATACACCACCACAATGGATTTTAATAAAAACAATCGAGATGTGACTGAAGTGTGAACTTTCAGCTTTAATTTAAGGGGTATCACAAAAATATGGCATTTATCATTTAGGAATTACAGCCATTTTACTCAGAGTACCCCCATTATGAGGGGCTCAAAAGTATTTGGACAAACTAATACTTGGATGAAAATCCCTTGCAGTCAATGACTACCTGAAGTCTGGAGCCCATGGACATCATCAAATTCTGACTTTCCTCCCTGGAGATGCTTTGCCAGGCCTTTACTGCAGCCGCCTTCAGTTTTGTCTTCAGTAACTGAAAAGCCTGCTCTATTGGGTTGAGATCAGGTCATTGAAGAATATGCCATTTATTTGCCTTTAGAAACTCTTGGGTTGCTTTTGCAGTATGTTTTGGGTCATTATCCATCTGCACTATGAAGTGCTGTCCTATTAGTTTAGCAGCATTTGGCTGAATGTGAGCAGAGAGTTTACCAGTGCATTCTTTCTTTTAAGAATGTACCAAACTTGATTTGGCCACTCCTAAAGTTTTTGCTATCTCTCCGATAGATTTATTTTGTTTTTTCAGCCTAATGATGGCCTCCTTCACTTGCATTGATACCTCATTGGACTTCATATTGATAGCTCCACGCAAACAGCTACCAAATGCCAATTCAACACTTGAAATCAACTCCAGACGTTTTATCTGCATCATTTGTCTTGAAGTAATGAGGGAACAGACCACACCTGGCCATGAAACTGCTTGTCAGTCACTTGTCCAAATACTTTTGAGCCCCTGATAATGGAGGTACTCTGAATAAAATGGCTGTAATTCCTAAATGGTAAATGCCATGTTTTGTGAAGTCTGCACTTCAGTCACATCTTGATTGTTTCATTTCAAATCCATTGTGGTGGTGTATAGAGGAAAAATTATAAATATTGTGTCATTGTCCAAATAATTACGGACCTAACTGTATATAGATATAGATATATCATATAATGAATTATAAATCTCCTAACCATGACTGTAAACCAGTAAAAACACTCTATTAAATCCATCAAAACAAAAACATGTAACTGAGACGGGATTGTCTGAGAGTCTACCTCTGAACTCGGACAGTCTTCTGACTAGAACATCATTCTGTATTATGATGTCATCGGTGTGTGAACAACAATCTACTTGACATATGAACAGCTGTGATATTATTCATTATGAAACAATCAATCAGATTTGTTTTATTTATCTATGGAAGCTGTCTCTTTAACTCCTACCTATAACTGATAATCACCTGTTTCTCAACCAATCAGATAACCCATTTTTCAGAAATGAGTTGACAGCCTGTAGTTTAGACTATATTCACGCCTGAGGGTAATAAGGATAAGATGGAGAACAATCATACTGGAACATACTGGGAACACTGGGACTGTGAAACCTCTTTTTCCTACAATGTCAACATGCATTATGAACATGTAATAATATATCTGAACATTATGTTCAGATACAATTATAGTTTTCTTTATTTGGTTACTTTAAACGTCTGTCCTAACAAACAAACTGTAAAATGAATATGGAAATGCAAAATATGAGCTGCTTAAACTTGACTACTTAGCGTATGTTGATTTAATGTAGATATCCTTTAAACCTCAGCTGATCTTTGAATGCAGATTAAATTGAAATGACACACACTACTATTTTCAATGTCAAAGCAAAAACATATGACATATGGTGATACCATATGAGTCCATGTGTCTCTTTTCCTGAATCCTTTATCCCATAGGAGTCATCAAACCCATCAAAGTCATCCAGGAAGTTAGGGTTAGGGAACAAATCAGGTTGTCGGATCACCATTTCAGCCATTCTGTCAGTTGTCATCAAGTCCATCACCTGAGCCATTTGAAAGCCAGCCTTAGCATCCATCTGTTTGTCCATGGCCTTCAGACATTGTCTCCTCAACACGGGTACGATGCAACGTGCCAATAGAAAAACTACAATCAGAACTATTAATGCACTGATTCCTATTTTTACCAAAATCGCTCCCCATTTTCCCAAAGTTTTGTCTAGCCAATCCCATGACCAGTTATCCTTGCCAGCATTCTCTCTAAACTCCTGCCTCAATCCCCGAATTTTATCCATTGCTACGGAAAATGTTCCATCAGGTGCAGTATCATTGGGTATGAATGTACAAGAATATTCTCCGAACATTAGACATACTCCTCCCTTTTCAGCCAAAATCCAATTTAAGGCTTGTCTATTCTGCCATGCCATTCTACTTGTTTCATGCAGCTGTACACCTAACGCCTTAAGGTCCTCATTAGTGTAATTGATGAATCTCTGTTGGTTATAATAGATGTAATTTATCCATTCAACATTTTTCTGTGTGCCTGTGCAAAGGCACAATGACTATTCTTCGTCATACTTATTCTGCCTTATTATTTATATTATTATTATAATTATTATTAGGGCCCGAGCAACGAGGGCGCGAGGACCCTATTGTTCTGCAAGGAGTTTTTTATAATTCTCCTTTTTCTGCCAAATGAATCGCCTTTTTGGGGACTTGCCACTACTCAAAAACTCATGAAAGTTGCCAGAAACATCAGTCGTGGCAAAAATTTACATGTGATCTGGGGCCTCATTTATAAATACTGCGTACGCACGAAAGAAGGCGCACGCTTTCTCCGCAATCCGTGGGATTTATAAAAAGCAAACTTGACTGAAGAATGTGCGGTCCTCCACGGCAACTCTGACCCATCCGTACGCACAGAAATGGAGAAACGGGGAAACTACGACTCAGGTGGTGAAAGGATGAAACGGAGAAACGGAGTGTGAAATTAATACCAGTGTGTGAAATAAATCCAAATATAACCACTCAAAGCCAATTTGACAAAAAATAATTAAACAGATGTTTGATTGATCCTCCGTGGAGAATAAATACAAACAGATATATCTGTCATTGCAAACGAACAGTCAGATGTTGCTGTCATCATCAAATAATATTTATATGTTATTGAAATTCATTCTTATAAATAAAAAAGTAAACTGTCGGTCAAAAGACGTTTACACAGAAGTCATTTCTGATGCAACATTCCGAAGTGCAGTTTCATTTATTGGTTTTATATAGGCTATAGTATATTTTTGTTTCATAGTGTGTTAGTATACTACTAGTATTGGCTCTTACTTTGATTTATCTCTAAGTTTTAAATGTGTTTTGTGCAGTGGGCTTTGTAACCGTGCTTGATATCTGCTATAACAATAACATCATTATTATCATCATTATTAATAATTTAACATGTCACACAGAACCGTTTGTCATTTACAATACGGATAATTCCCACACCTGGATCTTTTTAGGTTTCATCAAATGGGTGGGTATAAAAAGGAGTCTTATCACAATGCGTAATGACGTACAATGGCTGATTTGGCACTGTTGGAAGATGTGGCGAACGGACGACTTCGAAGGGAGCGATTCTTCAGGGACCATCAGGACCTTCTGGCCAATGATGACGAGTGGCTGATGAGTCGTTTCCGACTTCCACGAGTGGTCCTTTTGGATCTCTGTGCTGCTCTGGGCCCAGCATGACAGCGACGCACCCATAGGAACCATCCCGTGCCAGCCCACATTCAAATCCTTTCAACGCTCGGATTTCTGGCAACCAACACATTTCAGAGGGAGCTGGCTGACAGGTCAGGGACATCCCAGCCAACTTTCAGCTGTGTTATGCCAGAAGTCGTAGCTGGTATAATTAGTTTGTCGCACCTGTACGTAAAGTTTCCTTACAGGGTGGGTGAACAGGCAAACAAAAAAGCGCCAAATGTAATCGGTGCTATTGACTGCACGCATGTTGCTATAAGGGCCCCGAGCAACAATGAATTTGCGTTCATCAATCGCAAACATTTTCATTCTATCAATGTCCAAATCATATGTGATGCGGACATGTTACTCACAAATGTAGTGGCTTGGTGGCCTGGGTCAACCCACGACTCATTTATATTGAGACACAGTGGTGTTGGGCGCAACCTTGATGCTGGAGCTGTGCGTGATAGATGGCTTCTAGGTGAGAATAATCACCTTAGAAACATTATCTTTTGTTTTAGCTGTCTAACCTGTTCAATAACCTTCTAGGAGACAGTAGATATTCCCTCAAGTGGTGGCTGCTCACCCCTTTCCTCAACCCACAGAGCGCAGAGGAGAGGAACTATAATGTGTGCCAAAGCCAGGCTCGAGCTGTTGTGGAGCACACCATCGGGCTCCTGAAGGGCAGATGGCGATGCCTTGATGCTTCAGGAGGGATCCTGCTTTACAAGCCCGAAAAGGTGTGCAACATTGTGAGGGTGTGTGCTGTGCTTCACAACGTGGCGCAGATGAAACATGTGTCATTACCCCCTGACGCAGATGGTTGTGTTGAACCGGACCGCGACCCCTTTCCCCAAACATTTGTGGCAAACACTGGTGCCATGCTCCAGCGTGTTAATGTGATGCATCGATTGTAAAAAGAAAACACGAGGTATGGAAATGACATTATTTATTTGTCATAACTTTAATGAAGTGCTAATGTCACCCAACACATCTTTGATTTCTCGCAATTCTTTTGCGACTTCTTTAATGGCACTGATTGTATAAGTTTGCCCCTGCAGAACAGCCTCTGTGATGACACGACCGCTGCTGGAAGGTCGGGCGCACAGGGTGGAGTGGAGACGCCCGGGCACACGTGGTGGAGTGGAGACGCCGGGCGCACACCTTTCCTCTGCTGCACCACCGCTGACCCCGCTGGAACATGCAGCAACTACAAAAGAGAAACTATTTAGTGAATAAAGTCTCACTCACGGCCTCGGTCACCTGCTGCCATTGTGAGGCCTTTTTGGCTTTCGTTACACCGGCAGAGTGTCCTCCAAATAGAATTGCTTTTCTCGTCTCCACCTCTCCGACAAGAATTTCAACTTCACATTTCGTTTTTTTGCCCGTTTTTCCATGATGCTCGTCGTTGATTCAGTACTCGTTAATATTAATCAGGGGCGTTTCACTGGCTTTATATAGGCAACTGTGGGCGTGTCATGAAGCTCGCACAGGTGTGCCACATTTAGAGAAGTTTGTGATTTATAAAGGGAAATCAGCGTACGACGCACTGTTTTGTATGGCGCACTGTTTTAAAACTCCGAATATTTTTGTGCGCACGCAAATCGTGTTTTTGTCCATACGCCAGCTTCTGACGCCAATCCTACACACAGTTTTATAATTGAGGCCCCTGGTGATTGGAAATGGGCGTGGCAAAATGGCTCGCTAGCGCCCCCTAAAGTGCAGCCCCTGCCTCCAGTTTAATATACATGTACAAAACTCGATATGCATATGTAACTGGCTGAGAACGACAAAAACATCTCTTGGAGCACTGCCATTAAACAAGGAAGTCAGCCATTTAGATTTTTGTGGCTATTTTTTTTGCCATTTTTGGAAAATCACACACTTTGTATTTTAACGAACTCCTCCTAGAGATTTTACCTGATCAATTTCAAATTTGCTCAGTACTATCAAAACCCCATGAGGATGAAAACTTGCTCAAATCCTGAGTTTTCGTTGAACAGTGTGGGCGTGGTCAGGCTTCAAATTTGGTCAAATTTTGATGTTTCGCCATGAAACAGAAAGTTTTCATAACTCCATTGTCTAAGGTCCAATCTGTATCAAACTTCACATGCTGGTTAAGAGTCCAGCCTAAAGACATCCACATGACCAAATTTAGCTATAGTCACAGCGTCACCTAATGGCAACAGGAAATGACATATTTTACGTTTTGATACACTACTACTAGGCCGTTGAGCATATTGCCTTCAAATTCAGTGAGAACAGCTATAACAAGTCGGTGATGCAGAATTCTGAAGCTTGTGCGTTTTCGTGCAAAGTGGTAGGCGTAGCTGTGCGGCAAATGTTGATGTTTCGCTGTGAAGCAGGAAGTTGTTATAACTCTGCTGTCCGTGTTCCAATCTGCCCCAAACTTCACACGTTTGATAAGAGTCGCGCCCTGAACACATCTATATAGTTAAATTTGATAATAGTCACAACGCCACCTAGTGGCCACAGGAAATTATATACTTCAGAATTTCACGTGCTACTGTCAGGCCCTTCACCACAATGATCTAAAATTTGGTCAGTAAAGCCATAAGGCCTTGATGAAGCATTATTGTAAATATTGTGAGTTTGGGTCAAATGGCGTTGGCGCAACGTTTGATGTTCGCCATCAAACAGGAAGGTGGTGTTGAGAGGCCAGGGAAGCTCAGATTCTCACCAAAATTGACACGCTCATCAAAGGTGGTACTACTTACGATCTCATATGGTTTACAGGAGCGGTTGTAGCAAATTGGCTCCACAGCGCCCTCTGGAAAACTTCAAATAAGCATATCTGAGTCTGTGTTTAACCTACATGTATGAAATTTGGTAGACATGTTTATAGGCCCACCCTGAAGACATCTACAGAACAATATTGAGTAACAGTGATAGGGTCACCTGCTGGCAAATGCAAAAATGCGTCGTGTGACAATTTTAGTTTGATTTTGATTACGTTTTCGTGGTGTGGCCTTCAAATGATATAGTCAAACATGAGTCAAAATTATTAGGTGGTGTCTAGCGCCACATAGTGGACAAAATAAATCACAATCCCTCCATCAGTGTCCATAATTTATGCAAATATAGAACCTTGCATTTATCCAGGTGTGCAATAATGAGGCCAATGATTGTGCATGGCCCAACGGGCACACACCCCGATGGGCACCGGGTACGAGGGCCTGTTCAATGCTGCTTGCAGCTTTAATTAGTGTGGATGCTTTGCAGCCACGCTACAGTTATCTTGTTCTTTCTTTTTCTTTTTCTTCTATTTCTTCCGTACGTTTTTTGGCAGTCAACTACTTCCGCATACTTCAACGTAGAAACTTCATTAAAATGTCAAAATAATCAGCTCAATTAGGACATGATCGGCTCTATTCAGATTTGTCATATCTATCATAATTTCTAAGATATTCCCAATTTTCCAAGAAAAATTCCCCATTCATGCCTATGGGAAAAGTTCCTCAAAACTTCAAATTCTTCATACCTTTCAATGATTCACTAATCCTTCATACTTTCAGCTAGAAACACCATTCAAAGTTCCAGGCGTTCAGACAGGTTTCAACTTTTCAAAAATCATTCAACTAATTCTGTATCATTCATAGTTTTCACTTAATCCTTCCTCAAACTTCATGTAGTTTCAGCGTTTCACCCAATCTTAGAGTGAGAGCTGGGATCTGCTAGAGTGAAGAGAGGACAGAAAATAAAACATAAATGGACCAACAAAATTGCCCACACACCAACAATTTTGACTCTAAAGCCATAAAACTTACAGAAAACGTAGGAAAACTTGTCATGCTTCAATTAAATGTACCTACATAAGTGTGGCACTTAAGGTTTGGGCTAATTGAACCTCCAAACACCAAGAGAAACCTCAAACTGTCCCACCTGCGCCCATATTAAATCTTGTCTCACAGTCTGCCAAAACTCTGAGATGATCAAAAATGGTCATATTTTCACTTAATCCACACAAAAGCACACCATTGCGTTCAGCTGGGTCTGAGAATACTCATGGTCCGGTCATTTCACCAATATAACCTACGGTGTGGCCCTGGCAGTGCTTTTCTGAGGGGTGACTTTTGACTCTCTACAGTATGTGTTTGCGTGACTCAGCATTTCTCACACACCTGGTGCTAATTATAGCTGGTAATGCATTTAATCCCTCTGCCCTCTCTGAATGTCTCACTGACAGTTACAGCTGATGTCATTGGCTAAATAGCTACAGTCAGTTGGTTCCTCTGTTCTGATTGGTTGATTGATCTTTGCTGTCTCTCTGCCTAAAAACATCTAGAAGGGAGTTGGCCATCTTGATTCAAGCACTCATCTCAGCTCATACCTCCATTCTTCTAAACTGTTAGTGAATTCAAATTTCTCTTCTTCCTCCTTTCTCCTCATTATCCTTCCTGCTCCTCTCTCCTCTTTTTCTCTGCTGTTTCCTCTGTTAGTGTTTAGCTATTCACTTCATCTGTTTGATATTGAGGCAGCAGTCAATTGCAATGAATTTAATCTTTTTGATTATTTTCAGCCAATTCCTTTTGCCTTTCTGCTATATTTTGACACTCACTTCAGTGTACATCATCCACACGCATTTTCTCCAGGAAATGCATTTTTCTAGTTATTATTATTATTATTATTCCACTTTTTCGCCACGTAACTAGTCTTGCAGCATTGCCAGCACATGCACAAGACATACATCAAACCTTGCAGCTCGATTGGGAATAGTCTTCTATGACTTTTAGTAATGATTGGCAAAACAGTTTTTGCAAAAATCACAAAAAAATGCAAAGACTTGTCCCATAAGAAATAATGGGAAAAGATCTCAAACGCACCCCACTTTGCGGCTCTGTAAGTTCGTCCCCCCTTCACGTAGAAACATCAGTCAAAGTTTAAACAAGTAACAATTGGGACTTTATTCTTCTGAGTCTGCATTTTGATATCCAAAACGGTTTTTACACAATCACAGTTTAAGTTTGGGGTAATTTCTGCTTCCTTTTAGATTTTATAATGAGTGTGTATTGCACAGAGCTAGTTTTAGTGTTTTGATGCCGCACAGCCATGTTTCATCAATAACAACCTCTACCTCATATTGTTTCTCGCCTTCACCTAATTCAGATGGAATGGGCATGCTACCTTCCCATATGCACGTTGTATGTATGTCCCTCTTTTTATGTTTATCAGCATGCAACTGACTAGACACAATGGAGGCATTTTCAAACTCTACTGACGATGCTGGCATAGGTTCTGGTCTAGCATGGGTTGGAATGTGTGTAGTTGCATCATACTCATCTGCTTCATAGCTGTCTGCTTCATTCTGGGCCAGCTGGGTTGGTGTCTGGATGGCGCCTTCTACGCAGAAGGCCTTTATCATCTTCACCGGGCTCAGTGATGCTTGTTTCTCCATTGCTCGAGTTCCTGACAACAGCCACATTTGGCAAGTTACTCTCACCAGTAGGTGTAATAGAGACATTTCGTTTTTCACATTCCTCCACTTCACTGTCCTTCTTATCTGATTCATCTTCGTTGGAGCTGGTCTGGCCTTGGTGCGGTGATTCAGATGATACCACGTTGTGCTTCCTTCCACCTGAACCACCGTTGGCGTTGCTCGCACCACTTTGTAGGGTCCTTCTCGCCTTGGCTCGTGTCACTTTCTCCGAAAAACCTTAATGTAGACCTGGTCCCCTGGCACCACTGGCCTCTCGGGCTCCTGGCTGGAGTCTGGTTCTTGTCTCTTTTCCTGCAGGTAGATAGATCTATGGATGGCAGTGCTTCATATAACCTTTCATTTCTATTTGCAGTTGCTCAAGAGGGGGTCCCTTGCAGAGGCCCCTTAACTGAGGTGCTGGCATAGGTCGGCCTGTTAGCATTTCATGCGTTGTTAGATGCGTGCTTCTGTGTGTTTGCATGCGATAGCTCATTAGCGCAAGCGGCAAAGCATCTACCCAGTTTAGGTTTGGTGCTGGCACAAATCTTGTTTAGCTTAGCTTTCAACGTTCCGTTAATTCTTTCGACCATGCCCTGACTTTGGGGATGATATACGGCCCCTAGGCGCTGTTTGATTCTTAGCTGTTGTAGAATCCCCCTGGCGATTTTCTGTATGAATGCTGACCCATTATCTGAACTTATTTCTGATGGTATACCAAACCGTGGGATAACGTCCCCAATCAGAAACTTGACAACAGTCTCAGATCCGAGATCTTTGGATGGTGTTGCTTCAACCCATCAACTAAATCGATCAATTACGAATAGCATGTAGCGTTTTCCATGCATCGATTTTATCATGTCTACATAGTCAATGACCAGATGTTTAAGCGGTCCTTCTGGGACTGGAATGTGTTCCACTGGTGTTTTTATTCCTTTTCGCACATTGTTTTGAGCACAAATTTCACTGGTTCAACACTTCTTCAACCATCGCTTGCAGATATGGTGACCAATAGCCTTGTTTCATCTTCTTTATCACTTCCCCCCTCGCACAGTGATCTACACTGTGCGTCTCTGAAATCAGTCAACAATGACACAGGTGCAATCAGCAGTCCTTCACGTGATCTCCACAAACCTTTTTCATCAACTGTAGCCCCCCCTCTGTAGCCAGATAGTCTGCTCACTCTGACCCGCATTTTGCTGTATCAAAATGATGTCTTCAGGTGTGACTACAGGTTCTAATGACACTACAGATGCCAAAATGGCCATTGTACACTTGGATGCTGCTTTTGCAGCCTCATCCGCAGCATTGTTTCCCCTTGCGATGTCATCATTCCCTTTCCGATGTGCTTGACACTTGATGATTGCAAGCTTCGTTGGAAGCATCATTGCTGAAATTAAATCACCTATCTTTTGTCCATGCATACATGTTATGTTGATTAGATACATACAACAAGAATGGTTTGTCATAATCAGGTGTTGCCAGAGAGGGAGCTCTCTCAATGTCCTGTTTGATTGTTTCAAATGCTATCATGGCATCATTTGTCCAATGCAAGGAGGCTTTTAGTGATTGACTTCCCGCTTCCTTAATTATCTCTCTAAGTGGAGCAGTTTTTTCAGCATAGTCTTCAATCCATTCAGAGCTGATTCCTGTCATCTCCAAAAATGTCATCATCTGCCCAACAGTTTGTGGGCATGGAGCCTTACTCACTCCTTCTAACTGAGAAGATGTGAAATAGCTTCATGGGAGATCATTCTCCCCAGATACTCCACTTGTGGTTGGCAGTATTGTAGCTTTGTTTGGGAGGCTGTATGCCCTCCTTCTGCCAACCTCTGGAGTATCTTGATTGAATCTCAATGACAGTCATCGATTGTTGGTGAGCAGATCAATCTACATATTGTATTAGTGTGCTGTTGATTGCAAGGCCTTCAAGGGCCTGTTTCAGGACCTGATTAAACACATGAGGGCTATGCTTAAAGCCCTGAGGAAGTCGAGTGTAGCTGTATTGCTTTCCTCTATATGTAAAGGCAAAGAGTTGTCGAGAGTCTTCAGATAGTGGAACACTGAAAACAGAACATAAATCAATTACTGTAAAATATTTTGCATCAGGTGGCACATTTGTGAGAAGGGTGTGAGGATTTGGCACCTCTGCAGGCCAATCTTGCAAAACTTCATTTACTGCTCGCAAATCATGAACCAGTCGATGTTTTGATTTG
The DNA here is from genome assembly GCA_037577475.1 of Chaunax sp. Z400. Taxonomy (NCBI): domain Eukaryota; kingdom Metazoa; phylum Chordata; class Actinopteri; order Lophiiformes; family Chaunacidae; genus Chaunax; species Chaunax sp. Z400. The sequence continues at coordinate 32,751,165 of CM075185.1, forward strand.
TCTGCTTTTAGCACTGGCAGTATAGGAGTGTTGCAGTTGCTGTATGTCTCAATCAACACTCCTGCTTTCACCAGTCCTTTGATTGTTTTACTAATGCCTTCTTCGGCTTCTGGTTTCTGGTGGATATTGTGAGTGATATGGCAGTTTCACATTTGGTTTTAGTTCTATTTTGAAAGGATAAGCTGATTTGACTAACCCCACATTAGTGTCTCGTTTTGACCACACGTGATCAGGAACATGCATTAGCATGTCTTCCATCAAAACATTTTTACTTTCCACTACTTCAGGTGTGTTTTGCAATGTTTTCCGTGCTGGAATTGTTATTACTTGCGGTTTTGCTATTATGGATGTTCCGCAGAGAATTTTAATCATGGTTTCATTGCTTGAAGAAAAAATTAATGGATTATCAGTTTTCTGCCATTTGGTGTGGGTTGCGACTCGCATCATTGGTCCAAGGTCTTTTGATTCAAAGATTTCATTTACCAATAAGGTGATGTGTGGAACAGACTCAGGCACATTGTACCATTTTGAAATAGATGAGTTAGGTTGCACGCTCAGGGCTGCCCCCTGTTTTCCTATTATAATATGTTGTGTTATCAATTCAACCTTCACACCTTTCGTCGCTTCATCCCACCTTTCTTCAAACACTGTGCTGCATGTGGAGTCATAAAACATTTAACAGTGATAGTCGGAGAATGGATCTTTAGCTTTTGGAATTTGGATTCAGATAAATTTTTCCCATTGTTTAAGACTTTTCATTACTGGTTTAGTGATATCACCTAGGCTATAGACTTTTGCGATTTCTGATTGTGCACACATTTGAAAATCTAATCCAGAGCCATCGATATACACGCGTTGTGGCGAACACCAGATTTTGATTTTTAATTTACATAATGCATCTCTTCCCAACAAATTAACTGGTTTTTGGTCGGACACCAAGATTGGTATTTTAACTTCACCACCTTCAGTGGATAGACGTACTGGAGCTGTCATTGGAATAATCCCACTGTTTCGACAAATTTGCCTGACATGGTGTGTGGCATAACCAGGACTTACACAGGTATAAGTAGTTCCAGTGTTGACCAGCATTGGTGTTTGCCTATCTTCTAATTGGACCTGTAAAATTGGTTCCTTATCAGCTCCAATTGTGACAGTTGGAAACTGACCCTCCCCTGTAAGATTCTCTGGGCACCCCTAGTAACCATATTTTGGGCCTGCCCATGGATTCACTGGGCCTCCACCTACACATTGAAAGGGCTGAGTCTCACGACCCTGTTCCATCCATCCAAAAGCCGGACGTGGTCTACGGCAGTTCTCTTGGATGTGACCGGGCTCTCCACATCTGCACCTGCGTATTGGTGCCCTTTGACCTCCGGAACTTGGGCAAGGGGGTGGTTGTGTCATTGCACCATACCTTTGTGTGTTCGGCTGTTGTGAATAAACATTAACAACCGAAGGTGGTTGTGTGGGAGATGCAGGCCATTGTGCACCAGGTGGCTGTACTGAAGCTGCCTTTGGTGCCTCATAACTTGTAGCACCATTCACCACTGGTGCTAAGGTCTTTATTTTGATCTTGATTTGTAAGTCATTAAGTTGTAGTTGCACAACTTTTCTTTGGAGACTCCTCTCTTGGTCTCTCAGCTTTTGCTCATCTCTTCTGTATTTTTCTATGGAATGTACCACGTGATCACAGAATTCTCTGTGAGGCATTTATGTCAGTCCCACAACATCCTCCAGCCTGCTCTGCACTCACTGCCTCACCGACTGAGTTCCTGAACAGAGTTGTCAACACAGGACTGCCCTCAGCGTCCTCCTCAGTCTCTTGTTTTTTAACCTTTTAAGTTGTCAGTTAATATATGCAGCTGGATTCTCACTTTCAGAGAGGCTCCCCTTCAACGCTTTAGGATATATTTTTGCAGGGTATTCAGCCCGCAAGGCTGTCCACAGCACAGCTTGATGTGCGTTGAACTCAGTCCCATCAGTCCTGGGATTCAACATCCAACCATTTCCACTGTGCTGTAAAATGTTCTCCATAGTGGAAACTCCAAGACTTTGTGCCCACGTGGCCTTAATATCTCCCAAAGCTAGCATTTTGCAACTGTCTCTTCCTCGAATGCCTTTATCCACTTTCCAACCCCCTCATGGACGTCAGGCAGTCTAGAGATCAGCCCCGCAAGGTCGAGAGATTGCCACGGTATATAATGGCCTTGAGTTCCTTTTACCAAAATCGGATATTTGCCAGGGTCATCTCATTTTGTCCTGCATAGCAGTCCAATATTTGCAGTGCTTTTAATTTGGTTGCTTTTTTTTCTGTACAACAGTGCTTTGGGATTGGATTTTGTGCCTTACCGCTTGCAGGGGAAGTTTGGTCCAGGTTAAGGTTAAATCTGGATCCAGGGTGACCTGCAGGAGGATTAAGATTTCCTGCTTCTACTTCTAAAATGGCAGGCGGGGGAGGGCAGGTTGTGAGAGGATTAGGGAGGTTATCAAGCAGATTAGGGAGGTTATCATTATCATTAAGTTCAAAGTCTCCATTGATCTTAACAGTTCCTACCAGAGATGGATATAGGCCTGCAACGTTTGTTAAGTTCTGCTGCTGGTCTTTTTTATCCACCTTTGCTTTTGTATCTCTTAATTTGATCAGAGCATCTTTTATGTTTTTTCTGTATTGGTCACCTTCTGATTTGAACAATTTTATTAATTCCAATTCTCTGTCCCTCTTTTGTTGACGCTTTTTGCTCTTGTCTTATGGTTTGTAATCCTTTTTTCGAAGTTCCATATCCTCACACACCCACATCAAACGTACCCTCTGTTGGCCATGCAGAGCTTAGCCTGTTTGTGTGTTTTTTTCCATTTGTCTGAAATTTTCTGAATGTCTTTTACGAATTGTGGGTGCTTAATTCCCACAATGGCCTCTGGTGTTGTACTCATTTTATCTGTTTGCTGTTCAGCTGAGATTCAGAAATGTTCCAATATTAGATATATTGTTGGTTTAATTCAATGTTTACTTTACACTTGAGTAATCTTTTGCCACTCTTTATGTAAGCTGAATGATTATTTTAAAAACAGGAAGTCATAGAAGCAGGAAGTAGATCATTTTGAGTAAGTAATTTAAAAATGACTTATTGTTATTATAGATAAGTAGATACTTCAGTAACAATGTGAATTTTCCAATGAGTAGATACTAAAACCCGATTAACTGATTGAGTAAATAGTTTTATTCAATGGTGTATAGTTTAGTTGCTTAGTTCCTCATCTATTGAAGAGGGGAGACAGACCTTCTGCAGCACCTCACTAGTTTGTCAGCCAGTTTTAGATTTCTAAAGTCAGTGCACTTGAAAGGAGGGGTAAGCACCTCCTCCTCCTCACAGAGACAACGCCCACTGGGTCGGCCTCTCTACTGCCGTGATTGTCAGTTGTGTTTCCGGCAGCAATGAGGACACATCTATAATGCAAAATGTACGCATACAACACTGCAGATACGTCCACTCACATTAACAAACCCACGATTGTTTAGCACTGTTTTAACACTATTTTGACATTATTTTACTCAACCAAGAGGTATAGCGGCACACCACGATTCAACTACACAAAACACCACTAAAATGATGCAGGATTTACTGTCACAAAACTCTAGTTTAACAGCAAAGTGTTGAAATTCCCCACCCTGTCAGAGTAAATTATCAAATGCAGTCCGTTAGTAGATTATTAAACAACACAACATTCATTCAATCATCAAACTGTATGCATATACAGTATATATACAACGATTTATGTACAGCAAACAAATATGCCAAGAGTAGAGGGAGTAGAAAAGAGAGAGAGAAAGGAGGGAGGGAGAGGGAAACAGGTTGAGAATTCTCTGGACAACTGAGAGCGCTCTGGAATTACACAGTCAGTCTTTGTCAGTCCGTCAGTTTAACCATTTCAGGTTAAAATGGGGCTCTTTGCACAGCTACAATAATTCTACTAATTTAATAACAAATTATTTAATATGTGTAACTTTTACCTCTAATTTATTCGTGTTTTAAATTTTATTAGGAGATATTCTCGGGCATGTGCTTATGTAACTCTACGTCCTTCCACCGGAGGCTCATTTATCTTACAGGGAAATGGAAGAAAGTGGTTATTTCAGTCCAGCTTTCTTCCTTATTGACCTCGGGGAATCTCCTATAGTCAATTATCTATCTATTTTATACAGCTTTGTGTTATTTAATTTTTGTGAGGTCTATTTTTAGCTCTCAACAGTTATAATTCTGTGTCACTTATAGTTTCGACATAGATTATTTCTGCCCTCTAGAGACTGTAAAAAAATGTCAGAGTTTCAGAGTCAGTTAAGCCCCGGCCTTCACTGTTTTTTCACAGTTTAGGCAGAGCTCCAGCCAACAAGATTCTCCTTGTCTACTGAGTTGCCTCACCTATATATATTAGTCAAGTCTTACACAACATCCAGCTGAAGCCTGCATTAATTATGCACTCTTTTTAACTACTGGGGTCTCAATAACACAATAAACAAACTTATCACAGCTGCTTTCCTATGCCAATTAAACAGTTGTAATGACAATAAACATCAATTTCAATTTCAGCAGCTGCCTGCATGCAGAAACTAAGCATCAACTGCAAACACTTGTTCCTCATTTAGCCACTGGTTCATATTTTTGAAAGGAACAGACATCACTTAAAGAATCTTCACTCAAGCGAGGCCACGCTGTATTTGAGAATCAAATGTCTCTTACCTTAGTTAGGCGCCTCAGCGTTTTGACGCCCAGATGTGAAGATGCTTCAAGATCTGCCTTAGTTCCCAGGATCAAAACCATGTTGGGCGCCAATTTATGTGGTGGTGAATAGCAAAGAAAGACGAGGAGACTTTGGTTTGCAGTCGACGGGATCATTTACTGTCATTCCAATATCTTCCAATACATGACACATGACATGATGGACACAATAGCGACTCTGCTGCAGTTTTATACCTTTTAATACACACATCATCACTAGACTAACAGAGTGTAGGGTCGCTTTGGTACTTTGGCTGGGTTACTTTGGCCTTGCAATACACACTCATGCGTGATCTTACATAATATTTGGCATAACCCTCTGGCTCCATGTCTGTTCCCTGTTCATTAAAAGTCCTTACACGTTCTGTTTAAAAATGACTTCTGAAGCCACTCGTATGAAGATAAAATGAGCCTTCAACAGCCAGACTCAATAATAATAATAATTTTACATAACCTCAACAATAAATAATAAAGATTATTTATGTTGTGTATCAAAACCAAAGAGTTTCATTCATGCTGTATTAATATCATACAGTGACCTGCTGTAAACTGCAATGCAATCTGGGAGAAATAATCCATGATTACATCATTCTAAGAGGGTACTATTATTTACAGGAATGTACTGTAAACTTACCTGTAAACAGCAGAGCATCATGGGAAGGTGACAGAAAAGAGTGGGAACTCAGCCTACTCAGCCTTTAGACACAGATTCCAGAGCTGCATTGATGAGACAACCTCCACTGAGTGATGCAAGACACCATATAGGTGTATAGGGTTACACCTGTCCACCCCTCCATCTGTATAACAGGTGTGATGGGGGGTGTGGTCTATCCACATATTCTCTAAATCTATGGACAGTATCAATGACATTTCACTCATGCTGTGTTGGATTCATAAAGGTCCATCTAATAACTGGTTTATTCTTTCTGCTCATTTATACATTTTGGTCACATGTGAACTGAGGACACTCATTTTTAGGTCTCCCTCAAAGTGTCAGAATGTTAGGATTCAGAAATAACAAACATTATCCTTGTCAAAAGATAATAATAAATAACGTAATTTTTAATGTATTATTTTTTATGATTAACTTTTTGTCATTGGTGTTTGATCACTCCTGATCAGCAGATGGTGCCTTACATGGTAACCTGTGTGTGGATGGGTGAATGCTGGCTGGTGTTGTAAAACACTTATATGAAGACAGTCCATTTACTGTTTTAGTAGTAGTATTACAGTAACATTCTGTAATTATCATTAAATACAGTTTAGATACTGTAAATATAGAGTCATTTACTGATAAAACAGAGTACTGTGTTGTAAACCTATAAGAAAGCAGTAATGAACTGTTCGTTTACTTCCAGTAATGTTCTGTAATTCTAAAATACAGTAGGACACTGTAAAAAACACAGTACTATGAAGCTGCTGCCAGTTATTCACTGTAAATTTACTGTGAAATGTTTTATAATGTACTCATTATAAGTGAAAAATAATGAATGTAATATTCCTCCATCTGACCCTTAACTGATCTGGCAGCCTGTTAAAGTCACACTAATTATAAAATAACAGGAACATCGTTGTGTCTGAAATGAGAGTTCTGGTTTCTGTATGTTAATCTAATGTCTTTTACTGTAATGGTTGTTTTTGCTTGTCTCAGTTATAGCGTGAAGGAAGAGTTAACACTTCTAAATGAATCTTTTCTTCTCTCTTTCCTCTCCCCTCCTTCATCCCTTCTCATTGTCCTTCAGGTCGAAGCTGCAGAAGGAAACTTCCTTCTTCCCTCTTCTGTCTCCTGATGGCTGGTCCCTCAAAGGGGTGAGACCAGATCTTATTCACATTATTATTATATAATGTTATTATTCACTGACAACTGTATACTTATTGAAGACATCATGCACAACCAGGTCTAGATAATAAAGGCTGGGATGGAGGTGAAGAACCTCCCCTCAACTCCTCCCAGTGGACTATGGCCCTAAGGTCACATGACTATTATTATTATTAGTCCTCTGTGTCTTTAGGGCAGAAGGCATCGATGAGCTGTTTCCAAAGGTCACATAAAGGAGGATCTGGTTGTGTGTGTCACCACCTGTAGTTTCATATTGGTGTACCAGGTCATCTCCTTTCTCTGTCAACATGGAACCACCAGAAACATCTTTTAGGAGCTCTGTCTCACGTTGACCTCGGTATAAAGGTTCCTAACAGTCCATCTGCTGTGGTTGACTGACTGACATCTCTACAGTTATGCAGCTAGCATGGTTAGCTGAAGAGCAGTGAAGCTTCATTTAAAGTAGAGGAACTGGTATCTTAACTAGCAGCGTGTCCAACACTGTGGATATCAGTTCATCCTGTAGCTCTATTCATCTGTACTCACAGCAATGGTGGAATGTAACTAAGTATATTTACTCAAGTACTGTATTTAAGTTATGATGGATTTTTTTCCTCCACCAAGCAGCTCATCTTTATTTGAAATATTTTTATAAATATATATATATATAAAATATATATAAATAAAATATAAATAAATAAAATATATATATATAAATAAAATATAAATATAAATATGTGAAATATTTTTGAGACACTTTACCCCCCTCCTTTATTGTATTGTATTTTTAAAAATATTATTTCCCCTCCTCCTGCTGTGTTTTTTTGTACACTGTGCTGCTGCAATATTGTAAATTTCCCCACTGTGGGACTAATAAAGGGATATCTTATCTTATCTTATCTTTCTGTCTGTCAGCAGGATTCCTCTAACAGAACAGGTCCCGATAAATGTTCTGTAGATGTAGGGTATGGTCCAAAGAACCATCCATCAGGTTCTGGTGTTGATCTGGATCATCATCTGGATCCAGAATGTCTTTAAAGGATTATTTACCGTTGTGGGACATTTACCAGATTTTATCCTCTGTTATGTTTTTATGTTAAATTTATAGGGCTGACAGAAAATTCACTACTGTGAGATAATAAATAACAATAATGATCCAGACTGACCTGAGATCAGATTGTAGCTGAAACTGATTCAGTTAGGGGTCAAATTTGTCTTCAACAGTTCCTGATCTAGATCCTGAAGAAAACCACTATCAGTGAAATCTAGTTTTTCTAGAATAACTATCAGTCTAATAATAATGATACCAATGTGATCCAGATTCTAGGGGCAGGTTTTCATGGTCCAGATGAGGGTCAGCCTATCAGGGGTCTGATGGTTTTAGGGGACATCAAGGTGGAGGTTTGTTCTCTCTGAGTTTTACTATTTTTTAGATGTTTAACAAACCAAACAATCTATCAATTGATGAAGAAAATCATCACCAGGTTAATCCACAATGAAAATAATCATGAATTTAAATCCTATACAAATATCTTCAGCTCAGCCATAACTAACCACATTAATACTTGAGTATTTATACTCTGATAGAATATATATCAGTATAAAAGTTACTAGAAACATGTTTATGTATTGACTACATTTACTTTGAATACTTTAAGTACTGATTATATTTATACATATTTATACATACATATTAGTACTTTCACTGAAGTAAAGGAGGTGAAGTTGTCCTCCTCCACTAATGAAGCACATACATTCTTCTTCTTCTTAATGTTGTTTGTGTCCCCTGGTCGTGTCTCCATGTCTCCTGTAGCTCCTAATTATAGACGGCCGGTTTCCCCTGACGACCGTCTCTTCCTGTTTGTCCAGTGGGAACTTAGTGGACGCACACATACACATTGTGAGGTGTTCCTGTTCCTGAGGGTCTGTAGATCCACTCAGAGAGGTGGTGGAGCTCAGGGAGGAGAGAGGAGCTTCTGAGGAGCTTTAGATTGTGTCTGAGGAGGGAGAGGAGGAGACCAGAGGAGGGCAGGGGACAGAAGAAGGTAGAAAACAGGAGGAGATGAGAAGGAGTGAGACAAGAGGAGAGAAAAGAGCCTGACTGAGGAGAAGAAATAAGAGGTAGAGGAGAAGTGGCTGTTGGAGAGACAAACTGGAGAAGGAAGAGAAGAAGAAGTGAGCAACGTGGGGAAAAGAAAGAAGAAGAGGAGGTCAGCAATGTGACTGAAGGAGAAGAGAGGAATCTGGAAACAAAAAGAAGAGGAGAAAAAAGAGGAGAGAAATGAGAGCTGATGTGACTTTGGGGTGATTCAAGAGAGAGAGAAGAAAGAAAGGAGGAGGAGGAGCAGATGACAGATTGCAGAGGGAGATATCTGACCAGTGTTTGAGGAGCAGATCTGATCTTGATGATGGGCTGCTGTTTGTTTGTCTACTATCGGGTGAGTCTGAGTGACCTCAGAGAGAATCCTGGGGGTCGATCACCTGGATTAGACCCCAGAACCAGAGCTGCTGCATGTTTTTGGTGCTTTGTGCTGTATTGAAGTGTTTTGCTCATTTCCTCTCAGTCTCAGATCAAACACGTTCAGGTGCTCTGACAGTGTTACAGTTTTTATGCTCTGGCCTCCACCGTCGTCACACTACCTGCAATGACTTCCTGTTGATGTGCATGTCTACTGTACTCAACACACAACAGGTTTCACTTTCCTCCTTTTATTTTAATTTATGTGATTTGATAACTTTATTTCAAACATGGCAGAATAACCAAACAACAGATAAAAACAAAATGAAAAAGGAAAGAAATCAAATTGTCATAAACAATAAATGAGATATTACATTTATGAAAAGGAAATACGAATAGAAATCATATACATTTATGTAAATCATTTAGTATCGATCATTTAGGTGTACACACATACACACACACACACACACATATATATGTACTGACCAACAGTAGAAATGCATATTTTTTATTTATCATGTCATCCTGTTCATATTAAATATTAAAGGTAAATTATGGTTCACATCTTTATTCGCCCTTTAGCCATACGGAAAAATCATTTTTGTGCAGATTAGTGGTTTTTGTCCAGCATTTATCACTACTTTAGACCTCCTGCATGGATGAGATGTTATTCTGGACTTGTAGGATGACGTCATTCTTCCTGCAGAGCTGTGACAAGTTGTTCATGTGTTGCTGGAGCAGGATCTCTCTCTCTCACCTGGTGATCCTGAACGTCCCATAGGGGACATTGTCATGCATGAAGATGATGCCTGATTGCTGTATCCTGGGAATGACGTGTGGACCTAGAACCGTATGTCGGAGACGGATGGCCGTGAATGTGGACAAGTTCTGACCGTCATCAATTAGCAGTGCCCCCCCCCCCACTTCATGACACCACCACCAAACGATCCACTTCCTGGACGTATGCGGCAGGATAGCGGTGATGGTACAAACGCCAACGACCACCAGCTGTGTACAAGTTAAATCTGGACTTGTTCATATTAGACACCCAGAGCAGGTTCTGGGTGTCTAATATGAACAAGACAGGTAGCCTTATAGAACATGTTCTGGGTGTCTATTATGAAATGGACAGGTAACCTTAAAGAAAAGGTTCTGGTTGTCTAATATGAACAGGACAGGTAACCTTATAGAACAGGTTTTGGGTGTCTGTTATTACCAGGACAGGTAGCCTTATAGAACAGGTTCTGGGTGTCTAATATGAACAAGACAGATAACCTTATCGAACAGGTTCTGGGTGTTTAATATGAACAAGAAAGGCAGCCTTATAGAAGAGGTTATGGGTTTCTTATATGAACAAGACAGGTAGCCTTGTAGGACAGGTTCTGGGTGTCTAATATGAACAGGACAGGTACCCTATTAGGACAGGTTCTGGGTGTCTAATATGAACAGGACAGGTAGCCTTATAGAACATGTTCTGGGTGTCTAATATGAATGGGACAGGTAGCCTTATAGAGCAGGTTCTTGGTGTCCTTCATGAACAGGACAGGTAGCCTTATAGAACAGGTTCTGGGTGTCTGTCATGAACAGGACAGGTAACCTTATAGAACAGGTTCTGGATGTCTAATATGAACTGGACAGGTAACCTTATAGAACAGGTTCTGGATGTTTAATATGAACAAGAAAGGTAGCCTTATAGAAGAGGTTCAGGGTTTCTAATATGAACAAGACAGGTAGCCTTGTAGGACAGGTTCTGGGTGTCTAATATGAACAGGACAGGTACCCTATTAGGACAGGTTCTGGGTGTCTAATATGAACAGGACAGGTAGCCTTATAGAACATGTTCTGGGTGTCTAATATGAATGGGACAGGTAGCCTTATAGAGCAGGTTCTGTGTGTCTGTCATGAACAGGACAGGTAACCTTATAGAACAGGTTCTGGATGTCTAATATGAACAGGACAGGTAGCCTTATAGAACATGTTCTGTGTCTAATATGAACCGGCCAGGTAGTCTTATAGAACAGGTTCTGGGTGTCTGTCATAAACAGGACAGGTAGCCTTATAGATCAGGTTCTGGGTGTCTAATATGAAAAGGACAGGTAGCCTTAAAGAAAAGGTTCTGGTTGTCTAATATGAACAGGACAGGTAACCTTATAGAACAGGTTTTGGGTGTCTGTTATTACCAGGACAGGTAGCCTTATACGACAGGGTCTGGGTGTCTAATATAAACAGGACAGGTAACCTTATAGAACAGGTTCTGGGTCTTTAATATGAACAAGAAAGGTAGCCTTATAGAAGAGGTTCAGGGTTTCTAATATGAACAAGACAGGTAGCCTTGTAGGACAGGTTCTGGGTGTCTAATATGAACAGGACAGGTACCCTATTAGGACAGGTTCTGGGTGTCTAATATGAACAGGACAGGTAGCCTTATAGAACATGTTCTGGGTGTCTAATATGAATGGGACAGGTAGCCTTATAGAGCAGGTTCTTGGTGTCCTTCATGAACAGGACAGGTAGCCTTATAGAATAGGTTCTGGGTGTCTGTCATGAACAGGACAGGTAACCTTATAGAACAGGTTCTGGATGTCTAATATGAACAGGACAGGTAACCTTATAGAACAGGTTCTGGGTGTCTATCATGAGCAGGACAGGTAGCCTTATTGAACAGGGTCTTGGTGTCTAATATGAACAGGACAGGTAGCCTTATAGAACAGGTTCTGGGTGTCTAATATGAAAAGGACAGGTAGCCTTATAGAACAGGTTCTGAGTGTGTGTCATGAACAGTACAGGTAGCCTTATAGAACAGGTTCTGGGTGTCTAATATGAATGGGACAGATAGCCTTATAGAGTAGGTTGTTGATGTCTGTCATGAACAGGACAGGTAGCCTAATAGAGCAGGTTCTGGGTGTCTAATATGAACAGGACAGGTAGCCTTATAGAACATGTTTTGGGTGTCTAATTTGAACGGGACAGGTAGCCTTATAGGACAGGTTCTGGGTGTCTGTCATGAACAGTACAGGTAACCTTATAGAACAGGTTCTGGGTGTCTGTCATGAACAGGATAGGTAGCCTTATAGGACAGGTTCTGGATGTCTAATATTAACAGAACAGGTAGCCTTATAGAACAGGTTCTGGGTGTCTAATATAAACAGGACAGGTAGCCTTATAGAGTAGGTTGTTGTTGTCTGTCATGAACAGGACAGGTAGTCTTATAAAACAGCGTCTGGGTGTCTTTCATGAACAGGTGACAGTTTAAAACTTGTAATAGTTGATAGATTGGTAAACAGAGTCAGAACCTCAGGGTCAGACCATAAAATGATCCAATGACTAACCAAAATCCTTAATCCATGACCTCATATCCAAAGACCAACCTCTCCAAAACCTTCAAACAAGGCAAGGTGACCCGTCACCACTGGTTCCATGCATTCACCAGTTAGGAACATCCTTCCCTAACCCTGACCAACCACAGAGTAATCTTCCTTTTTGTTTCAGCAGAACCCTCCACCGAAGAGCTCAGGTTCTCTCTGAAGCTCACTTCTTAATGCTGTCTGTAGCCACGCCTCTATCTCCCTGTGGAACACCTTCCTTTTCTAAACAAATCTGTAATGGAGCTCACCTCCACAGGAGGCTGGTGCCCTCTGCTGGTGGGAAAACTGCAGGTGCAGCTCTTCCTCACTCCCCTCCCTGATGAACATGTGGATATATATCCCTCATAAATTATCTTGCTAACAGAACAGACCTCCTGAAAAACAAAGATTAAAAATACAGTTTTAAACATTTGTGTTGCTTTTCTATCATTTTTCATGTGGACCACCTCTGTCCTGAGGATACTAGTACAAAGTACATTTATGCCATTTTGAACAGATTCCCGATTCTGTTACCTATGTGTATTTTATTCACTTCTGGTTTTATTGCATCGTGTATCTGATGGCTGAACATGAGAAAAGGTCATATAATATCACTGTAAAATATTCTGTCATCTCATCAGAGACAAAGCTGTCAGTCATTTGTTTTCTACTTTCCTTCTTCACTTAATCTTGAATTATGAAAAACTGTACCTATTTATTTTTACATAATGGTAAAACAATGAGTACTTTAATTTTGAATACTTGAGTATGTTTTACTGCTAATCTGTAACTGAAGTAGTGATCTGAAAGCTTCATAGAGCTGCTGATTTCCTGTTGACTATCGGTGTGTTTATCACTACAGAGTAAATGTTCACGTTTGAGTTATTTGATTTAGTGTGAAATTAAAATATCATGTAAAGGAACCATGAAAAACCAGTTAGTGGACCTAATGGATGAGAGCATAATGTTTGCTGTGTTATGTGTGTTGCAGAAGAAGAGAAAGCAGGCCAGCAGAGATGCCGACTCCCTCAGCCTCTGCAGTCTGGACATCAGCGTAAGTTCAGCTCCTCCGAGCTTCATAGAATAAAATAAAACATCTTTATAGTGGATAAAAACTTTGAACTGTGTCAGAATTGTTCCTGATTCGGTGGTTGTAATTCAGTCTGTTCCACCATTATAATACGACCTACAAAGAGTAACTTTTCAATTTTTACCGCAAGAATAGCAAGTTTTTTAAATGAGATGACGTCCTTTGAATGCAGGCAGTTGTAAATCTGATATTCAATTCAATTCAATTCAATTCACTTCAATTCAATTTATTTGTATTGCACCAAATCACAACAAAAATTATATCAAGGCACTTTACAAAAAGAGCAGGTCTAGACCGACGCTTCATTATAGAGAGACCCAACACTCCACCATGGGCAGGACTTGGCGACAGTGGTGACGAAAAACTGCCTTTTTTTAAAAAAAAAGGCAGAAACATTGAGCAGATCCGAGACTCAAGGTGGGCGGGGCCTCTCGTGAGAGAGATAGAGAGAGAAAGGTTGGGAGAGAGAGAGAGAGGGGTGTAGGGAGAGGGAGAGGGGGAATTGGAGGGGAAGGGAGGGAGTGAGGGACAGGGACACAGACATGTTCAACCATATTAATAATAACAGCTATAATAATAGAGGGATTATAGTTTGTAGTATTTATAATAACTACTACAATAACAACACTGCTAATAATGTAATAATAATAATAATGGTAATGATGATGATGTCAGAGGGTGTCAACCATGGTCCCAGCAGTAGCTTGGTCCACGGTGACCTGCAGGATGAGAAAGCACAAAGACTCTGGAGAAGAAGTCAAGTTAGTAACATGAATTAATGAGACATGAGTGTGTAAAGAAGAAGGGGGAGAAGAAAAGAGAGGAGCTCAGTGCATCATGGGAAGTCCCCCAGCAGTCTAGGCCTATAGTAGCAGAGATAAGACTAGCCTAAATCAGCCTTTATTCTAAGCTTTATCAAAAAGGAAAGTTTGAAGCCTCCTCTTAGACTGGAAGATGGTTCCACAGGAGAGGAGCCTGATAACTGAAGGCTCTGGCTCCCGTTCTACTTTTGGAGACTCTAGGGAGTCAGCATGCTAGAATAAAAGATAATAAATAAAAAAAAATAAAGGAGTTAGGTTTGATTCCTCTGCAGTTTAACAAGCACACACATTTGTGCCTCCATCTCAGTTCTATTTGTCAGAAACATCTAAAACAAGATAGTTTACATGTCAAAGTATAGAACGTGACCCCACAGTAATAATTAAAGAAAAAGATATATATATATCTATATCTATATAGATATAGATATATCTTTTTCTTTTTCTTTGTGTGTGTGTGGTCTGGCATTGTCATGCATGAAGGTGATGCCTGATTGTTTTATCCTGGGAATGACGTGTGGACCTAGGACAGTATTTCAGTAACGGATGGCTGTCAGTGTATCGTGGATCTGGACAAGTTCTGACCGTCATCCATTAGCAGTTGCCCCCACATCCTGACACCACCACCAAACTGTCTACCTCCTGGATCTATACGGCAGTCTCCGCCAGGACATTAATTAGACCCAGTAAATTATCACCTTGACCAGGTCTTTTCATTCATGCAGAAAAAAATCTCACCAACATCATGGTTTACTCTGAAATGCACCAATGACTGTTATTTCTATGTTATGACTAAATGATGGTTATTCATGATTTAACATGTTTTGGTTGTGGGTACTTAAAAAAGTCTATTCACTGAATCACATGTTTGTTTGTTTCAGTAGTTTAGAGCTAGTGAATAGAAATTACAGGGTTTTTAAAATTATGCATTTCCACTGTTGCCCAGTATAAGTGTGATTTTGAACTTTATTATCTCCAGCTCTGACGGTGGTTTAGTGTATCTTTGGACCCTCAGGGGCCCTCCATCGTATTCAGTCCTCCTCATGCACATGTCTTTATTTTTAGCCAGCAGCCCGTTCCTTCCTGGGCATTTCGCTCAGAGCTCAGTCTACCACAGGATGTTGAGTACAGGACCCCAGTGTTTGTCTGACAGACTGTCTGTCTGCCGGACTGTGTCTGACTGACTGTCTGCCGGACTGTCTGTCTGTCTGTCTGTCTATCTATCTAACTGCCTGTCCGACTGTCTGTCTGTCTGTCTGTCTGTCTATCTATCTAACTGCCTGTCCGACTGTCTGTCTGTCTATCTATCTAACTGCCTGTCTGACTGTCTGTCTGTCTGTCTGTCTGTCTTGGGCCTTTGTTAGGGAACCTACCTACCACTAGTCTCCTGAAGGGGCAGGGCAGTGAGAAACCATCATGACAGATACAAGAAATTACACTTCAGTGAGCCGTGTCGTTTCTGAACCGTCTCTGGCTAGGTGGATAGATTGCTAAAGCTATTAACAAGTTAGTCACAGAACAAAAGCAGAGAAAATACAGCCAAATTTTGCAATGCTAGCTTGAGTGCAGGCGATACCAATGTTTGTGGCATACATTCATTATAATATTTTTGCGTGTTTTCTAATATGTTAAACAGATATGAGGTAGTTGGATATGGTTACTATGACACCGATGTGCTCCACCTTCAGAGCCGTGGTGAAGTTAGTTTTAGGTTGGAGACCTGACAGCCAGACTCAAACCTAAAACTGACTTTAGTGTGTCTTACTGCAGCAGTGACAAAAAGAGTCTTTAACACAACATGCCCTTAAAGCAGTGAACAGTAACAGGCTGGGTAGCTTCAGGACGTCACGTACATCTCTGAGGTACATCTAGAGGTACATCTAGAGCAGTGTTTCTCAAACTTTTTCAGACCACGGACCACTTAACCAATAAAAAAAATCTCGGGGACCACTTGACTCCCCAAATATCCCCAAAATCAATAGGCCGACTTCAACAGTATTACACAGTATTATTATCAACAGTATTACACAGTATTATTATCAACAGTATTAACAGCAGTATTACAAATTACAGCCAAATTAAATCAGTTTTACAAATACCTTGCCTCTGTTGCATCTTAATGAGAAGAATGGTGCTGCTTTTTCTGAGACATCAGGGAAGCAATGTCTGGCTCCAAACTGGAGAGTTTTAGTCTCATGTCATGGTCCACATTGATCCAGTTGCACTGCTTTGTTTTCAGCCCAACAAGTGTGGAAAATCCAACTTCACAGTTGTAGGTGGTTGGAGACGACATCAGCAGTTTCAGAGCAATGTCAGCCAGCTCAGGATGCTCAGGTTGGATGTGAACTTTTTTCTCTGAAAATCATCTTCAGTGTCCCATCTGATGTGATGTCCACAAGGCTGTCAGCCTGTCTTGGTGGAAGCTTGGAACTGACATGTTCAATTTGTGTTTTGTCCCCAAATGAATTTCTGATCCACTCAAAGTCTGGGTTTAAGTCGGGGAAATATGTTCCCAGTTGCAAGTGAAGGCCTTGCAAATGTTCTTCAAAAGATGCAACTGTGTCGCCATCCAGCTCCTCTTTGGCAGTGAGGAGAAAATCCGCGAGTGTCGGGAAACAATCGTATTCTTTGCGATCAAGACGTGCACACCACAATTCCATCTTGAAGCGTGCAGCTTTAACTTTGTCCTGGACATTGAAGACGGTGATGGCTTTTCCTTGCAGCGCTAAATTCAAAGCGTTGAGCGCACTGAAAACATCAGCCAGCCAACGATTCATAGCACAAAACACAGTGTGGTTTGTGGTCCTCCTCATCTCCGGTCCAAAAAACCCCGAATTTAATGTAGTCGCTGTGGTATTTTCGTTTCACTTTAGCGCTGGATTTTCCACCTCCATGTCGAGTCTCACAACTTTGAGAGACCTCATTTGACGGTGAATCCTGGGACTCGACGCCGGCGCCACTCGCTGGACTCGTCACTGCCGCTGAGCTCGTTTCTGCCGCTGAACCGCTCGCATCAAGTCGGTGCACCTTGCCTGTTGTGTCAGAGGTTTCATTTTGTTTTCTTTTAATTGACCCTGTCTGAAGCCACTGATCCATCTTTTCAGTTTGCCGCACCGATCGTTTTTGACGTAGATTGTTGTACCGGCGCAGATCAGTAGGCGGTGTCGCAAAACAATGACTACATTGCTGATGTCCGGCAACATCTGTGAGGTACATCTGTGAGGTACATCTAGAGGTACATATGTGAGGTACATCTGTGAGGTACGTCTGTGAGGTACGTCTGTGAGGTACATCTAGAGGTACATCTGTGAGGTACGTCTGTGAGGTACGTCTGTGAGGTACGTCTGTGTGGCACATCTAGAGGTACGTCTAGTGGTACATCTGTGAGATACATCTGTGAGGTACATCTGTGTGGTACATCTGTGAGGTACGTCTGTGAGGTACATCTGTGTGGTACATCTGTGTGGTACATCTGTGAGGTACGTCTGTGAGGTACGTCTGTGTGGCACATCTAGAGGTACATATGTGAGGTACATCTAGAGGTACATCTGTGAGGTACATCTAGAGGTACATATGTGAGGTACATCTAGAGGTACATCTGTGAGGTACATCTAGAGGTACATATGTGAGGTACATCTAGAGGTACATCTGTGAGGTACATCTAGAGGTACATCTGTGAGGTACATCTGTGAGGTACGTCTGTGAGGTACGTCTGTGAGGTACATCTAGAGGTACATCTGTGAGGTACGTCTGTGAGGTACGTCTGTGAGGTACGTCTGTGTGGCACATCTAGAGGTACGTCTAGTGGTACATCTGTGAGATACATCTGTGAGGTACATCTGTGTGGTACATCTGTGAGGTACGTCTGTGAGGTACGTCTGTGTGGCACATCTAGAGGTACGTCTAGTGGTACATCTGTGAGGTACATCTGTGTGGTACATATGTGAGGTACATCTGTGAGGTACGTCTGTGAGGTACGTCTGTGTGGCACATCTAGAGGTACACCTAGAGATACATCTGTGAGGTACATCTGTGTGGTACATCTAGAGGTACATATGTGAGGTACATCTAGAGATACATCTGTGAGGTACATATGTGATGTACATCTGTGAGGTACATCTAGAGGTACATCTAGAGATACATCTGTGAGGTACATCTAGAGATACATCTAGAGCAGGGGTCACCAACCTTTTTGAAACTGAGAGCTACTTCATGGGTACCGAGTCATACAAAGGGCTACCAGTTTGATACTCTCACCTGAAATAACAAATTTGCTCAGTATGCCATTAGTTATACATCATCAATAATGATTAATGATATTCCTCTATGAGAAGACACTGATCATATTAATCATTTCTCACAATAATTATCAACAATGAAATCAAGGTGGGAAACAGATCAATATTCAGCACTTTATCTCTTTAATCTCAGTAATTGTTAAATTGTCAGATGATCACTTACATCACCACATTTCATAGGAAAAATGTCCCATTTTCACTAGCCACTGACAAACCTTAACAAATCATGAACTATATTGCACCATGTTTCAAAACGTTATCAATAATGTAAAGAAAAATCAACTTACATATTTTTAAATAAATGTTGTCACATTTTGAACTAATGACCAAATCTGCAGCATTTTTAACAAAATTATAACTGTTACATGTCATGAACACCCTTTTAAATTGAACACAATTCTTTATTATAATTAAACTTTGCCATGGCACTGCCATGTTGCCACTGACAACATTTGGTATTTGTTTCTTTGTTAGTGGGAAGACTGGCATTGCATGCTGTTCACCAGTGTACATTAATCTGGTGTGTAACTTGACACTGCAACTGTGAGTGAGTCTTTCAGATGTGCATCAGTGAGGCGTGTTCTGTGTTTGTTCTTGATGAAGTTCATGTCAGAAAACGCTGATTCACAGAGATAGGTTGAACCAAACAGGCTGGCAGCCTTCATAGCTGCTGTGCATACACCACTGTACTTCTCTGTGTCAACAAGGCACCAAAAGTTTGGTGCAGTCTGGTAGGCTTTGAGGTGTAGGTCACTTTGCAGCGTTATGATTTCCATCTCCACCTGTCCAGCATCCAAGTTGAATGTTGCACTTAGTTTCTCAGCAAAGCATGTTGTGTCCACATTCATGAAAGGGTTGGAAATGAATGACACACATGGAGAGGGTGGAGATTAGATCGGTTCCATTTTTCTCTTCTTTAAGTACAGTGTTAGCGATTATCATCATTGCTTCTTTGACAACTTCTCCATCAGAAAATGCCTTCTTCTTCTTGATCAGAAAATGTGTAGCTCTAAACGAGGCTTCAGTTGCTTTTTGTGACTTCTTCGCCGGCCTCGTGAAAAAAGACTGTTGCTTACCCAAAGCTGCCTTTAGCTCACTGGCTTTTTCTGCCCGTAGTGAGCTTCCCGGTAGGTAGTTAGCATGGTAGCTTTTGTGACACGTAGTGAAGTGTCTCTCAACATTGTGCCGCTTTGCCGTCGCCACAGTCGACCCGCAAATGAGACACACGCAGGTTTCTTTCACAGACGTAAAAAAGAACTCCTCCTCCCATTCGTTGTGAAAGTGATATTTTTTCTTCCTTTTTTCTGCCATGTTTTTGGGGTAAGAACCTGCATTCAGCTCATCTTTGCTGCGCCGCTAGCTTACTGTCCACCACTGGTTTTGTCACGCGCACAATACAGACCTTTGAACTAGAGTAGGTCAGAGTTCACCTAAACTCATCTAAACTTCATATAATGAACATATTTTTAAGTTATTGTCATTTTTAAATCTATATAAATGCAAGTGTGATTATAAAAGAATAGCAACAGAATAAAATAAAATTTTAGACGCGGCTCACTAGTAAGTTGTGCTATTTTTAGAGCAGGCCTGCGGGCGACTCATTAAGTCCTTGGGGGCGACCTGGTGCCCGCGGGCACCATGTTGGTGACCCCTGATCTAGAGATACATTTAGAGGTACATCTGTGACTCCATTTGTTTCTGTGATTGTGGCTTTAATAGTTGTTATTGTATTGAGTTGTTTCTTTATATATGTATTAAACAAAGTTTTATGAACTCACTCATATCTCCGGCTGGAGCCGTCAGTGTCGGACTGTCAGGGTGGGTTCTTGTGTTTCAGAGACTTTTGGTCAGATATTTTATTGGAGATCTAGCTTCTAATGCTGGTTTGTCAGACTTCACCACCACCAGCTTTAAGTTTGACCTCAGTAACAAATAGGGTGACCAGATCCCAATGAAGCAAATGTGGAACAAAGAGTACATTTGTGTGGGACAATGTGGGACACATTACTGATGCTCAGAGGTAGCCTGAAATTTGATATAATGTCCATCTAACTTAAAAATAAACACACACAATACATTAGGCAGGTTACAAGTTAGGTCTGTAGCATGTTAAAAACAAATACATATTATTGACATATTATTAAGTTTCACAGTACTAATTGTATTGTGTGATTGTCTGTTTGGACTCATGTATTCCCCATTTCTATCCCAATAACTTTTAAGAGTTGTTGTCTTTTCTTATTTATTTTTTTTATCAACAGTGAATCTGACAAAACAAAGAACAATAAAACAGAACAGACAGGACGCTGTTATTCTAGTGGTGTTTTAAAAAGGTGAAGATCATATGGGCATATAAAAATCAGGGCGAGCCCATAGTATATCCAAAAAAGAAAAGTAACACATTTAGGTCAAGGAAAATTCTGCATTCAAAGTCTGATCCTACCTATATTTTGTCCAACAACAGATATTAACACATGACTTGATTGTGCCTTCCAAACACCATAATATTAAGGTTTGTCACACTTGACATGTACAATAGACCCATACACTGAAGATAATAGAACCATATACTTATGCAAAGCAGCAGCATTATTCAAATCCAGATGAAAAAAATGGTGTATGTATTTTTGTCACTTTGGCGTTGGTCCATTGGTATTTTAACTCTCAGACATCTGTAACTATGGACATTGCTTTTGCACGACTGCATGATATTTTTTTTTGCCAACTCTGATAGAGAAATGATTGGTGCTACTGCTAGCTTACTGCAACAGTCTGTTGATCTGTATGGGCTGCACAGTGTGGTAAACTCTGGTTATTTCAACTGCTGTTACCTGTCTGCCAGTCATCTTTTGGTTTCAGTGGGAATGCATTCATAGATTGGCACATCTCTTCAGCTGCGTACACACTGCTGGCTTTAATGCGCAATTCCGATTTTTCTCAGATCAGATTTTTTTGTGTGTAGCTGTTCACATTACTTATAAAATGTTGCCTATCAGACTCCAGTATGCACAGTTCACTGCCCTGAACTGATACGCATGTGCAGAAGAACACATACATGGTTCTGAACGAGGTGGGGTTTCCCCGTCTGCTGGTGATTGATAGTTGTCATATTCCTGTCATTGATCCTAAAGAAAATCACACTGATTACTTCAATCACAAAGGATGCATTCAGTCCTTCTGCAGAGGGTTGATCATCAGTTCTGGTGAGCCTATAGGAAATAATCTCTTCTATACATTTTTCATTTGTCAACTACAGGCAGCCATCGGCTCAAGGTTATGTTGCAATACTGCAATGTTGTCTGCTGCAGTATTGAAAACATATCAATAATAATGAACAATAATTGCAGTTATTCGATGGAAGATGACGTCAATGACGGTTCAGTCTGAGATCACATTGCCAAAAATCCGACCTGTGTCTGATTTAGGACCACATATGGAAGTGGTCCAAATCAAAATTTAAAAAGATCAGATCCTGTGAGGTTTGTGTTTGTTCACACTGCCATGAAAAAATCATATATGAGCAAAAAAAATCAGACCTGGGCCACCTTTTTCCTGCAGTGTGAACATAGCCTTCTTGAGCCTCATGAAGCGACATGTACTGTGTCGCTTCTCGTCGTATTCTCCCCAATGTGAAACTGAAAAAATAAGGTAAAAAATTCTTTCAGAATCACCTCCACAGGCTTAGTTCTAAATGTTTTCCCAGTACCTTCATCTACGTCTCTTTGTGGCAGTTTTCCATCATATTTCACCGCTAAGGCATCACAGACAGTGACAGGTTTACTTGCACTTGACCCACGTGTGTGTAGTTTGATTAACAGCCACACACACAAACCCCGCCCCATGATGAAAGGCTTCCCTGCTTTCTTCACAGCCATTGGATAAAAGCCAGATTTTAGAAAACCGTGTGTCCTGACGTGTTGACTTTTCAAAACTAGAGCTAATCAAAATGTGGGACATGGTCTCAATATGTGGGACGGGGAAAAATGCATACAAATGCTGTGCAGTCCTGCATGAAGTGGGACATCTGGTCACCCTAGTAACAAATGTACAGTTGAACTCACACATGTCCAACACTGTCCTGACTAAATACTAGGAATCTGTGGTGCCTCAGTTCAAACAGGAGAAC
The DNA here is from genome assembly GCA_037577475.1 of Chaunax sp. Z400. Lineage (NCBI taxonomy): Eukaryota > Metazoa > Chordata > Actinopteri > Lophiiformes > Chaunacidae > Chaunax > Chaunax sp. Z400. Next base: position 32,773,896 of record CM075185.1, read on the forward strand.
CTACCGATGGTACCAACAGATAAGATCCTTTGAGACCTGTAAAACAAACACCAAATAAAGCATTTCACATGATAGCTGAACTAAAAAAGGTTTAAAATGTTTAGAGCTGCTCCTCATTTACTGTGATGGTTTCTGTTTGGCACCAGGGTTTTTCTCTGGTTAATTAGCTACTGATCTCTCTGAGCCCTCAGGGTCACATGATTAACAGTTATTGATGAGGTTTGGTAAACAGAGGCTGGGATTAGCTGTGAGGGAAGATGTGTTTTCTCTTAGCAACTTTTAACAATTATTGCTCTCTGGAATACGATTAGGTGATTTTAATTTCCTGGATAGTTTTAAAGTAATATTTGTTTTCAGGAAGCTCATTTCCATACAAGTTGTTCTCAGTTTAAATTATCAAGGCTTTTTTCCTTGTAATAAGGTACATAATTAAAGTATTTTAAAGACATTATTCTAATAATTACCATATATTTATATTTATTACATACTGATATAATTGTGAGATAATGACTTATAATTAGGAGACAGAAAAACTTCATGATGAACAGAAGAGTTTTTGCAGGTATTTGCTTCCATAGTTTTAGCTATCAGTGGAATCCTGCATTTAGAAAATTTACAATCAAACTGAGTTCACTTTCATGTTTTCTCGTCTCCAACTCTCTGCAATTCAAGGTCCGTTTTTCTTCATCCATCATCTCAGCCAAATCAGTTTTCTCTTTTATACAAAATTTGTAGCATAAACTATCAAGAAAACTACTGTCTACTAGAAAACTAGCTTCTAGTGGGAATCAGATTCTGTTTTAGTGCAGAAAAAAATCATTCATATTTCAGGGCTTGATCATCACATGACTTTAACCTTAGTCTTAATTATTTTTCATCCCGAGTTGAAACTTATTCTCATAATTGTCCCCATTGTGGCCGTTGGTCCTTCTAATCTTTCTCTCACCACCTCCTCTTTATAGAGATAAATGTGGGAGGATGTGACACAGGCCAGTAAAGATTAAATAATATTCCATTTTGTCATGGATACAGATTAAGGGGAGAATCCTGTCATTTCTTTCCACTTTATTTAACCTTCACTTCTCAATATTTGTATCCATTTCTCTGGGAATAATTAATAGATCCTGATGATGAATCAGGTATATTTATTGTATGAGTTTGTACAGGTTGGTGCAGATCCAAATAAAAATCCATATCTTTCAGATTTAGATGTTTTCATTCAGATGCTGAATTGTAACAATTGAAAGAGTGATGAATCAGAAAGGCATGAACGGCTTTGACACATCTTATCTGATGGTAGGTTTAGAAGTATATTTTAAATGTTTTTATCCCTGTTTATATCCCTATAATATGGGGGATATAGCTATCATTCAGCATAACTCAAAAACTGTTCAATATTTTTGATGAAACTTTGCAAAAACATCAAACCTATTTAAGACTGGGGCCTTTTAGTATTTTAGTATTTTTAACATTTTTATTTTTCCTGTTCTGGGAATAAATATTCAACCTGGTCCATTTTAATGTAGAGTTTTTGCCCATGTTTTTTTTTTTAACACAATATGCGTACACATCAACCACCATGCTTTTTACTATTTAGACATTTTCAGAATTTTTATTTTTTCCATGGTACCAACTTCTAACTACTCTTAAGAAAAGACTAAGGTTACATCTTTAAAATCCTCCCTCCATAAACATTACATCAGTCTGTACGTCTGTCCTTTATTATCTGTATCTCACTAACTCTATCGTCCAGCCCACTAGATTTATGCATATAACTGACCAACAGCAGAAACGCATATTTTTTTTATTATCATGCCATCCTGTCCATATTAAATATCAAAGGCAAATTATGGTTCAGACATCTTTATTCACCCTTTAGCCATACAGAAAAATCATTTTTGTGCAGATTAGTGGTTTTTGTCTTAGTGTTTACAAGTCAGAAAGTGTGGATGGTGAGACAGAGAACAACAATAGTCACTACCGTGCGTGTCTACCTCCAGCATTTATCACTACTTTACACCTCCTGAATGGATAAGATGTTAATCTGGACTTGTAGGATGACATCATTCTTCCTGCAGAGCTGTGACAAGTTGTTCATGTGTTGCTGGAGCAGGATCTCTCTCTCTCTCACCTGGTGATCCTGAACGTCCCACAGATGCTCTGTTGGGTTGAGATCTGGTAAATATGCTGGTCAAGGAAGGAGAGTGACATTGTTCTGGTCCAGGTCGGCTACTCCTGACAGACATGAGCCACATGTGGTCTGGCATTGTCCTGCATGAAGGTGATGCCTGATTGCTGTATCCTGGGAATGACATGTGGACCTGGAACCGTATTTCGGTAACGGATGGCTGTCAGTGTACCATGGATCTGGACAAGTTCTGACCATCATCCCTTAGCAGTGGCTCCCTGCATCCTGACATCACCACAAAACGGTCCACTTCTTGGATCTATGCGTCAGGATAGCTGTCCCCGTGGCGATGGAACAAACGCCAACGACCACCAGCTGTGCCAACTGCCTGTTTACGTAAGTTCTTTCAGGAATTGTGACATCATCAGTTGTTTCAGTAGGACATTAATTAGACCCGGTAAATTATCACCTTGACCAGGTCTTTTCAATCATGCAGAAATAATCTCACCAACATCATGGTTTACTCTGAAATGCACCAATGACTGTTATTTCTATGTTATGACTAAATGATGGTTATTCATGATTTAACATGTTTTGGTTGTGGGTACTTAAAAAAGTCTATTCACTGAATCACATGTTTGTTTGTTTCAGTAGATTAGAGCTAGTGAATAGAAATTACAGGGTTTTTAAAATTATGCGTTTCCACTGTTGCTCAGTATATATTCACCATTATAAGTTAGTTGTGCCTTTTGACACTTTGAACTTTCCATGTAAGGGTGATTTTAAGGTGACTCTGATGGTTGGTCTTCTTCTCACAGCTTTTATCCAATAGAATCTAATCTGCTGTGGGCTCACCAGATCAATGGAGGATAAGATGGAGGCATACCTGGAATTTTCAGGAAATAAATTATAAAGTAAAAATGTATATATTTGTAGTGTTGCTACCTGTGAGTGTGTCCTGTAGTGCAGCTGAATGTCTGTTTTTAGGAGGTGATCTACATTTAGCTGCTGCAGGGTAAGATCTGGACAGACATGTAGGATTGCTTTGCTTCGGTGGAGGTGTGTTCTCTACTGAGAGCCCTCCTGGTAATAGTTAACATAAACATTCACCACCTCACCTCTGTTGTATTGAAAGACGTTTCTCTATATTGTTCATGCTGTGTGTCACAGTATTTATTGCTGGGCGTCACCACTCTGCTGCCTCATTTCCAGACAATGGAGCTGAGTCAGAGGGGCAGCTTCTGTTGGCTGAACATGAGTTCTGCTTCATGTCGGGTCAGAGGTCAGCAATGATGCTCTGACTCTAAAACCAGCCACAACTCTTAGAGGAAATGTTTCTAAAATAAGACAATGTGTTTGATGTTGGCCTGTATTAATTCCCTGGAAACTCAGCATAACCTGAACCATTATTCTTTTCTGGATTAATGGATTCATTGTTCTGTCCCAAAATACATATTGAGTTTGGTCCATTTGAGAAGTTGACAGGGGTTTTCTCTTAAAAATGACCAAAATGATGAACTTATCATTAAAATGGCTGCAGAATGATTTCAGTCAGTCAGCTCTTTAACCACTTGGCTAAACCATAACCCTGACCTGAACCAACAACCGTCTTCATGCTAAGATGGGATGTTTTTGTCCCCACAGTGAGGCTCAAATGTTCACCACTTGACCTCAGAGTAATCGACTACACACACAAACAGTGATTGACTTAAAGCTGCTGGAGAACCAGGGCAGAGCTTTGGCTGCCTGCAGGCGTTTCCCTCTGTGGAGTAATTACAGTTCAGATTAACATCGACTGATGTTGGACCAAATGGTCACTTTAACAGCTCCAGGATCAGCTCTAGGATCAGCTCCAGGATCAGCTCTGTGTTCAGCTGATGATAATAACACAATGATAATTAGAGCTGCTTGTCCCTCATCTCTCTGTTATCACTGCTTTGTTTACGTTTACTTTACGCAAGTTTTTTTGACTTTTTGATATTTTCTTCACAGAGAACTGAGCTTTGTTTGCAGAATTCGTTTCGCTTTAAATTTTACAAGAAAAAACTCAGTAACTAAAATGACAGTCAGTGTAGCGCACACCTCTACCAAGGCCGAAACAATCCTACCCATCTGTTTACCTGCCCTGCTTCACCCCCCACCCCTCAACAACATGGTGATATGAGGGGTTTACTGACACAGTGTTAAACCTGCCGATCTGCTCGTGGATGATTCAAGGCTCCCTGATCATTTTCAAGAGTTAAAATCTGGATGATTACGTCAGCAACAGTAAACATTTTAGGCTAACATTAGCTCATATACTACTGTTGTTAGATATTAAACCAACAGGCAAACGTTAACAAACATTACCCAAACAGGAGGGCACAGTGTGTTTGTAGGGACTATTTTCAGCAGTGGATTAATACACATTTGGTGCTCTAATGAGTGTTTACAGCTGCAGGACACACTACAGTGTGTGCATTTATGGTAATGAAGGAATATGTCAGCCAGAGCAGCAGCATGATGCAGTGATGTGTTCAGTAGTTTTTAGATAACAATGGAGCCCTATGGCACAGAGGAAGAAGATACACCAGCTGTGATACACACAGTCCCTGGTAGTACATCGGTTCATTGTTGTTTTTGGTATTTTCATGGGATTTGATGACAAAAGTGTTCTTTATCTTATTCTCTCAGTGGAGGCTCACAATACTTACTCCATCACTAATGAAATAAAGAAGGAAAAGACAAAAAATAAAAAAGTGTACCAAAGGAAGGAAAAAGAAAAGAAGGAAGTGAAGTGAGAGAGTGGGTGAGCGAGGCAGTGAATAAATGATTCAGAGAGAGAGAGAGAGAGAGAGTTTTTCAGTCAGGAGGAGGACGAGTGAACATCCACCACTGAGAGAGAGAGAGCTTTAACAGCTGTTTAATGGAGCTGAATCCTGGACTAAGGGATCCAGAGCTCCAGACGAGATCAGACCTTTACTAGACAGGTTTCTGGACCCTCTGCTAATACCAGGCTGGATCCAGATTCTCTTTTCCTGCCATGTTAGAACGCTACCAGAGGAAACTCTTGCAGAACTAAACGTCAGGTTGAAACTCAGCTGGTCTTTCTGAGTGACTGGAATCAGGAACCTTTTGGATATTAGAAGCACCAAAGTCTTTGTGGATCTGACTCATAGTATTCTGCCAGTATCACACATTCTCTGGACATGTTCCCTTTGCTCTGCTGTTTCCAGCCTCACACTGGACCGATACCAGACTCGAACCAGACTCACTGCTGGAGTTAAGCTCTTTGTATCTGACTATTTCCAGACTCCTCACCAGCATTAAACCTCTTCAGAACATTCACACCTGAATACCAGCATACAACTCTTCCTGGACTCTCACCAGTTCATGTGTGGATGCTCTCTAGGTCCTGGGAAAGGTCTAGATTTTGTGCTGGGCTTTTGGCTGAGCAGTATGGTGGTGGGGCAGAGCCCCCTCTGCCTACTGGTGCAGCAGTTTAAGTCTGGTTGCTCTGTGGAGATCAGCAAAGGGAACATCAACATGGGGAAGCATGTAGAGGTAACTGAAGCTGAATCTGAGCACTCTGAATGATGTAGTGGTACTTTTAGTGGTACTGTGTTCATCAGTGTATCCTGAATATCTCTTTGGATTATTCAGGTCACACTGTTTATATATTTCACATATAGTCCAACTTTATTCAGTGAGCTTTCATACACATAATAATATATTGATTTACCAACTACTAATCAAATTTAATGTGATCTAATCTGATTTATTCTATTCTAATGTAGTCTAATCTGGTATAATAAAACACTGCAACATAATCTGATGATCTGATTTTATCTCATCAAATTTAATGTAATCTAATCCAGTCTAAATCAATCTAATATGTTCTGATGTAATTTAATCAAATGTAATCTAATCTAATGTAATCTTATCTGATTAATGTAATTAATCTAATCTGATTAATCTAATGTAATGTAATGTAAACTAATCTAATCTAATCCAACCTAATCTAATCTAATATCAATTTTAATTAATCTAATGTAATCTAATCTAATCCAATTAATGTAATTAATATAATATAATATAATCTGATTAATGTAATGTAATGTAATCTAATCTAATCTGATAATCTAATCTAATCTAATCTAATTAATCTCATGTAATGTAATCTAAACTAATCTAATCTAAACTAATCTAATATTATCTAATATTATCTATTCTAATAATTTAATGTAATCTAATCTAATATCTATTCTATTTAATCTAATGAATCCAATCTAATCTAATCTAATATCTATTCTAATTAATCTAATGTAATCTAATCTAATCCAATCAATCTAATTAATCTAATCTAATCTAAACTAATCTAATCTTATCTAAACAAATCTAATCTAATATGATTAATCTAATGTATTGTAATCTAATCTAATTTAATCTAATCCAGTAAATGGAAATGCTTTATTTAAATTTACAGCTGTGGCCATTTCTTATTCTCTTTCTGCCTTCATTTACCAATAATCAATGATCAGTTTCGGATTGTGATAACATTTTGTTGTGAGGTCAGAGTGTTGTTACCTCTGCCAAGGGAGGAGGTTATGTTTCTGCCGGTGTTGGTTTGGATAACAAAAAGTCATGGATGGATTTTGATGACATTTTCAAGAGATGTCGGAAGTGGCCCAAAGACAAATCGATTAGATTTTTGTGGTGATCCGGATCACCATCTGGATCCATGAATTTTTTATAGGATTAATGGACTGTACTTATATAGTGCCTCTCTAGTCTGATTGACCACTCAAAGCGCTTTACAACACAAGCCAGCATTCACCCATTCACACCAACATTCATACAGTGGTGGCATTTGTACCATGCAAGACACCACCTGCTCATTGGGAGCATTAGCCATTCACGCAAACACGCACACACCAATGGAACAGCCATTGGGAGCAATTTGGGGTTCAGTATCTTACCCAAGGACACTTTGACATGTAGGCTGCAGGGGCTGGGGATCGAACCACCGACCTTCTGATAAGTGGACGACCACTCTACCACTGAGCCACAGCCGCCCTTAAACTGCTACATATACTGTACATTTGTAATGTAATGATCACAAGGCTCCACAAGATGGGGCTGTCTGCCATGACATGACTGAAATCTGAACCTCCGCTACTAAACTAATAGCAATGACGTAGGTGTGTGCATGCGTGTTCTGGTCAAAGCCGTATTTTACTGGATCAGAGGCACTGCTTTGCCGCACTCCGTTAATAACGTTAATAAAAGTTATTATTTGTGGTTCAAACTTTATGAAACTGTTGTTCTCAGTTCTCAGTGATGCGAACCTTGGCGGAGGTCTGTGCTCTCTGAGTGCTTTCTAGTTGTCTGGTCACTGGTCAGTTAGTATTGTAGTTTACTGGTACGGAGGTCTGTGTACTAAGAGATAGAGCCAATGACAATATCAGACCATGCCCCTGTTATCTTAAAGATAAATACTGGACTAAGTAAACAGTTCAAATACTGGAGACTTGTTAAATGATGAAACAATTCGACAAGAAATTCTTAAAAACTTAACAGATTATTTTAGGTTTAATGACAATGAAACCGTTTCCCCCACGACTCTCTGGGAGGGGGCCAAAGCTGTTATGAAGCGTAATATTATTGCCATTTCTTCAAGAGTAAAAACCAAAGGCTAGCGCAGCAGGTTGAATTGGAGAGGGAAATTAAGAGATTGGATATATAGCATCAACAATCTAAAAATCAGATAATATTGGACTTATTGAAAGAAAATAAACAAAAATGGGATGATTTGTTAACCTATAAGGCAGAAAGGGGCGCTATATTTCATTAATAGAAAGTATTATGAAATGGGGAATAGAGCAAGCCGCTTACTGGCTTTTTAACTGTGTAAAGCTCTATCCAGTGCACAAGATAAGATCCCCAACTAATGACCAGATGTCAACCCAACCAATAGATATTGCAGAGGCATTTGCTGCATATTACAGAAAGTTGCATGAAGAGGAACATGAGCCCCATAAAAAAGAAAAGATTCAATCATTTTTTAACTCGATTAATCTGACTAGACTAACTATAGATGAAGCAGATATGATAACGGCCCCGATTAAGGCAGAAGAGATTAAAGAAAATATTGTCGAACTTAAAAATAATAAATCTCCAGGGGTAGACGGTTTTCCTGGAGAATGCTACAAAGTATTTGTAAATGAGTTGACCCGCAAAGCTGGGGACAAACCGCTGGTAGTAGCCCGCCAGCCCAAAGAACCGCTTGACCTCCTTTTTGGACTTTGGCTGCGGACAGGCTGAGATCGCTGCTGTTTTATCCACCTGAGGACACACCTGCCCGCTGCCCAAGTGGTACCCCAGATACCGTACCTCCCTCCGTCCAACTGCACACTTCCTTGGGTTTGCAGTGAGCCCCGCCTGCCTCAATGACTCAAGCACCGCAGCCACGCTGCACATGGGCGGAGCCTGTGCAGCGGGTGGCTGCACAGGCTCCGCCCATGTGTCACTATGGATGATAACATCATTGTGATAATATTGTCATCCAAGTAGGCTGCAGCATATGCAGTGTTAGGACACAGCACCCGATCCATGAGGCATTGGAAGGTGGCTGGGGCCCCAAACAACCCAAAAGGAAATGTGATAAATTGGCACAAACCGTACGGAGTGGAGAAGGTCGTTTTTTTCTTAGACTCTGGAGACAAGGGGATCTGCCAGTAGCCCTTGGTTAAATCCAGTGTCATGAAAAAGCAAGCGGCGCCCAATCGATCCAGGAGCTCGTCGACCCGGGGCATGGGATAGGCATCAAAACGTGATACACCATTTACTTTTCTATAATCCACACAGAACTGTATAGACCCAACCTTCTTACCCACCAGAACAATGGGGCTACACCAGGCACTGTTGGACTCCTCTATTACGCTCATCTGTCAGCATAGCAGACAATTCACTCTGAACTATTTTTCTCTTGTGTTCAAGTAAACCATAGGGCCGTGAACACACCGTCACCCCTGGGGATGTCTCAATATGATGCTCTATGAGATTCGTGCATCCTGGCAGGGGGGAGAACACGGCAAAACGCTGCTGCAGTGTGGCTATATCAGTTTTCTGGGCTGCTGAGAGATGGTCATCACAAAGGAGCGAGGCTGGATTGGTGGAATTTAGTACCTCAGGCCCCAAACTCATCTCTCCCTCTAATCGTGGACACCAGAGAAACAGATTCTGCCTCTCTCCATGCTTTTAGGAGGTTGAGGTGGTAAATTTGTGTTACTCCGCCTCTGTCAGAGCACACAACCTCATAGTCTACATCCCCAACTTGCCGTGTGACCACAAAGGGCCCTTGCCACTTGG